>JARQST010000680.1:1816-122696 GCA_030142225.1 Pachycephus smyrnensis
ATACCAACCACTTAAAACGAACTTAACAAGTGACCAGATTACGTTATACTGTGTTTATAGTATAGTGATAGGTATAAATGAATTACGCGAGATGATCCGTACATGAATGATCATAGCAAGAGTATCACGCCTACTCGAATGGATAGTTCCCTCTTGATGTCCTTATAAACTGTCATTGGTATATTGCCTTTTATGATGTTTACACTAATGACGTAATTACTATCTTATTACTAATTACGTAATATATATATATATGACTCAGTATTGTATATATTTTTTTATGAATTTACAAAGTAATGCACGCTGCAAGAGAATGCCGCGCGGTCCTTATGTCACTGTACGATGGTTACGTAATTCAAATAATTTAGGTAGCTACTAAAGAAATTCGTACGCTGTCAGGAAAGGTAAAAGAAACCGGTAGAACAGTCAAGTTCCGAGTGTAAAATGGCTACGGTAACCCGAGGGTCAGGAATCCCAATAAAATCTCGCGCAAAGTTTCTCTAATTATAATTATTAATTAATTATACTTACGTAAAGCGTACAAGGAACCGCATCGTGAATTGGTAATGCCATTGTTTACGTGCGTTACATAACATTGCCAAGTAAGAGGAAACGTTCAAGAGAGACACGTCACTATATCGATAGTCGTCGATATTCGTGTCGAATATTTATCGATAATACCATATTAAGGAAAAATCGATTAGGCTTAATATTTTCGTTAAACATATTACCACAGCACCCGATGAATTATTAATGACAGTACAAGATTACCGTGCGATTCAAAAATCATTTACATTCACAAAAATCACAATGGCCGCTCTCGTAAGTACGTGCAATAATAAACGCGTGTTTATCCTATCTAAATCCTAAAGCCCGGAGGCTAATACACAATTCGTTTTAAATACTTTTTTCATTCATGCCTTTCCATAGGAGCGACTTTTTTTTTCAAACAGGTCCACGAGTTACGCGATCGTGATCCTTGAAACGCGTGGGTGGGTCGCTAATTTTATAACGAGGCACCAGCTGTGCTTCGACTGATTCATTAAAGAATTACAAAAAATAAAATAAATAATAAAAGATAAAGACCACTAAGAACCAGGTACCATTTAACGCACGCTTTGAAGTTTATGATTTACGAGCATTCGATCGCTCGGGTCAAGGACGTGGCAGTAAGGAAGATCGGTCGAGGTCAATTCTGGGGGGTCAGATTGATTTTTTACACCAGTTTCATTACGCGATTCTAGACCGCAGCTGGCGGCCATTTATCTCCTGAAACGTTTCTTAATGCAGGAAGAGATTCTTTCCAAGGTGAAGTTAACCACCTACTCCTTGTGCAGCTAACGAGATAATAAAGTTCATCAGTAACAGGCTGAAGGATTCTGGACCGTATAGTAACTGCAGATACAGTACAAATAACTACAGCTATAAGGATGCAGATCCAGTTCTAGATCATTTTAAAATTGATTCTCTACCTGCTAGATGAAATTCTCCGAATTCGACGGGTACTTAAAGATTGTGCAATATCTCAATCATCCGATCCATTCCTCTAGGAAGGTTACGACAATCCTCCATGTAATCTCTGTCGGATGAATCAAAGCGAACGAAAACAAAGCAGTTCCGTTTGGCGAATGGCACCTTTTGCGCATTCTTTTCGACACACCTGGTGAACATAGACTAAGGATAGGCACGATAACCGCAGACTAAGGAGCGCCCGTGGAAAAGGTTTTCTATTCCTAAATGTCGATGTCCTAGCATCGCATTGAATTGCATTCTATACATTGAATCATATTGGCTCTGACTAAGTAAGAGACTCTATATAAATATTTTTTTAATCGTTCATATTTATTATTCCTTGTAATAAACACAGCATCCGTATGCTGGTCCAAATTGATGGCGTACAACGTCCATATGGTATGGATAATATACTTAGACAATCTTATTCTATTTCTATCGTTAATCCTACTTCATGGCACAGATGATACTTTTCGCGAGACCCTTTCTGCACGTGATTGCAATTATGCAAAGAAGCCCGAGGCTCGCGGCAACGAAGAAAGATCACAGAGGCATCTTTCCCATGCTGCGGGAACTTGCTGAGCTGAGAAATGCACCGGGTTTCTTATACTTGACGAACGGCTCGAGTCTCGACGTAGGGAGCGTCCTGGCATTTGGGACGGCAACCATTGGGAATGCAAGGGCATGAATAGGATGCATTGGATACGTTCTTTGTTAATGCTTAGAATATTAGACGGTAAGTATCTATATAGAATATTGAATATTACACCAGTGGCAAGTATAATTTTTCATACTTGATCCCTCTCTATTTATGGTCAGCTTTGAATTAATCCACGTTGCTAATGAAGTCAACGGGTTTTGATATCAATATAGATCATTAAGCCTGACAGAATTCATCCAATGATCCTAACGATTGGCATAGATTTCGATGATCTTTACGAATTATCGATACGCCTAATCTGACGTACTAATGTCCAATCGAGAATGTCACGACCTAGAACGCAACGAGCAAGGACTACATTCCTCGTTCACAATGCCAATCCTGTTTCGCTCTTGTCGCTCTTCGGGATTGGTTCATCATCCCCAGGATACCTCGATATGGCGTGACGGTTCGGATGTCAAAGGTCAAGGAATAAGTCGGTCTATTGTACCTTTTCGATTTGGCCGTTCGTATCCGTGAATAGAATCAGGATGCTTTGTTAAAGGACATTAAAGTTATCAGGAGTTTGAAATCAATGAGAATAGTAATTAGAAAAAGTTATTAGAAAATTCTCCATACTTAGGATCTAAGTTCGCATTAAAAGTTACGACGTAAACAACCTCGTTACTAGTGAATGACGTTTCGTCGAACGCGACAAGTTATGGCTCCTGGTTAAGCGATGATGTTCTTTATAGCCCACCCTATACGTACCTAGCGAGTTACGTTAGCCAACAATTATTCTTAGCATTCGTATTCTTCTTGACCCCTTGCCTTGTATGTATGATTTTTCTCGAGGTCACCACGCGGTCTCTGTGCATTATCAGCAAAACACCACAGACCGTTTACTCGGACTGAAATTCTAGGCTGTGAATATAGTAATAATTGTCGCTCCTGAAAAAAGAAAAGTCAAAGAATCATTCGAAAGACGCGCGATGGATACCGGGATTGTGAGTTATGTCAACGGGTGTCATTAATATTGCTACGAGATATTAAAGTTTACCGATAAAACAGCGATTACAAAGTCAAGCTCAAGCAAAACAACAACGCGTCTAATCCTAATGTATTTCTAACCATGAAAAAGACTGCAGACCGTACGAATATTATTTAATGGACAACACTCGGTACGACTCCATCTACGTTATACCCCATAACCGTGATTTAGCTCGGCCGGAAATTTCCTATAGCTGCTCCTCGCACTTCTCTATACAGACACTGTTTATGGTATATAGTATATAGTAAAGTGAATACCAGTTGCGTAAACCAACCCGATGCTTACGCGACGACTATAGTCATTTTCAAAGTTTCACCTAATCGCAGGAAGCAATATCTCATGCATTCCAATTTCGCTTTATGGATTAGGACGTAACCGTGCTAATATTTCAGGACACTATATACATATATATCTATAATGCCAATTTCATCGATCTCTATACAGATCTAGATAAAAGTCAGAATGAACAATGGTAACGTGAATCACGGATCCTTCGTCTAAAGATATTTATCACGTTGTTTTAAAATCTCAAGCTTTCTCAGCCACCAATTGGAAATGAGCATCTTGACATTTTACCATGAATTTTTCCAGCTGACTGTCTCGCTCCCAAGGACTTGACTTTCGTTCACGTTTAACAAACGGTACCTGGATGCTGCGCTGTGTCGCTGCAATATATAAACTGAATAAATAAAACCATGGAGAAAGGATCGGTATGACGTTAGATTGTCTCATCTTAAGACAATGATGATGACGGTTATCGAACCTAGTACGGCATTACGTATTCATAGAAGGTATAACCCCGTACATATGTACATTGATCAATTATTATTTTGTATTACAAAGATTAAAAAAATATGTTTAACGGCAAGAGGAACTGTCACCACCTTCACGGTAGGATCTTAACCAGAGAGATTTGGGAGCGGTTCCTGTCGCTTACGTAATACCGATATACGTATTGAAATATTATATTGAGCATTCTCAGAGATGCTATAGACAGCTAACGATTTCGCGAGTCATTCGCAGTTGGTAAAGTTTCACGATTTTATTATAATTTTATAATTACGTAAGATCCTAGTGAGCATTAGTGTTTTTAGGTAATAATTTAGCTTAAGTATTACGTATCGATTTATTTGTCAGGCTGCATGATCGTTATGGATTATCATGTCACTTTGGGTACTTGGGGTATACTCGTGACCTGGTGCTTCTTTCAGTTGGGCTTGCTGTACCGGTACAAGGGAAACGATGCGAATATATCCTGAACACGATCGTATTTCAGATCCTCGCTGAACAGGTGGTGTAAGTTGCTTTTGCGCAATGGCTGCTATAACGATCTTTATGCTGAACCCGAATGGCTGAAGTAAGTCGCACGGTGCTTGAGTAGATATATATATATATATATTTTGCAAAAGTAACTTTTTAGAAAGGTACCTATATACACAGTCTGAGAATTTTTGAATTGGTTCACTCTGATAAAATTACTTATATTTATTCCCTATAGAAATCCATCGATTTACGATACCCTGTAAGCGATTGATCCTGGTATCGATATCGATCGTTGTAATTCAATCGACAGCGAATTATTTAGCTACTTCACTTTGCCTAATATGGGGTTAGGTAACGTTCGTATCTTAATTGCATTTCTCCTTTTAAATACAGTGCTACCTATTGTACGCTCTTATCTATCTTCTACTTTTACGTCATCAGGAATTTGTTGGCTTTGTACGAATAGTTGTGTCTCGATAGGAGCGAAAGTCTAGGTAAGAGATTTTCGACTGAAATCATCATGACTCTTTGACTCGTCCAGCATACCTTTTACCGATAATCGTAACAATAACGATCATTATCAAAGAATGACTGTCCAATGTTATTTCTTGGATAGAAAAAAAATCTGTCCTGGCTATTCACCTGGCATTGTAGAAGAATCCAAAAAGGAACGTAGTACTCTCTAAAATTCATCGCGTACACTTTTTTTTAATAAGTGGCGTCGCAGGTGTTCCTATTTAGTCGACAAATTTCACGGACTCGATATATCCAAGAGAGGTCTTACCTTGCTAAGAGAAATTCACTCTTTTTACCTCGATGATCCAATAAAAAAGTATCCACACCACCGTGTTGCCTACGACGATAAATAATTTCGCATAACTAAATAAAATTTCACACATACCCAAAGTTCCATTTTTATCCTTTTCTTCGCCACTCATCGAAATATTCTTTAATTCGATATCCGCCATATGTAACCGTATCACACGTAGTATTCCCTCACACGAGGTATCGTGTCGTGGGAAATAAAAAAATATCCGTGAAAGTTGGATCCGGTATTTAGAGGCATAATCCTAAGAGTATAAGCAGATCCTCGTATGGTCCTATAGAAGTGGTCGTAGTCTGTCTCGATACACATCAGCATACCTAGTGAAAAGGACATCATGAGCCAAGATCGAGGATCACGAAGTGGTAGACGTAAGGATATCATCAGTTCATCACGACCCGTTTCGTTTTCCTGGTGAAGTGGTAGCGAGCGTTGTACTACTTGTGTGATCTGGCAGCATCAGGTAGGTAACACTTTTATGAGTATTATAAGATTGCGCAAGAGACCCCTAGACATTTGGTAGTCAGATGGGATCAGGAAGGAGTCGTCGTCGTCGGCGTCGTCATCCTCGACGTCGTCGTCGAAGAAGAAAGTTGGGCCGTGCCTTAGCGTAATAATGTGACATCGGTGACCTGCGCATTCAATTCTTGATCTCATGGGTGAGCTGGATGAAGCAATCATCTACCGAGGAGCTTACTAGATTATCTAGATACATCATCTTGAACCTTAAGGTACGTTCATTGGCAATGGCGCCGAGTGATTCGCATAATAATTGAATTTCATACTCTTGTACTTATACCTGGTGAAATTTAACGACTTTGTTATCAGAAAATTAAAACGTTCATTTAATCGATGATTAATTAATTGTCTTTTTTTACTATAATTTTATTATTTATTTAATTGACCACTCGTGCTATCCATACCGTGACGGTGGTGCTTGTGATTGTTATTGATCCTCGTATAGTAATGGCGTCGATAGGCTGATATTTATTTCACGTCGCCAGTCAGATTTTATTGCTGGGTCCGTTAAGGCTTATGAGATTTACAGCCACCTTCGACCGTTACAAACGACAATGGCGGGATTGGCAGCGGGCCCGATTCTGTTTCTGATTTTAAATGCGTATTTTAACCACAGTGTAAGTCACGCACTCTCCTTATACTTTCTCGCAATCTCTCACAATCCGTCGTGCCGTAAGAGCAAACGCCGGTCCTTTGAAATTCAATAACTTGACTACTATCGATTAATCGGATGAAATTAATCATTCTTGATTTACACGGCTATAAAGCTACGAGAACAGTCGATCATGAAATCGCAAAGGAGGCGATACCTATTTTATATAAATATATAGGTATACGTATAAAATTTCGAAGATAAGGGGCAGCATCTTTCGACGCATGTGTCGTAACTACAGTATATATCTGACAGGTATTTATGTGGGTGTCGGATATAATAAAACATGGCTACCGTTGCTGAAAATGGCATTGACTGTCGTATTTATAATTATCAAGCATGTGAATTCAGCGACGTTACTGGTAGCCATAAACGTTCAAGGATGGCAATAATCATTTCAAAATCATCAACAGGTACCTTATACACGTATCTTTGCACTCTGAAAAATTCTGTAGATTATTAAGCGATCAATCCATTTGAGTGATCGAATGATTTTTCTATTACAGCTTGCTGCTTGAGATTATCCATAATTTTTATTGCTGTCGATCAAAAATCGAAAGTATCCCCCCCCCCCCCCCCCGTTAATAGAATCCAACCGAAAGGAGGAGGAGGAGGAGGTTCGTTAGGATCCCAATAAAAACAACCCACGTGATAAAGGCGCGGTCCATGCACATCAATCCATCATCGACACAGCATCCCACTTTCTTATTAAGTATGCTCCCAGTCTTTAGCCTGCATTTCCATTGGTCCTACGATACCGCGTTAGGTTAGGATACAGTAACGTGCGTGTCTTAAGCACGCGTGAAACCCACGAGGGAATCTTGAAATTACGTAAGATCCCGTCCCTGAACAATGGTAACGTTGCGCAGGCCGAAATCGTCTCACTTGATGCGAGATAAAACGCCATGCTGTCGCTCTTTGTGTAAGCCCATGCTTAATTACGCGAGAAGCCCTAGCTACGTAGAGAATGAAGAAATGACAGGAGTCATGAACATACGCGTTATGACCTTTCAACTTTTTTTGAACATTCTACTGAATCGAAATGGGAGCGTGAGTATATTCTGGGACTGCATTCGTACAATGTGTTACATATGGGTGCTCCTACTGTGCCAGTTGCATAAATACGTAATGCCCAGGGTGAGCGAAGAATGTTTTTAGAAAGGCTACCGACGTATTCACTGTTGCATATATGTATACGCTATTATTATTATTTTTCTTAAATTCAATCTGGAGCTCTTTTTTTTACTTCCGGTTGAAATCCGCTTCCAAGTTCGTCGTAGTAAGAAATATGACCGCGCAAAGTCTGTCTGACGGTTTCTATTAATGTCTGGATAAAATCTGTCGCAATTTGCATACCACGTCAGGATCAATATGGACCACTTTTTTTTCGTTTTAGGGGTCAAGACAAAAATGGATTGCGGTCTCCGCGCATTCGTCAGAAATATGACAGTTGTGTACACAGTGGGACAATGCGTGTTATTAATGTATATAAGGAGCACGTGTTTTAATCGTGAGTCATATTCGATTCATTAACCTTAATTACCCTGGTGATTGAATATACACAGTAAACATGTATATAGACATAGAATGCATGGTATCTGATGATTATTTATTGTACCTTAAAGACGTCCGAAGATTGTAAACAGCAAAAGTCTATAAATCGTTCTTGTATTATTTCTTTTTAAATCCGGCATAATAATTCGCTCAAAGCCTAATAACCTTTAAGAGAATTTTGATAATGAAATTCGTGAAAATAATTGCCAAATCGATACCGTTGTTCCATATGATATCGAACTATCTGGCTGAAGTAACAACAATGAGTTACATCGATTTATTACCGATACTGTCACTCTCGTCCTGGTTTATCGGTGCTGACTATATCGCCGTCTATTTTGACAATCATGGGTTAACAGTTGCAATGCCAATGGTAGCCCAGCAATGGCGACCATAGGAAATGAGATCAATGCTTCAGGGGGTGTCCATTTGCATTCCACGCTCGATTGATACATTCGGGTCATAACGGGGTGTGTAGTGAGCCGTGTACTGATTGGACTACTGTTTCACTATACATACTGTATCTATAGTATAATGCATAGTTACTTGTCTAGATACGTGCGTGACTTATGAGTGTTGTAATCGTCAAGGTTAAATCCCAAACTTGTTCAGGATAAGGACCGTACGTGTATTGCCTACGGGATATGCCAGAATTAACCACGACTTATATTTAAGTCTCAAGTACCGTTTTAAACAATCCAACTTGGGCTGAGTGTACTATAGCTTTGTCTGAGAATAATGATAGTGAGGATTAATTAACGGAAGCTGCGTGCAGATCTTGTCGGAGGGATCCCAATGGCAGGATAAATTATTACAGCTGACCGTATTTGTTAAGGAAGACACGTAGATTGCGATTTTTAAAACTGAAATTTTATCGGCATTTTTTAAACCGTTTTTTAGATGCCTTGCGGTAATTAGGTAATTGTGGGAATTTCTTTTTTTTTCTGTTACAATACGTGGGTAGCATGTAGACTTGATAATTTGTATATAATTGTACGAGTTCATTCTGTATTTCGACACGTGTCTAAATTGTTACTTGAAATTGGAGCAATACATACGTATGTGAATTATTGCTAATTAGCACTTTTTTGAATTCCCCGCGTTTCTCTTACGTGAGAAACTGTATTGATTACTACCTATACAGCAATCGTTGAACATGACTAAGCAACGTACTTGTTCCGTATCTTTAATGAAGTACTACAAATTTCGACGCTTGATCGATTGCCAAACAAACAAGACGTTACATCTTGTTATAAGGGGCGTCGAATATTTTTTTTTGTTAAAAAGACTGATATTCGCTGTACCGTCACTTCCGAAAGCCAATGACAGGTGCCGGTTTCACCGATTTATCAAAAGTAATGGAGACGTTGCTGGACGCATGGCTCCTTGCGAAATTCTCTCTACATTCCATCCGCGTCCCGACGCTCTTACACATAACGCGCAGAGACACAGTCCGTTACATGTTACGTTCAGTTTGGCTCCACGGTGTCTAACGTAGGCATCTCCTAAGTTTACGTAACGCGAAACAGACGAATACATTTTGGTACACCTACGTTTTGGTCTTTTCGATTTTTCAAACTGACCAGATCCCAGTAACTGATTCAACATTCAAACGGATACTATCTTTCGAGTACAAAAGTAACACAATACTAGCACCACGTATATGAATTTCATTTAAAAATTAATATTTTTTCCAAAACCTTTACACGCGTCTTAACTATCAAATTTAATTGATCCATTTCAGTTGCAAAGGTCCCTAGGTCAAATGTTACCAGGGAAGAAGATATGGTTTTAACAGTATAATTACTACCAGTCAAACCATGTTATCTCTAAGTCTGGCTATCGGTACTCCAGTGTCTCTAGTGTCTACAGTCGATCCACGAGTTCAATGTATTTTTTGACAGGTCGCCAACAATGAAGCCTCTAACAAGGTACACGTGTCTGGATACAATTTTTATTAAAAAGTATGCGCGTGCATGATTTTTCACTGAAATTAATTTTATTTTTCTACTTCAGAGTATATTCCCGTAATTCCATGAAGAGCCACGCGTGATTGCATAAGGATTGCATTGTTTGAGAACTGTCAAAAAAATGCATTGAACTCGTGGACCAACTATAGCAGATCAGTCCAATGCACGTGAAAAATGATTCGCGAAATGTTGCCATTAAATGGTCCAATTAAGTCGCACAGCTCTTACGTGGTAAGATGCGAGTTCACAGCTTGCCAACTGTGCCTCTCCTGTTTCTCTCGCTATGGCACATCGTGACGGAATGGAGACAGAAGAGTCCGCTCGGCGTGACACAGATGTAGGACATAGATAATGAACATTGTCTATGCCCGACCCTCTATACTATATTCTAAGACGAGACTCTACGCCAAGAATCCCCCATATAATTCACAGCCATATACTCGTTACATATTACATAGTAAAATGGGATGTCTTTGCCGTGACGAAATTTCATCTCGACGCTTTAACACTCGCTTACGAAAATCATTTCTGATTATTAATGATTAATGACGTTATTTGGTACAGTACTGAAATCATGCGTGAACCAGTAATATACGCGTTGGTCAAGAAGAAATATGGTATAAAGATACATTCAGAGTAGGTGATTACACGGGAATGTATTTAAAGATATTTCCCTAGGGATTTTTCTAGGGAATTTTTTGTTTAAATCTTTCAAATCTTACTCTTTGCAGGACATCCGAACAAGGATTACGACAGTCCCTTGTGCGAGGTAACAGTGCCGACTGACTTATATCGGTATTAATTGGCAGCTAGAGTTATGGTCCAGGTTGGATTGAATGGGTCTTGTATCCAGGACAAGCAGATCAGTGCTTGGATAGGAACGTGGAGGTTGGTACTCTATACCTAGTTACACTTCTCCTTGGTGGCGAAGCACTCGTCGAATTCGACGAATTGCCGGCACTCGCGTTTCAGACTCGTCTCGATTTGTCATCCCTTGATTGTGACATTGCAAGCGAAGATTGGACCTTGAGTGGATGCAGGTAAGTTACATACATTGCTTGTTTACTATCTCAGATCTTGACTCGTGGCTGATGGCGTCCTCACCGGTAAGAAGTATTCCGACGTAAGCTTCAGGTAGCCGGCTATTAAATCGTCCTGTCCGTATGGGACACGGGTGCCGCCATTCTTGGATCCATAGCAATTAGAAAATAATTGGCTGCGATAAAACTTGCTCGCGCCTTCGCGATAATTGAGCATTAGGCAATGTTGATATGCCTGGCTAATCGTGATCCATTATTGTACCTTTACTGGATTTATTTATAAAATTCCCTTCCCCCCCAAAAAAAAAATATAATAAAACTCGATCTCCTAGTGCGTAGCTTTATCGACGTTTTTTTTTGTTATCAGTGGGAATATTTGATACTTTAATCAAACATGTTTTATGTCCTCATTATCATTGTCCTCGTTAAAAAAAATTACTCGAATAAGAATTTTTTGCATTTCCTATCAAGTATTTATAGCAACGTATTGGCATACTGTATAATGTTACGATCGATAATCTCCTTATTTGTTCGTCGTCCCAGTATAATCTGTATCCACGAGGAGTCATTGTTGCCACTACAAAAGGAATAATTGCGCTCTATCTTCTCGTGCTTGTAAACGCGGCTCCTTAATCGGTCGCAACAGTGCTGCCGTTTAACGTGCGATACGAAAAAGACAGCAAATGCGAAGAAATCGAACGGAACAAATCCGCGTTACTAAATCAACCGTGACGGAGAATCTTCGATGATTCTCCAATGAACTTCGCGTATTAGCAGATACAAACGAGAATTGATTACCCATTACCATACTTTGCGACATCGCAAATTCCCCTAAGATTTTATATAGGAAACAAGTAACCAGTATACTTGACTATAGACACTAATAAATTCTTGCACGATATTCAATCGGGTGATTAATAATCAATGCCCTTAATATCTCTCTAAAGCGTGGGAGGTGGTAGAGAACTATGCCGTCACGTTCACTGTATAAATGCAAAAAATTGCATAATTGATTTCCAGGTAATTAACGACGTTCTCTACACACTCCGCGTAACAGTGGTAAGTACGACGTAGATCAAATCTAAAAAAAAAATCAAAAATGGAGTAATCATTAAAATTGTCTCCGACAACGATACGGATTAATATATACATTAAAAATCAATGCGGATGCATCAAGGAGGATAATGATTGCTGAAATCATCAAGTCAGATCCATTTCGTATGATAATTCACAGAGGTATCATTCTAATAGTCGATCTTCAATGATGCCAATGTAGTCATTGATGAATATTTTATCATATTAATTTACTACCGTGAAACAAACTTGTCTATATACATATATGCTCCTATTAAATGCCCGTGATAGTCATTAACGTTGCGTGACTGATCTATCATTAACTATGATCTTATTCTAGTTTTTATTTGTCTCAAATTAGAGTACGGCCATTTATACGGTTTCTTATGTTCTCTATATGGGTTAAATAAAAAAAAAACGTCACATGCTTAATTCCGGTTTCTTTGTCGTTAAAGCTATACAATGCATAACGA
Organism: Pachycephus smyrnensis; assembly: GCA_030142225.1. NCBI lineage: Eukaryota > Metazoa > Arthropoda > Insecta > Hymenoptera > Cephidae > Pachycephus > Pachycephus smyrnensis. The sequence goes on from JARQST010000680.1 coordinate 14,388, forward strand.
ATATCCTTCGTTGTATCCGCCTCATCACTTCGAGCAGAAATAATAGTTGGTACTGTTCCTTCATGGTGAATACATCGATCGTGTATCTAACTATTATTCAGTCTGTTCTCTAGGCTAATTTAATGCCAGACACTCACCGAGTCACCTTTACCTTCTCGTATCGGCAGATTTCGCAAGGAACGATACCATTACTTCGCCCGGTAACGAGATCATCGCGAAACGGAGCAGTCTTGCTTTTACATATTTACGAGTCAGCCTTTGTACAATGACGTCGAAAAATCATCATGCAAAAACAGTACCCAGTACTTGTATACGTATACGTCCCAAAGAAATCCCCCTGTACGTCTATAACAATGAATCGATGTTACTTACCCTGATAAATTACCGATCACTCGATAAGATCGTTATCTAACTAAAAGATCGGTTCGCTGATTTCTACGAAGATTTTGCAAATTTCACAGACACTTGATCTCCAGTCGTTATTACCGATCGATCGAGTACGTTGCTCCTCTATTGAGTTCACCTATTGGATATCTCTAGCATCGCTGGTAACCTTGCCATTTCGATCAACCTGACAAATCGGCAGATCAAAACCAGCAAACGTCGAGTTCGCGTGTTCGTGCATACGTGGATTATCCGTCTATGACATCACGATTCGTGACCGCACCCATATGAAAGACCAGCCCATATCCGGCCGGTTATAGGGTAGCTTCGCGTGAACCAGGAAGTGTCCGGAAGTGTATGTTTTGTTTAATGAACTCGCGAAAGAAATCGGTACTGTATATGAAAATCGTGACGGGGCATTGTCATGGCTGAGCAAGGTCTCGCGAATAATTAATAGGTGATTCGAGTAAGTTGACTTAGTGGAGTTCACCACGATAGTACCTATCCAGAGCTATTTACGGTTTACGAGCCATTGTACACGAGAAACTTTGATGTGTAGACAAGATAGGAGCATCGATTTTACGATCTATCGGTATCGTAAAGCTCCTGGCGAATACCTCTGCTAATATATACATATATATACAGTGACTACCGATACATCATTTTTAATATATTGATACTCTACACGCGTGGGTATATACGGTATTTATATTGAATTGAATTAGAATGCTAATAAACTGATGATTTACGTAACTCATCACGACAGCATCGAATTAGCACCTTTGTCTATCACTTCCTACCATACCGACTGTACTTATATATGTATATTAGGTGTATTACGCATACCTAGCTTTATTTGACGGGAGTGTTCTTTTCGTAAGGTATGACGATCTTGATACGCATATGCAGCCTCATCGCCTCCTGCTGAGCGATTGGGATTTCATCTGGGCGTTACTCGCCCTGTTATGTAAATCTTGCGGGGTATTAAAGCAGCGAGAGGGAAATAAATTTTTGCGAGCAGGGAGGATTATAGGAATATTCGCATAAAGTAATCGCGAACCGTGAGCTCTTAGATACGGGTGGATTATATATTAGCAGGTGACCGGGTAATTATTGTTTAATTGTTATCGTAACCATGGTTACGGTGACAGTGGTGTGACACCTTGGAAAAAGAAAGTCGATTACTATATCGATGCAATGGCGCAAGGTGCAAACCGTGTCCGGTCCGATATTCTTGGTGACGTGAAAAAACAAAAGCAACGGCGAACAAGAAGAAGCGGCCTGGAAATAAGAAAGAACCGGGAAAACCTTCCCTGAAAGGTTTGCCATAAGCGGTCAGTACTGTTTTCTTGACTATTTCAAAATTTAATGATTTCACGAATATTACACTGATCTTAGTATAGTAAAACCGAAAGTAAAAAAAAATTTACTTGCACATTGCTTCGTTAGTACTTGCTGAGTTTACTGACCACTTGGCCTGTTATGGCTGGGATGCTTGCCGACACGTTCTCCAGGTCCCAATCGAACTCCTCTAATTTATTGGGCCCCTTGTGGCGATTCACGAGCAGTGACGATTGGCTCTAATATAATATTACGCAAGAGCGATTATCTTCTCAATAAAAGAAAAGGGGCCCATTTTATTCTCTTGGGCCACGAATCGAGTCTTACAATAGTGACATAATATTTAAGAATCGAGATCACCTATACCTATGTAACGCTGTTATACTGGCTTATGTGTTATTTTGTTTTGTACCAAGGGGCCCACTTTTGGGGTCTGAATATTCTTACTTTCTCGGGGCCCCGACGTCAACACTATGCCGAAGAGACACGCTCGTTACCTTTGTTGGATATGATTATGCATGAAGGTCCACTAACTAAGCAACTGCCAGAACTTATCCTATTCAGATGTTAATACGGTCAGGGTTTAAGAGAGCGTCTCTCTTAAGTAAATTACTATGGCGTCCAGTGTAACAGCGATTCACGAATTCGTGACTCTGGGTATGTGCCGTATACCTACATACGATTACAGGTAGATTTCTAGCGGACTCGTTAGAGCGTACATTTAGCCGTGCATTTAGACAACGTAGAACCTGGTTCGCTCGAGGAAGTTGAAATTGCGATGAACGCAATTAATGTTACTCACCTGTCCAGAACCAGTGGCGGTTTCAATTATCACGTCAATTGAGGTTAAGGTCGGGTACTTTGACACTGTGGATTACTACACTTGCAGGTGCAATTAAATAAAAAAAATTTTACGTCATAGCAGATACATCTTATTCATATATATTTATGAATATATCTTACAACACATCGTTGATGTGAATTAATTATCAAAATTTTATCTTGAACCTTGAATGATGGATAATATTGTTTTGCTGAGTCATTGCGAAAAAGTATTTTTTTATTATTGCTCAATAATAATGGTCACTTTGTATTATCCTGTACCATTAGCATGTTGCATGCCTAAAGTCGTAGGTCTGTTGCACAGACTTCCGATGTCGTAGAAAGATATGACAGTCCCTCCCACCGCCCCCTTAGGTCAGACTGGTTAGATTACTAAGTACAGTGAACGACTTTTCTTTTGCATGGGAAAACGTCTGATTATCTCAGGTATGGCTGTACCAAATTGGGATGTTTACGTTCGTAACATTTCAGTGAAACTGAGAATAATACTGAGGTATAACGACACGATTACAGTGAGTGCATACTATATAGCCAAATAAAATGCAACTATCCCCTGCAACTGCATTTTATAAACAGACCATAGAACATCCGGCAGAGAATGAATTTCGTATCGTACTTTTACGTTATATCGGTAAGATTCGCAATGCTCGATCCGATTTGCAATGGATCGTCGTAGCGATCTTCAGGATCACTGTCCCAGTAAATAAATCAGATAGATCCTCCTGAATCCACGATGCGGTAAAATCCAAGGCGAACGCGACGATCGACGTCAACGATCGCGCTCAGATCCGATCACGTAATCGTCAGTGAGATCGATCACGATTGCAATTGATGAACGATCGTCAAGTTAATCAACGCTATCGCGAGAACAATTTCGCAAGGCAGTTATGCGATCTTGTTTGCCGGTTTCTCATGGATTCTCGGCTCGGATGACTAGGCCGGAAAATATAAGAAAAGCCATTGCCAAATACCGATCTAATGCCGATGCAATTAGTATAGCGATTTAGCTCAAGGTTTTCCCTGCGGGAATCGTCTTTGCCGTTATAAGAATACCGATCGTCAACTTGGCTTACCGATCTGATCGAGTCACCGATAATTCTTGTGTCCACTTATAATATCCTATGAAAATACGAAATCGCGAAAGCTACATGAAAACGCCAGATGTTACGAGCGAGACTAATATATATATATAGATAGATACTCTTGCACGAGTATAAATACCTCACGTAAAATATACTAAACGGAGGATTAAGGCGCGAACGTTTCGACGCCATCACGAAAGAATTATTTCCCGAGTACCTCGAGGAATAATCGACGGCAATTTCACCTCGGCTAAACGATCGGCAGCCATTATGGCAGGTAGGTAACCCATAACGTTTCCGTATCTTTTCCCCGAACCATTTAAACGAATCTGTTAAACTTACTTTAGTCGTTAATTAAATAATATTAAAATTAAACGTCACGTGACTCCCAAACGTAAATCCAACAATGTCCAATCTCTATATAACGCATACCCAAAATTCCAGACGTCATACGGACTCGCGTTTCATATGATATAATTACTAAAAATCTCAGTCCTAGGTCTCTTTATCTCATAAAGATAAGGGCAGTGCTTTCATACGGTTGGCAGAGGCAAACGATCAACATACCGAAACCGAAAGTACAATCGATCGAACCGTGTCCCTGAACCGAACGGGTTCCCATAATTCACGGCTAATCAGTACCGATAAATCGGATACTCCTTGGAGACCAGATACAAGACCGTATGCATATGCTATATATATATTAGATACACAGTAAAGTCAACAAAAGTATTGTTTACAGTGCAACAAGAAATCCACGCATACCCTACGAGGGTTTTAAATTATATAAAACAGTGGAATGGAGTCATTCGAGCGAATAAAAGCAATGACGATAAGAAGGGCATGCTTGTTCCGCTGATCGGTTACAAGAACCGGCAAGGAACGGAGTATGCGGACCACCCGATGCTCGGACGCACAAACCTGTCTAACGGATAAGCATTAATTTGTCGAACACAGGCTGCCCATTATTCATGAACGAGCTGAGCGATTAGTCAAAGCTTCGACGGGATAGCGCTCCATAAATTAGAAACAGTGCAGCGTAATGTACTTGAACTTCGAAATAGATGCCAGTATAGATTTACTATGAGATTATCTTATTGAGATATCGATTATGGCTGGATAGTTATCCGGTTACATTTAATAAGATAAACTAACGTGGTCCAGGCGTATATTATTATATACACAAGTTGAACCCTTTTCGATATATTTAACGATGCTTAAATGTTCTGTGTACAACATCAGGAGGGTGTATCGGTGTTTTTATGTGTGTATGTGAAATCTCCTCCCCTCTCCTCCATCGAAGCGAGGTGCTTTCATGCGCGCGTATAAAACCAGTGAAAGCGCCTCGCGACCCTCCAGACTACCTCACAGTCTGACAGCGATAGGAGCTCTGCCGAGATACCTCCGGTAGACCTAGACCTTTTGTTAAACGTCTCTGAATCGATTGACTTGATTCAGTTGAATTATATTCTTGTTGAATTAGAGAGTAAAAATTGAGATCTCAGTTTTTTTTTGTTGCTGAGATTCTTGTTTGGATAGAGTTTTATTTATTTTTTTTTGGTAGTACCGGTTGGTCAATTTTGAGGTTTTGGTTAGTTGGTACTCGCATAACGCGGGAGTTTCTACGGGATAGTTTAGAGCAGGAGTGAAATCATGAAGATCCTGACGTTCATCTTCGGACTGATCTTGGCCAATCAAGTTTTGGGATACCCGCCCCAGGAGCGACTCATGCCAGGTAGGTGATGGCGTTTTCTTGTTTGGTTATAATACGGATATTTGTTTGTGTTTACGTTTGGTATTTTTTTTTCTTGTGGAGAGAGTTCAGTTTTTGGGAATTAAGATGGTAGAGAGTAGGAGAGTAGAACGGAACGGAAGGTTGTCGAAATGATTTATGGATATTAGAAATCGATGATGGATCGAGTGAATTGATCGATACAAAATATCTAAATAAAGGCACGAAGGGGGAGAGAGAAATTAGATTTTTTTAGTTTAAATAACAAATTATTTATCTATTTATATCTAGCACACATTAAATAAATGATAACGTGAAATTTTCTGTGAAAAATTTACATCTACTCATAAAAATCGTATTTTGGATTTTTATCTAATCGTTCATTACCGATAGTTTCGATTCAATGTAATTAATGACGGTTATTAATCGACTGTCAAAAATCATTCCAGTCTCTTTGATCATTCATAAATCCCAAATGTAACTTATCAATTGTGAACACAATTCTCTATATAGCCAATAAGACTTCCAGTTTAAACATACCGATCACGTGGACGTACAGTATCGCAAAAGAATCGTACAGGCACCAGATACAAAGAAACACAAAGCCCAGATGATAATCGTACAAGATCGATGTTAACCAGTGCAAAAAAGAATTAAGAAAAAAAGCTCAAGTGCCGCGATCGTATAATTAATAGCGTCCACTCGAAATTCATTAGCTCGGTTATAGCGTGAGTGAATCGGTTGCAAATTGTTGGATTTATTATCCTATCACGGCCACCGGAGTCCGGTTTTTGACGGGCGCCAAAAGATACTTGGCATTTGACACCTTTGCATGTTGCTGTGTTGTACTTCCTCCTTGGAAATCGGTTACCGGTCTATCAATAAAGTCACGCATGCCTCTCGCGTATATCGATACAGATCGGCAAATATCCGGATCTGGTAAGGATGAAAAAAAATTGAATGAACAATAATCTCCAACTGTGTACACAAAGGAACTTTATAAGAAACGTCATTACGGTTGCGCATATATATTTATTCATACGAGCATACCGATCACCGGTACAGGTATATGACAAGTCTCCTCAGTCTTACTCTCTCAGACACAGGTGAACTGCTTTAGAATGATCATAGGAAATAATTACATCTCCCTCTCATTTGTTCCTTCGCTACTCCAGCACTTTCTCACTTTGTTCCACGACATCCGTTTGTCCCCCGAGACGTTCACGTTCTTCACTCTCCTCTCTGGAAAGTGGAACACTTCCTTCTACAGATGTTAATCTTAATCTCGGCGAGGATAGATAAGTGTCTACAAGAAATAACCGGGCAAGGATTCAAAGTCGTAGAAGCCATTGTTACCATCGTAATTTTTGATTTTTTTTTCTGTATCTTGGTATCCATTTTTTTTATTGATTATTAAAAACCGATTCCAGGTTACTCTATATATTTGAGCCATTCTCTTTTTTTCGCGCCATTAGAAACGTAACGCCATTTGTACAGCGTAGTACGTTGAGTAAAAAAAAAAAGAAAAAAGTAATAATACCAAAGAAATCTAAGTAACTCCGTGCTCTTCCGGGTGACGAATCTGTGTTGGCTCTCATTTAATTTGCTACTGCCGGTAATTAGAATGGAGATACGTCTGGTCCATTCTATTAATAGTTTCCGTCTTCGAAGCAGTACTGTGTAGCCGCGAATGGCGGTAATTACAGGGTAGCAGATATTACTTATAAAAATGATCCTTTCTCTTATACCGTCTAAGGTACATCCTTATCCGTGATTTTCGACGGCTGGTCAATTTCGCTTGATGTACTACCCTTCTTACGGGGATTTATGGCTTTATAAACAATTACCCATTACGGTCTTATAACCTACCGCCACGATCGAAAAGACAGAATAGATTGACATTAGCGCCATTGCCAGTCAGCGGGACTAGAGCGCGGCTTTATTTATGGGAAACATTGATGCACGATTTTTACGTTTTTATACATACATATATATACACAATTATAAAGTACGTATCTACCTTACGTACTTGTCTGTATCCAACCTAGAACGTATAGACACGATCGGTGGCAAGTTCCCATTGAAACGGCACCGGTAATGAGATATCAAGTCTCGCGCAACTCGTCTAATTGGTCCCCTGGATTCTTGAAGGTTAAAAATCCATAAGAGGCGAATCGGTCGTTATTAAGTACACAGACCTATCATAAATTCGCGACGATTTACTAGATCGTTGTTTTATACGACTATCGTATGTTAATTAACACCTTTTAACAAACATCACAAACTTCCCGCCAATTCGTCCTCCACGATTGGCCTTTTAATAAAAATCTTTATTTTGATTGAGATACCAAAAAAAAAAATAGAAAAAAGTTATCCTTCACTTTCATATCCTGTACGAATCCGTACCAACCGAACTCTCGACTGCCTTCTATATCTTCTCCAAGCTAACTTCCTTCCCAGGATACACAAACCATCTCCTACAGATCGATCTCATTTTTACCAGCTTCCACTTTCCTCTCACTAGACAACGACCCTGGCAGCTCTACGGAAATGTCGACACTGGTGCACGACCAGGTTTTATACGATCCTGATGCCGAGACGCGTACAGTCACCGTCGACTCGATCATGTGGAGCAAAAGGATAATTTAACCTCGTGCAGGAACACGTGGCTACACGTGATGCACGTGACTCCGTATCCTCAGCTGCACGTGCTGCAATGACTCCTTGACGTCCATTGATTCCAGTGGTATAGAAAGAGAGAAAGGTGCGCGACGATGCACCTGGTATATACGGTACTTGATATAAGGGAAAACGAAGGATGGAAGATGACTGATGCGTCAGACAGTTCACGCTGGATTATTTACGTCAGATATACGTCACCTGTCACTTGGTCACGTGCAATTACACGATACTGCTACTTGATTGCTTAGTCACTTTGATTCACGAGACTTGGGTATCGTCCTGTCAATTAGCATCTTTAACCGGAAGATACTGTACCGTGTACTAGACGGTTTAACGTCCTGTACTAAACGCCATTGACATTGATCTCGACTTGCGTAAACGTGCGAGTCGATTATGGTTATGCAAAGTGGCGAGAAAAAAAGTGTATGCACTTTAACGCGTGGATATTTCTTCGTTAGCGGAATACTCGAATCATCTTTCTCGGTGAAATCTGGCTTTTAGTTTCTTTTTTTGGGATACTGTCTGAAATTTTTTCCAGATTCATATGGGCATATATGCTATGTACGTATATAATGGATTATTTGCGCGGGAACGGTATGTAATTACGAATTTTTTTCTTTCTTTTTCTTTGTGCGTGCGTATGCCTACCTGTTGCGCTTAGGGAGGCCGAGTATGGGAATGTGTGGAAGTTGAACGGTTAGAGTCGGGCCCGGTCGCTTTGAGAAATATCTTTAAGTGACTCGGGTGATTCGATAGATTTTGCTGAGATTGGCTTGAGTTATCTATATGGCGATATATAGAAATAGAAATGGCCGAGTTCGACGCGATACGCGTTCGTACTTGAGGTATGCGTGTTGTTAAATAGGGTACGCGTTTTCTTGATCGGTTTGAATACGTTCAATTATGACACTTTAATATAAATTCAATTTCACGGTTGATTAGACGTCGCGTGCGAGAAGTGTCTGTTGTATGATTTTTCGGGGGAAAAAAAATTCACTATTAGCATTGTTCAATCTTTACCGTCGTGTAACGAAGGTCAATTCATAATCAATAATTTCAAGTCTTACGTTATAATTACTAAGCCTGAATATCAGGAAGAATTTTTTGATAGACATTCCATCAGTCAGGTGTCTATATGTCTGTTACATTACCGGTTACACAGTATATACGTATGAAAGGATAGAATTTTATTCAAATTCAACTATTGGGCCTTAGTTGGGGCCTTTTGGAAATCTATCCAGAGCAATAGGAGGTTACGGCCCCGGAAATACAAGGCCCTCTATGAAATGATGACTCCGATAAACACATGTTTATCTCTATATACGCCGGCATGAAATATCATTCTCAATGTGGGCCTTGCAGCAAGTTCATTTTTTAACATTGACCTTGTCAAGTCCCAACACAGCGCGGGTGCGATCATTCGCGGATAATTGGATTCGTCGAAGGTCCGGATTAAATGACTTAGGCATTGGGACTTAAGTGGCGCTCATTTTTCAGTTCCTTGTTCTACGTCTGGGCCCCAATGTCCGTTCCACGTTGAAACTTCCATTAGGCGTAAATCTTTTCAACGATCAGGCAGCTCTCTCTCTCTTTCTCCCGTCACTTGACGAAGATTCACGTGATCGCTAAGGATCATTCGTAGATCGATCAGCCAGATCCATAGATAAGCAGATCGCATTACAACGTCTCGCGTACGTATGACGGATTTTTCTCGCGGAAGGCATAGAATATTTTCTGATTCAAACATCAACTTTCTATGCACCGTTCCGGCAACTGTTATTAGTGTCAATCACCTATGCAGTTTAACAGCAGAACGATATGTTAATGACGCCAGACAGAAAGGTGGTTCGTACAAGCAATTAACATTGTTGACCTGTCTCGCCATTACACATGTACCTTGATTTATTGAGCCTTTTAGGACGACGTGTATGGCATTTCAATTATTTAACAATCTTTTTTTCATAGACCGACACATTCTTCACTGCCAATTATTGTCCTAGAATTAAACCGCAGCCTGCTCGACGACCTATGCGAATCTTTTTTTCTTCCCCTTTGGAAATTCGCCAATCGACTTTCCCCACTTTGCTCTCTTTCCACCTGTCGCTATTTAACCATACCGGTAGTACCCCCACCCCTCCCACCCTAATCGCACTAATATAAACAACTTCCATATTGGTCTCTCTGGAGGACATTTTGACAATTATCATTAGGCCAACGATGGATTATAAAATCTGCAATAATCAGCGACACTTAACTTCGAGCATTCGCCAATTTTTAACCTCTAATTATTATTTCTAGTCTGTAATGATATAGTGCAAAAAGTTGGTCGCACTTTGGCGAATTCCGTGTCCATTAAATATATATATATATATACGTTTCTTCAAGCGTTACTGTATACATATATATTTGTTATGCAGAATTCACGTGCTCGTGAGCGTGGTGGCCCCTACGAGCACTAAGTGCACTGTCCGCTGCACGTGACACGCGCTACTCCAGTGGGTCACGTGTATGCACTGTGTTGCACCCGATCTTGCCGGAGAACGTGCATTGCTGCACACTCTTGTAACGTTACGAGATAAAGATAACACTCTGTAGCGATTGCTTGTATCAGGCTACCCGACTGTTATTATGAGTACGATGAGATCAATTCGCTGTCTATCTCCAATTCACGTAAGACTTTGATAATCGATATTTTTACCTTGTTCACATAAATTTTATCCGATTCGTATTATTCGATCGACCAATCGTTTTACCTTCTACGGCCAGCTCCACTAATATAAGTAATTACGATATTTAACGTAGTAAGTACGTTCGGCTAAGTTTCACGGAATGCAGTTCTCGCTCGCCATGTTTGCATGGCTCCGACAATTGATTTATATGAGACAGGTGCCGAACCTACTTTTACCCAATCGAGGTTAATGCTTAGTGTTCCTGAATTACTTTGCGCCATATATATATACACACACACACAACCATTAATAGATATAGCCAGTCGTATCGGGGATTGTCTGCCAAAGGGTTTGCCGGCACAGGCAACCATATTGCACTGCGGTATACGAAAACAATTATTTTTCCATTCATTTCAGACGCAGAAAGAATACGTCGTTGCGACAGACGAAAATTACTAAAAACGTTTAGAACTCTTTCTCGGTGCAGCAAAGAAAATTAGTGTGTGATTCTGTCCGTCAATTAACCGCATGCACCACTGGCGTAAATATATATATACATATACAGGCTGACTTTTCTCTACAGCGCGATATTGTTTTTCGTATATACCAGCCACGTATTAATTCTTTTCTTCCTTCATATCGTTGTATCGCGAAATTCCAGCGGATCTGACAACGACCGTCAGTTTCTCAGTGACGCAATCTTTAGTGCCAGGAGTATGACTCCAATCCTCCTCTCCTTCACACTCCCCCGATCCCTATCACGCTCCTTCAATCCTCCGTTTCCTTTACTTCGTCAGATGACTATGAAACTGTAGGTGGACGTCATAGCGGGATTGCATTACTCAGCTAAAGTCGATCCACCAAGGCTCCGGGTCGAGCGCCAGCACTCGTGCATGTCAGCCTTTATTCCAGTCATCCTTGAATGCAAAGATGCAGTCACGCCTGCCTCGAGATAGGCGACAAGGAGATATGGAAGACGGTTAGCAACCTCCTTTACGCTATTCGCTACAAGTTGCGTGCTTGGACTTTGTTTCTTTTTTTTTGAATGTCATTCACGTTCTTAGGTCGAAGGAAGAAAATGGAGGTTCACTTTGGCCAAACGAGAAACATGACTTTTCGCCTGTGTATCGCGTGTCTGCCGCGTTTCTGGGCGCGTTACGACCTTTTGTTTGCGTAACTCGCGCGAATACGTCGAATTTATTTATTGCCAGGTTTATCGCCCTGGACGGGTCTCTTTTACCATTGGTATATCCGCTGGACGATATAGTCGTAAAGTTGAGATCTTTATGGTGAAAAAAAAATATATATTACTATACCCGATTATTACGTTATGGTAACAGTCAATAATGGCGAACACCATGGTTGTTATATATATATATACTGTATGGTACAAATGATCACGCCGTGTCATGTAGTATAATGGATCACACTAGTGTTTTGAGGTTATTTCAAGCGAGCACTCTATTACTAGTTAATTACGTCGATTTAAAATAGATTTAGCTTTGGCGTAACGCGGTGGAAGCATATGGATAATTGGCTCGTTATAACTTATACGTGTTGGAGGAATATTCGCCTGAGATGTATGAGCTGTATCGGACTCTATTTCGAATGAGAAATAGTCTTTATAATAGCGAGCCTGAATAACCAGTCGACCGTATATGACTGGATCCTTTTGATTGATTGCGGTTTCGTGGGAGTTTTTCAGAAAAGAGGAATCGAGTTCACCCAACTCCGTTACCACTGCTAATGTTCTTTCTTTGGGAGCTTTTTTTGTTTTACATCATTTTTTCTTTCGTTTTCGCTCCAACCCGATACTTCTGACTGGCCACGATCAATTAAAGACCATACCGTGCGATTCCTCGTGGAATTCCTTTACGGCTGTTATAAGACGTATTAAAATACGCTAAAGGGGGTTAAAAGCCACGGGGCATCTAGACTCGATTTGAAGAATTTTAAGTGACAAGTGGTAGCTTAACTTTCTCCGGGCAGTTATCTGCGACTGATTATTAATTAGTCGTGGGATCATTTTTAGACATTAAAGATTTTGTGTGTATATATATAGATGCATCAGTGTGATTTCATGAAACGTGACAAAAAAAAAGAGAAAGAGCCAAAGAGAACGAAAAGCCGTATGGTTGCTATGGATATGGGCTTGGGAGGAAAGATAATGAAATTTAATATAAAATGAGGCGCGTGCTTGAACTAATGTAAAAAGCTTAGGAAAGTGTCATAATGATTAACAGTGGGACAGTCGAGCACGTTTCTACGTCGGGATGGAGACGTCGAAAGGCCCGAGTGAAAGAGGGAATGTGCAATGCCGCGCGAGGTTGACAAATAAGTAGAAAACAATGAATGTCGCTGACCGGAGAAAAAGCGGAGATAAAGGCAATTAATGGCTGACTCATTGTAGCCGAAAGCGAGGCGACGTATACACCCGCCTTAATTTGCTTATACACGACACTTCTCGCCGTCTTACTTTGCCTACTTGCTTGTCGCAGGGTATCGCGATTTGCACGTTATTAACGCGCATGCTTTGAGGACTTCGATACGTGATACTTTTAAACGTTGCAACACGACTGTTGTTAACCTGTCGAATTACATCGATATACCATACCGGTCGCCATGTTTAATCATTTCAAAGACTTGCCGAGCCTTGGGTAACTCAGAATTCGCGCGGAGCGAAAGTGATCGGCATCGTGTACCAATTTTGGAAAAGGACCTCGAGAGAATTTAGCGACAGTTTAATTTCGTTAGGAAAGGATAATTGAAGGGGGGAAAAAAAAATAAATAAATGAATACAAAAAATTAGCAAAAATTATCGCACAAATACAACTGTACTTACTACTCCTTGATCCTTGAAAATTGAATTACAAAGCTGTACGATTTCACTCGCGTCGGAGCAATTCCGTTTGTATCCATAATGACCGTAATACCCGTGGCCATGTCTGAGACTGAATGTCACCGTGGAAAAAGTTTCTGTCTGCTCATTGTTATGCAGATAGTTAATTAATTCTTTTTCTTTTTCTTTTTTTCTCTTTAATTCCAGCACAGCCTCTCAGCACGAGATTCTCATGAAAAAGCCTTAAGGCGTATTTATGTATCTCCACGACGAATGGAGTGTCAATTCCACTTAGTATTTATTATGTTTCCGAGGTTTCTTTTCAAGTCGCCATTTTCATTCGTCGCAACAAGCGAAACGCCCGAATGCATGATCGCGCAATGGTAATTCAATCGAATATAATTTTGCAAAATCTTAATGAGACAAAAAATCGTAGTATTATTCAAAGAATGGATATACTAGCGACACGCAGTCAGAACTGTCGTATCGTGAAAACTCCCATTGCTGTGTAACGATCGACGAATTTCGTAATGGACGCTTGAGATAGACACGAGCTTTGTCCCTTATAACGGCGACTGGTTTAATTTCTTGAAACAGCAGCCTAATTATCGCGCACGACTGGAGAACCTGTGTACGAGATCTTAGGAAAAAAAATGCCCAATTAAATTAACATAACAGTATCAGGCGCCTTTCGCATAAAGCCGCGCGCTTAAATTCTCGCTTTATGAAAACGCCCTCGACATCAGATATATATATACACCTTTCATTTGGCTTACCTGGAAACGAAGGTACCTTGCCTTGCCTGTACCTACTTGGTTCTCTAAGACGGTTCTATATAGTTATCCCCGGTGTTCGCGTATTCGCCTAAGCATACTTGCACATGTGATATACCGCGTACTATTAATATATACTCTGTTCGTACTCAGTCGTAAACTTTAACCGTGAATGCCTTTACGTGCAATTGCAGCATGACTATTGTTATGCTAATTGGACCACCTAAAAGTCATTTCTTTACGTCGATATTTACCGTCCATTACAGCCATTCGGAATGACTGCCTGGTGGACTATATAAAAAGACTGTAATGCCGTAATACGATGACATTAAAAGAAAATGATCCGAATGGTAAATAAAACTCTTCGTCTTCAGCTGTCATTCTACGCCGCAGTGATTATATACCAAGAACGAAAAAATTCTGCTCTCGTGATCGTGGATGAACTTTTTCCAAACAGAGTATAGTAAACGAATGTAGTATACCTGTGGTGACGAAAAAAATTGTTTGCAAAATATCGTGAAACTTTAACGACAGAGGAACAATAACCAACGTGCATTCTTATTATTAGCAACATGCGATGCGCTGCTCGTCACGATATCATTATACGAATCTAGCATGGATTGCAAATAAATTGCCATAGTGGATTGCGCATATTCTAGTATCCATATGTGTATATACGTATATCTACACTGACAACTGGCAGCAGCTGGTAAACTGGCCGAGACTTCAAGGGAGTGAAACCAGATTCCCTTGATCTTGCAGGCACGAGCCTGGTCGAGCTCGATCTTTCCGCGCGGGCGTAACGATGCAAAAATAATGCGCCCGTACTTATTATTCGCGTGCATTATAATTGCAGGCCAGCTGCTTCGACACGCCCACGGGACAAGCCTGTTTATTATTTTGAAATGCAACGTCGTTCCCGCGCAAAAGTAATACCGTACTATACACATGCCATATACGTGTGTCAATATTTCCTGCATTTTTGCACTCGAGGAGGCAGAAGAGTGAAAAAATATTTTTTTTGCAAACTGTCAAATATATAATATACGACTTTTGGACACGAGTATTACGCAAGAGATATTACAGTCAATCACTTTACGGATACGACTAATTAACGGGAGCGAAATAGGGGGGATATTTTTTTCGATTTTTCCTCTTGACATTTTTTTCTCTTTTATGCCTATATAGCACGACACAATGATTTACCGTGTGTTACAACTCGCGAACGCGACTACTGTGTCGCGTAATTAAAAGCTCCTTTAATGTGATAAGAATCACGCGTTATCCGTCGGTCAGCCATAAATTACGTCAGCATCCAATGAAGAATTTTCACCCATTGGAAAAATCACTCTAGAACGCGGAGCATAAGGTTGATCCTGTCCGATGGAAGGTTACGCCAAGTTGCATACGAATGCTGCAGCTACCAACTTGCGGAACAGCGATCTGGACGTCTATTGGAATTTCTAATATCACGTGTGACATTTAGAAAGACGCGGATCCTTATAGAATGCGTTTAGAATCGTGATTAGAAAATATTATTGGCGATCCCTAGCTATGGCCCTACGATACGTATTCATTTGTTTTATGTATATATATATATATCGAACGATCCATATATCAGTGGCTGCATAATATAGAGCCGTGAAATCAAGACAAACCGTATCGTATGGAAAACACGACGTGTACGTAGGGAAAATTAATAACCGTCGATGGAAGTTACGAAAGTTCGTATTTGCCGGGATTTCGCCAAGCGTAATTTCTCTGTTCGATCAAATCGCCGCCATTGCACTCGAACGATCAGTGGCTGAATAAATTCCATATAGGTATGAGTACCGTGTGAGGAAAATAATTATATATATATTATATACACATGAAAAAGAAGTGCCGCCTATGTACATAATGGAGAGATCTCAACGAATAGAGGCTTTTACGTTTTTAGTATTGAGGGCTTTGGTAATTGGTAATTACTAATTGCCAAGAGGCATTACGACGGACTTGGGAATAGACGATTCCATCGAATCCTGCTAGCCTTCGTATATCACCCTTCTACACGTGACTCGTACGTTACTTCTTTCTAATGTACAAAAAGGTGGTCTTTATGGGATTACTTAGCGATCTATAATCTTCGATTATAATGCGTTCTTAGTTACCGCTAATTGCTTGCTCAATCTTAATGAGCCAACGGTATTGCTCTACCTTGATGAGATTTACTCGCGTGATGATTCCTATAGCCACGTACGTACGTACGATTGTACAGTCTCGAGTCTTCTATACGCATTTCATACGGCATGATCTTGCCGAGTCGTGGCCTGTACCAGACTCGAGTCAATTCATGGACTCTCTCGTGGGCCTTGAGTCGAGCCCGTGGAATGCAATTGCTTGCGTTCATTGTTCACGAGTCGCGTGAGTGCGGGAAAAATTTCTGTCGATTTATAGAAACCGTTTCTTCCTGTGATACATTCCGTACGGTCTGTGTACTAGGTGCAATAATTTTTTTATCATTCAAATGACTTTGGGATAATCAGAAATGTATTTTCTTTTGGAGAATTAAATGATAAAGAAAATTGGAAAATGAAATCAATTGTTCGTTTTATTGGGGTACAATAATTTCTCAATGATTTTACGCTGTCGGAACACGTCGCGCGTGCAATTCCATGCAGAACGGTACGACGCTGCGGCGTCGCGACGGCGAGTAAGAAAAGCAGGAAAAGTGACACGAATATTATACTATCTCGTCCGGGGAAATTCCAGGCTGTGGAATTTCACGATGGCGGATTTACGAGGGCTTCTTTTTCCATTGGTTTTCAACATCGATCGCGCTTTCAGGTTTCGATCTTATTTACTGTGCGAGACTCATAAGTCCTAATGGACCCAAGTTATTAGGTGTATGTATATAGCTAACTTGTATGGCTAAGGTACGTCGGACACGCAAGTCGTTCTAAGGATCATAAACGACTGTCAGTCTATCACAATCGTAATGAAACACGTGTAAGACTTCTTTATACAGCATTACTATTCCCCACGTCCCAATGCGAAAAAGTCGACGTGCCAATTCGACGTTTCAATTATCCACGTGAAATCGTATTCCTTCAGTATCCAGGTGGAAAGGAATCTGTAGCTGTATCGAAGCAACAAAAAAAGCAAGTGAAACAGATACGAATGACTCGTGATAAAATCCTCGAGCACTATTAACCACCGTATTCACCATATTCACTGTCTCCAAGCGATTTACGGTAACGTTCATCTTTCGCGTTAAGATGCAATTTTTTTTTCTTTCACCACCTGGTTAATCCAGTACAACGTGTACAGGGTGCTTCGTTCGCATACGATTCAGCAGGGTGCGTTTTCTTCGCAGGAACGCGTCGACATCAGTGTTAACGTCAACGCCAAGCATCCTCAAAAATTTTACGTTGGCAAAGACGACGGCCCGTCAGATTAAACGTTATTAATCAGTAAAAACGTAATCGCATAATGTCCAGGGGGCAACTGGCAAAACGTCTCGCAAAACAGTGGAACGGATGTTCCTAATGGCGGCTTAACGTGACGGAATTGTTACCTCGTCCTGTTAACTTGCATTCTTGAACGTTTTCAGCGAATTTAGTTTCCAAGCTGCATTCGGAGGTGGGTGGTACAGTAAGTACCATTGACGAGAAATCCGAGATTGATTAGGCTGCCTGACATCTCTCAAGAGAAGTAGCAGGATCAGAGCGCTCCATCGATTCGTTCTTTCACGAGTTTCACAAATCCGACCGCGGTTTGGCCAATGTACCGATCAAATTTCACTCTCGGATTTCTCGGGCCGATGTGCAATTCCACGGGAGTTTTTCTTTTCGATCGGATAGATCATTAGGTGGAGTTGCGTAAGGTTATTAACGGCGGGTCTATGGCAGTGCACACACGCTACTATAGAAAACCGGGACGGCGCGAGGATAAGTGAAAGATTGAGAGGCGAATAAAAAAAAATAATAAATCTTTTTTCCGAATTGTCTCCGGACGCTAAATAATCATTGTCACGGCGACGTTGTGACACTTGCAAAAAGTGCAATTGCTCAAAGCACGTCGATAAGAAAGTATCGCGACACTCGGCGCTCTTTGCATTTTACATTGGATACACGTTTCACGCCACGATCGCCGTGCGTATAATAATTTACTATACTTTCGACTGTATCCAGCGAATTCCTTCTGTCGATATGTTTACAGCGGCAAATTGAGAGAAGCCATTTTCAAGTAACGTAGTAAAACCGTCCTACGCTTTTACTATAGCCTGCAATTCCAAGCAGCACGTGTCGCACGTGTACCCGCTGCATGCACGTTAACCACTCGCATACGTACAGTGAAGGGTTCAAGTACTAATCTACACTCTCCCCTCTCCCCCTCCACACCTCCTACGCTTACCACCGCAATTCCGCGATTCTAATCGCACCACAATTTTCTATAGAGTCCCGATCAACCTTCGAATTAGTCAATACAAAATTATCAGTCGTTTAACCGTTACTCCAATTATCGTACGATTACCGTACGGCAAATAAAAACAAACCGTGCGAAACTTACTCAAAAATTACGTAAGAGCAATAACTTCGTGAATATCATATATTTACGTAAACATTATATCATCCCTAACGCCTATCTTTCTAACCGAACCTTTCAATCGAATTCTAATCCACCATCCGTATACGTTGTAACGGCCACAGCGAAAACCAATTCTCCGCCATCTTTCTTGACTTCACCTAGGAATGTTTTTAGTCTTTTATCTCCATTTTGCTTCACCTCATTTACTGTCTCTGATTCGCGTAGGTGTTGCCGTCGTACCGATTCCCCTTTCACCTTGCAAATCGACGCATAAAACTTCACGCTTGTGCACCGCAACTCCCTGCGCTCCATTGTCCTTAGGTGGACGTACCCCTTTGTCCACAATGTACACGCATGGTAAACAGAACTTCACTGTGTCTGTCAGGAAGACTAGAATTCTCACCTAGAAAATCTCTCGAGCATTGTTGAATTAATCATTAAAAAAAATCGAGCGAACTGAATTGCCGTCTCATTGCTGTATCTTTGACTTGCCGTATACGTACGTATGTATATACGTACTGGAAGAGCTGTACGAACAAGGATAAAAGATCGTACACTGGAATTTGCATATCTAAGCGGAATCGTACATTGAGATAATGGCTTTACGATGTTAATGTAAGCGCAGGAACAATGAAGGAATGACGAACAGAAATAATCGGCAGATTTCAATACACGTCATTGCCAAAAGTACGAATCAACTAGATCAAAAGTAGCTATATATATACATACTATACGTACATACGTAGCCATATGGGTATGTTACATTGTTTTCTTTTTTCTTATTCTGTATCCGCCTTAACCGTTCAAAGAACAGAATTAACGTAGCCTAAGGTATTTTATTGGCGACCTTCCTTCGAATACCTCAGGGTATCCACAATGGACTCTGCCAATCGATATATCGACTGTCCTATATATAAGTATATCGATGTATCGTAACACCTTCTTTTTTCAGTCTTGCAAATGGACGGATTTTTGTTACACGATTCTAAGTCATTCCTTTGATTGCACCGCTAAAGGATATCTAACGAGGATATAACCTCTCGCCGACGTTGATATACGTCCAATTTCCTGGTTTTACGTTACGCACCCATACGCCCGTGAGCACAGTCAGTTTTCTGGGGGATCAGGTAATCCCTGCCTACGGAGACCGTACCAATCCGCCAATCTAATAAATTCACGCCGTTCTTAATAGCTCCAGAGTCACCGGGCATATCTTCTAAATTATACGTAATCCTAATACTGGTCAGCAGTTAGGTACAGGTATTTGACACTTTCTATGGCGTTGAGTAGGCACTATTTTTTTTTAATACCTTTTTTACACTCAACTCATCCGTCTGACTACCTACTGTACCTGACTACTTGCTCAGTGAAATGCGTCAAGATATCTTGCGTAACCTTACTCACTGGCAGTACAGCTGTCTTTCTAGATATATATCTGTGTATATATATATATATACACACTCTTCCTTCCGCAGCTTCCTCGTACAGCAGACCCGTCCTTTCTATCGCCATTTCTTCATGTATTCTCATATGGAAGTCGAACGGTTTTCCTGGGGGTCGTTTTGTACCCCATTTCACTCTAATGGCTGAGTTACGTACTGAACGAGCTAGCAAAGTATTCACTGCACGGATGGATTGCACAAGACACGAGTCTCCTCTTCCTTCCGCCAGTGTGGATAACGATTTAGAAAACGATCGTGCTCAAAAGTTGTCGCGTAAAATTATAGGAGAAATGCTTGTATTGTG
The DNA here is from genome assembly GCA_030142225.1 of Pachycephus smyrnensis. Taxonomy (NCBI): domain Eukaryota; kingdom Metazoa; phylum Arthropoda; class Insecta; order Hymenoptera; family Cephidae; genus Pachycephus; species Pachycephus smyrnensis. The sequence goes on from JARQST010000680.1 coordinate 35,048, forward strand.
ACACAATCATTAGATAACCCTGAGGAATCATTAGAAACACTGTGGCAGATGCTCTATTAGGTATACGTTAAATATATACTCGGTATAGAGTCGTGCTTAGAAGATTCGAAGCATGGGAGCCAATCAGAGACGAGAGAAAATCAATTCCAATGGAAATCGATGTCTTCTAATGTGAAGATCATTTTGTCACGATCGCGGAAACGTTGCTATTCAATTTACAACTTTCGTCGCGATCTGCGCATCGATACGCGCATATATATATATATACAGGTATTAAATGCTTGATCCTAAGTTACGTAGGTAGATATACCTAACCTCACTATAGATATTTGATGATTGTGTACATCCACGTGTGTATATCGGGATGATCATCATCTCGTGATTTATCGATACTGTCTAACCTTTCTCTTTCCGGATGCTGCGTCCACAGATGCCGCTGTGGATAATTTAATGACTGTATCTTTTTAGTTCGGATGAATTAGACGGGTCTAATGATTTCATTGACGAAGGACTTGTCTATGGACAATGATGTAAGGTGTCGAAATGGGAAAAGGTATCGGTGGTAGGGAATTGATATTTTTCTCGTTAAATTAATGACTCGGCTAGTCTCTTTAGTAACTTTGCTGATTCTACGTCTGCTCGCTGTTGTGCAATAATCACATACGTGATTTCCATTTCATATCGTCTCCGCGATTTAATTTCGAGATCCAGACAATTGCGAAATTTCCTGAATGCTCCGCTATAACGTGTTCGCGTCTGTGCAGTAGCGCAGTCTGATGGACGTGGGGATGCGCAATTTCAGAAACTGTGCTGGAGATTTAATCGGACGGCGAAGAGGCTGATGATCATTGATACGGTGAAGATAACGGGTGTTACGAAGAATACAGTGACTTTTTAAAAGCATCGCATTTGCATAGAAACTTGCATAAGAATTGGACTAGCGTGAAATGAGTATTCGTGAACTTTCTCGTTAATTGTGCACGACGCAGAATAATTGCGTAAATTGGCAACACTAGTAGAACAGAAGGAAGCAGCCAGACCTGAGTTTCACTTACGAATCAAACTTTTCATCGGAGGAATGAAATTTAATCTTATCATGCTTTGTACTGAAATAAATGATTTCAATGCAATTGTCCCTTGGTATCGTATAGGCTATATATAGAGTTATAGCAATAAATATCCTTGCGAAATCTCTAAGCCATATGATATCGCGAATATGTGCCTGGCTGGAAGTCGAAGTTACCGTTCTCACCCCAATTAACCCAGAGTGTAAAAAGAGTGATTACATCGTATTCAATGGCAGCTACGATAAATAATAGTATTAAATAATATATACCCACGTGTAATGATATGTTGGATTGTATCTGTGTAATCGCTACGATATCTCAACTGTAAATGCGTATATATATATATATATTTATAATATTCTGAAATCAGCTACAAAATTATTATATCGATACCAATCATCGGCGACGATTCGTGATTAGGAATCGATACAGTTATTTCTGAACCAGGAAAGGATAATCGACTAAGACAATGTTCATCGAATTGATTATTTCCTTACTAAGAAAATCATCCAGGAATCATCCAAGGATCGATTTATCGATCGTACCGTTCAGGTCGTATGCGCCGTGACTAATCGGACGAAAGAGTTAGCCACGATTTCTTTTTTATGCCTGGTTTGTCTCTCAATGACGATTGTGACATAATTGATTTTTTTTCATTTAATTCCATTGCAATCGATCTGTCGCTCCAGAGCCCGTCAAAGCGATTGCGATAGGGAAAGGACAGATCGGAGGAAGAGAATTAATCGTTTGAGCGAAAAGTCGTTCGAAAACTATCGAAACGGGTACTATGAAATTTGGCAATAGCGCGTTATATATTAAATTTCGCCTGTGACGTAAGAGCGTCAATAAATGGGAATCTTGAGGATCGAAGTTAAAAAAAAAAGGCAATTTAGACACAGTGTGTACACCACTGTGATATTACGTGTCGTATACTATAAGGTCCATAAGATTTCGCGATATCGATGGAGAAATGGCGAACGGAGAAATGGATCGTAAAAAATGGATGAGGTGATCCAGATCGTTGGTGGCTTGATCGCTTAATCGGTCGAGATCATCGAGAATTGATTGACGTGTATGTAATTATCGTCTGGCACGAACCACCGATTATGCGGGAGGTTCGCGATAATAATTCCTAGAGGCGCGATCATTGTTCAATTTGTCGGTAGAGGATTAATGATCGATAGTGATTTGTCAGACGGTTGCATGCATCGAGTTATATATATATATTATATATATACTTATAGTACAGGTATGTATCGACGATTGCTCAATGACGTAATAAGTGCCTGCCAAATTATAATCCCAAACGTAAAGTAAAAATGGCACGTTTGGTACTTCCGTTCTTCTATTATTTTTCTGACCAATGGCGGCGCGTGGATTATCGAAGCATAATAGAGAGCCGGTAAAAAGACATAACGATCCGAATGACTTTCTCTGTATTCAATAGATCTCGAGGCTTTTATTTAGAAACAAATTAATGAATTTTACGAGATCCTTGATTGAGCATTGATTACCGGTTAAGCGATGGTTTACATAGGGAGCGAACGGATATTGCGAATTCTGAAATAAAAAAATCACGAAATTACGACAATTCCCACGTAAAGAAGTTTATGTTGCACTTTGGTTAATGCATTTTAGAAACTCAACCACCCTCAGTGCCCGCAGGTGGGTAACCGCTGCCCCGCAATACATTAAATGTATTCGGCCCGCGATTAAGGTGATTGCGCGTAATAATTCCGCGATTAGAGTCTGCGGCTGCAATTTCGTCAGTAGACGGGCTCGTGCTCGGAGTTGTGAAATTTCGTGCATTGCTGCCCTAACCGTTGGGTGGTGATGCACGTCGGTAGGCAACCGCAAAATGCATTTCCTGGTATAAAATAATTATGCATCGCCTTCGGCGAACAATCCGATGCATCCGAGCGATGCACTTTATCGAGAGTCGTGGATTAAAAGATCCTTCATACACAGACGAAGAGAGAGAGTTACGAAGTGTCGAGAATACGATTTTCATCGTAAGAAATCGATGACTCAAGTCAAGTCAGCAAAGAGGATGCAGCAGGGATGCATATTTAAAATGGTGCCTTATGGTATGGGAATCTCCAAGAAAAATGTATGGCTTGCATTATTGCCTTTCTAATCAATGCTCGCCATACCGTTGGCTGTACAGTCAAGGAGCAAGATGCATCTGAGTGCACCGTGAGGAAAATAACTGCATAGTCGGAATCTCTTCTCGAGCGAAGAATGCAAGTGTCGTGTCTTCTATCGGACGAGCATCGGTGCATGGGAGAGATCGATGATCGTTTAATGATTAATCAAGCAAGGATAGTCATGACGGTCCGGATGAATTATGAGAATTAAATTGCCTATTAACTTCTCACACCTTGGCGCGGATGCAATTAAAGAAAAAAAATATTATGTTTACGGTGGAACAAGGTGTTATCGATGATTCGACATTAGCTGCTCCGCGGATCATTGAAGTTGCTTGCTTCATCGTGCCTGACATCATTTCAGTTCTAATCGGCTTTACTGGAACTAGTTTTACAAGTGATAAAGATGACTTTAATTAGCCAGCACGTATTAAGAACCTAAGGAAACACGGTTTCGGTTTATATATATATATACACACACCTAACGGGGTATACCTGTCGAGTTTGCACTTTTCCTTAATTAACTAGAGTTTTGAACGATTACCCGTGTTCTTAGTGATTATTAGTCGGGCGTGCGATAATTTCATGGATTTTCAAATGCTTCCGTAATTAATAATCATTCCGTGGAGAATCCGGTTCTTCTTGCTTTCTAACTAATAACGATTCCAGTCCCATCGCGTATCGAATGCCTGTCCATTTGTTCCTAACGCAATGACCAGCTGACTGTCCAAGACGAACTGCTCGTTACACTATCCATTTATTACAGCGAGTATCCGCGAGTCGGGATGAATAAAGTATTGCGAAAATCAAAGACTATCCAGAGAGCCCGCGACTCTGTGTAGAAGCCATTTTGGTTCTTCGTGTAAAATCTAACTGGGACTGAAGAAATCTCCTTTATTCCCACAGCCAGCGTCTCTGCGGGTGGCTCGTCGAAATTATCTCGCAATTCATCTCGGAACAGATCGACTGGATCTTTATATTGTATCTCCAGAGACACAGTTGATGGGCAATCATCTCGATAGAGGGGTTCGTGTTAGCACGTGGACGTGTTTGCGAAATTGTCCTATCATTTTGCAAAGCCATATTTGTCACTATTACGTTTTTACCTAATTTTATTATTATAAATGATTACAATGATATCCGTATATACAGATGGCAAATCTGACCAGACGATATTTTACTTAAAAATTATATATATATATATTACTTTTATAGCACTTGCAGAATTCAATTATAACACCGGATAATTGGAAAAAATAATTTCGCGGAAAACGACGCTCTTAATAACAGCTGATAGTACCTACGAATCAAGTGGATCGCGATCGAACTAATTGAAGAGTTGAAACAGCCGCTTGCAACATGACTAAGGTCATTGGTCTCAGTGAACCTTTCGTGTTGTTGAAGGGTGTCAGTTATTGCGTTAAAATTACACCTTTATACACCACTCGTCACTGTTGATCAGTCATTAAGAGCTAGTACAGTGCTGCGTCGACATTGCCACTTGAGATCGTAAATAAATATGTATTCCCGGCAGTACCTATAACACGTGGGTATAGGTCGTCATCGAGAAATCTTAGATCATTGAATTGCTTGAGTTTCACGTCTCTCTTAGTTTCTCTATAGACAGACAGAAACGCGAGTGAAGAAAGTTTTATACTATTTAAGTATATACTCAGTTTTGTACTATAAAATAATATAAATATAATTAACCATCAATAAGAAGCAATAATCATTAATCGCAACTTTCTTTCTGTGTTTCAGGTAAGAATCCGACAAAAATCATCCCCTGTCGAAGCACCAATTAAGTCTCGAGGTAACCAGCGTCTAGAATCGCTGTCGTATTTTCTACGACAAACTCTCCCATTAATTCGCCATTAATAGTCATCGAGATGACTATCTCTCGTTCGCTGACTTGCTACCAGCGATATCATCTGATGACAGGAGAGACGTGTTTTCTACTGTCATTCGTCAGGCTCCACGATGAGTAGTCTACGGTAACGTAAGACCGTCAGACGTTTCGCAAAGCTTATGCCGTTTCCCATAGAAAACCGCCTTACTGAAACCGCGATAAATCGGTATAACGAGAAATCGAAATGGTTCCGCCCCGTTCACCCATGTAACGTATGGTATCATTTATTACTTCACGTACTCGCGTATACACGTATATACCATATTCATAGAAACTCCGAGTTTCGTGATCCGATTCCAGAAATTCGTTGCGTTACGCGCAATTATATATGCGCGCATCGCTCTCACCGGCTATGCATACGCAATGTAACGCATGCCGATTTTACTCTAAAGCATTACAATGCCGACTGCATATATTTTACGCTGCCGGTTTTACGCGGCGAAGGGAAAAAAAAGTCGATGAGAAAAAATTTGTGGCTGAGAGCACGCGACTTGTTTATCGTTTCCATGTAGGCAGATCGCTCGATACAATCAGAGTATGACGTTCTACCGGGGTAACGTTTTTTTCGCGGTGTGGATATTGGATCTGGTGCAGCGATGCGTATAGAGAGAATCGTAGAAAGTGCATCCTCGCGTGCATATAAATGAAGTTAGTGGTCTTGGATTAGAAATAAGGTAGGTATAGCTGATTAGCATGAAAATCGCTGGTCAAAGCCGTGACAGGGTTCCTGAATAGATGGTACACAATGATTTTCATTGTTAAGTGCAGTTTTTTCTTTTTTTCTAGTAGTGAAACCTCCATTTGGAATTTGCCCGATTGGATTTTGAACGGCGGGGAAAGTTTTGCCCCGCAGGGTAATTACGATGGCTCGACGTGTCTTTTGATTGTGCGTTTCGCACGTATGAAAATGCCAAAAATCCAGGAAACACGCAGTCGACTGATTTATGAAGTGGCGTTTTTGTCGCGAGATATGTAATTCCAATGCGAAAGGCTGCGCGCAATTACGCGGCAAGGAAGTAGATATATGAAAGTTGCGATTGTCGTGGATTCCACGCTTGGAAAGTTGAAGAAAAATTGATCGGTATTGTGCGTGATCATTGAAGCTTGCAGAGATAAATCACGGCAGTTTATAGATATGAAAAAGGCGATCATCTCGACCGTGAGAAGCGAGATACAAAAAAAATGCGAGTCGATTCTCTTAGGGCGAACGATCGGTAATGAAAAAAAAAATTGAGGGAGAAAGAAAGTTTAGGAAAAATTACAGTAAGTCGACTCGCAGGTACCAGGCGTCGATATCGCCATTTTTTGAAATCATAATAATCAATATATATATATCACGGATATTTATTATAGAATCGATTAATAATACTTGAAAATCGAACACCATTGCGATATCCGTGACAGTCACGAATTTATATACGTATATGGATACACATAAAAGTTCCTCTAGCTAAAGATTTATGTAAACAGGGTAATAGTCTCATGTAATTGCTAAGCAAACGCTCATAATTATGTACTTTTTCATCAAGCATCTTTAACGACTCTTCCGCAAGAATCGACAAGAAACGATCGACGGATATTCTTTGCAGCGAAGATCGCTTCGACGGTTTCGACAATACCAATAATTCAAAGGCATCCGTTCCTCCGTGCACAGATAGTAATTTAACGTTCATATGTAACAAGATGTCACGACGCTATTGCATAAACATATGCAACGTACAAGAAATACGATGCATAATGTAGAAAAACAAAAGTAAAGAGAAAAAACATGAATCAGAGCGAGGCTGCTAAGATTCAACGTGTATTCGCGAGGTCAGTGAGAATCGTTCCACCTAGAGATAATCGGCCATTTTCTTTTTTTTAGAATTTTAAAACAATCCATAAATCTTAATATACGTAAACGCTACCAGATGACTTTCTGCTGGATGTTGACAGAATCAACTTTCTTGCTGGATACTCGAGCAAATTGATTAGTCGTTATAATAGTTTGTTATGTTGGCACGACTGTGTAAACGGGTGGTACCCGTGGCGAAGTTTCATAAAAATCAATGCTCTTCCTGTGAAAAGGCAAATAGCGTCGATAAAAAATGCATTAATCGATAAGCGCCATTGGGCTAGTCGAACTTTTTGGCAATTACGTGAAGTCATTAGCCGGTCCGAGTGCATGGTAGTTTTATTGTGATTCGTTTACGCAATCCAGGTTTTGTTTATTAATTTATTTTTTGTCAGCTAATGGAGTTTTCGACGGTGCCATCGGCCCTGGTATTAAACACGCAAAAAGAGGCTGCTTTCACGACGGAGGAGATAGTACGACATTTCTTTGGCGTAGAGCGCCGTTACCGGCCACTTCTTGACACGTTTACAGCGAACACCCAGGATAGGTTTGAAAAACGGCGGGAACTTTTAAATTCGATTACGTCATCGGAAGTGGACGGAACCGCCTGTCGATCGGCGGCACTTTGAAGTCTCGAAATTTGAAGTCTCCCTCTGATACGTGGCCGTCGGATCAAAATGAAGTGAACGAGAAATCCAAAAAAGATAAATAAACGAATCGTTTCCGCTTTATCAATGTCAACCGCTTTCGTGATTTTCGTCAGAGATTCGTTTCCCTAAATCGTTCTTTTTTTCCTCTTGTCATTTCAATTCAGATACGCTCGACCAAGACTTAATAACGGTTTTCATAAGCCTGTCGCGATCGAATCGATATCCATTTTCGATACTCCAGTGCACTTTTCATTGGCGTTGTAAATTCACGTTACGCACGTACGCCGCCATTTTACACGCCAGAGAATCGCAGCTCTTCGGCGAAAGGTCGTACCTGAGGTTGTTCCACAGTTTGTAAAAGGTAAAATTCGGTGGAACGACATTCTCCTTACGGCAAGTAAGTCAGCGCGTACACCTGTTAAAACGTTCACTGTGAATTTCATACGGCGTCGCTTATTTTGCCCGGGACGCCGAGACGCCAGGAGCGTTGTCATGAAACGCCAAACAATCAATTATGATTTATATCCAACACCCCATTTATACCGTAACCGATCACAATGTTAGTACCGTACTGCTTGGGAATAAAAGTTAAATATAAAGAAAGGTAAGAATAAAAAAAATGAATCTCATTTTACGCCACACCTGGTCGTAACGATAGTCCCATTTTACGTTACTGCTTTGTGCATTGTCGACGAAACTATAAAGGATTATCGTTTGTGCACGGTACGTTTATATATTGGCAATGATCGTTAATTCTTGAAAATAGCGTTGCCACCCACGGTGAAAAAATTACCTAAGTTTCGCGATACGGCCGAATGATAAATTTTGTACGAGTCATAGACTAAATTGCTGCCTACGTAATTTCGAAATATTGGACTCGTGAAAAAAAACGTATAGATTTTTCGAAAAATTTCAACTTTTTCTAATCTAACAATTTTCTACGGGTTTTTATGTTTCTCTCTTTTTTTTTCCTCCGTCGTCTCGGTCCTATCGCAACTCTGAGAACGGCTACTTAATTGCCGGCTGATTTCAAGGCGGTCTAACGGCATGCATTCACTTGTACACGTAGTCCATTAGTATGTATGTATTTTATGCAACTATATAGTCTACGTGCATATAGTGGGTGCTGCAAAAGTAAAATTCATTCGGAGCACGTTTCGTAGCCAGGCTTTTGCAAGACGGTCTGGCTTAATACGTTCGATCCTACGGTAATTCCATGAGCGGGACCGCATTTTTCTCGGCGAGCTCTAAGCCAATAGCAAAAAACACATAGATTCCCGTATAATCGTTGAGAAGCCAGTTCCTCATATCTCGGCCCTTTTAAGTGGAGAGACGATGAAGTAACGTATCGCACCTCGTGTCACCTTATGTCAGGATCATGCGTGTACCGTTCGCACCAAGTCTGAATCCTCTGATGAAAACGGCTAACGAGAAGTTCGTTTCTTTTTTTCCCTGGAACGTGTCAAGTCCTATTTGTAAAGATCATTTGGCGAAACTCACATTGATCGAAAATCGATACGTGTTTTAGAAGCAAGTACAAGATAGGTATAGGTAAAAGGAAGGAATTGGACAAAAATGAAAAAAAAAAGAAATATTGAGATACCGATAATTATATCCGGAGAAAGGGAACTGAGATGGAGGATTGAGATTTTTTTTTTTTTTATAACAACGTCCCGTGACGGAAACGATGGCGAAAAAGGCACGCGAAACATTCTCTGTCAGCGTGTTCAGAATCGTGGTGGCCATTTTATCCTGGAGTGACAGGTCTGAGTGTGATTAGATTGATAAAATAAAAAAAGTATATAAAAAGGATTGATATAACGACCCGTTTGAGGAATGACTATATCGTGAAGATTGTAGATCGTTAGACGATCTCTTTGGACCACCTAGAGCGATATATCTATATAACTAGATATAAAGTGATCTCATTTACCAAAGGTGTATGTAGCGAGGAATAAATAGAAAGGGATCAAGGGTCCTGCAATATATCAAGCGGAGAAAGTCCTTCAGGATGATACAAACAAGAGAAAGAGTTCAAAAAACCACGAGACTCTTCCAGGCCGTTCTTTATGCTCCATTCACAGGAACAAACGGAACCATTGAAAACGATCGAATAACCGCAGGTCTCGTGTTCCGTCGTTTATTTTGCTACCACTTCCAAAGGCTGGTTCCGGACACGTTCTCCGCGCTAGGATAAATGATTCTCAACCGCGGTTTCCGTTTTTGCATTTTTCCTTGAAATAACTAAATTCAGAAAGTCTCACGCTGAGTCCCAATTATAAATCCAAGATTGTATAAAAGTTTTTAAGATTCGTTAAAATGAAAATTCGTTAAACTAAAATTTTTCACGTAACCCACTGTCGTGCGTTGTCGTCACGTAGAAATGCACCAGGAAGTCTGTTGTTGCACTGTCATCGTCATCATTCTTTGTTCGTCATTCAGTCGGCGAGTTCGGCTTGTCCAGACTTGAAAAAGAAATTAAAAAAAAATATATCACGTCCACGTATCACCTACATCGTAAACCAGTTGAGCAAGGCGACAAATTGCCTTTCATTGTCCTGCGTGATTGTCAAGAGGTTCCAGTGAACGTAACTCATCCACACAATTGAAACGCAGCTCTTACTGGTTTAATGTGTAAAAAAAACTTTCTCGAGTATCCATCAAGATACGGCACAACAACTATCTCGGGATTCGATTGATATCCACCGCTCTTACACGCAATTTAGAGAACTGACAGTTGCTCAATAACCGGCATCCGATTTCCGATAAGAATGGAACACAGTATACTATAGAAGCTTATGGTGGTACAGTCCGGGATGAGCAAGCAAGTGCTACAACGAGCAAGTAGGAGTAGACCGACGACTTTCTCCAGAGCCGGTAGGACCGGAATATCTTTCACTCGATCTCGGAGAGATTACTCATCCGCAGATTCAGCTGCGTAGACGCATGTAAAAATGCGTGAACGAAGAGCTTACGGAAGTTTTGCATATATGGAAGAATTAAATAACTTATTGGCGCATGCGCGCTAATGCTACGTCGCAAGTTGGGTATGCTTCGCTTACCATAGAGAAGAAAAAACAAAAACACTCCTGCGCCTATGGTACTGAAATATTAGCGGCGCGAGGATTATTTAATTTTTTGGAGTTTACATAAATATTTTTCTTCATGGAGAAAGGACGGCTTCGTGGAAAGTAAATCTACACAGTGGCCGTTACCTGAACTGCGGAATTTATGGGGAAGTCGTTAGTCAGAATCGACAAGAAATCTCATAAGAATTGAACTATGAAAGTTATATCGAACAGGAAGTGCTTTTGTATATACCCTCGAGCAATAACTACACTCCAAGATTCATGTTGGAGTTCTTCCCGCTTCCGAAGTTCATATTGCGTATGTATATAGAGGGCGTTCGAAAAGTAACCCAGGCGACTAGGCTGAAATCTATGTGAAAAATGGTAAAATACGTGTTTTTGCATAACATTTTCGGGTCAAAATTCAGAGATAACCAGTGTTAAAGTTAGCGTTCATCGACGTGTAAGCGTTAAATATAGTATACCGTACAGTTTCTATTGACATGAGAATCAACGCCAGTACTACACAACAAAACGTCATTACCAATGACAATTATGGCATCATCTTACAGCGTCGAATATTAATGATCACTTTCATTCCTTATATGTCAAAGTAAAATGCTCGAAACCTCGAGCAAAAGTTTAACGTCGAGTAAAAGATTATGACGGCTGACGTCCGGACGTCTCCCCCCTACTCCCCACCCAACAATCGATAATTTCTGGTCGCCATTACTTTCTAAAGCGGTTTTTCGTCGTAATGGTATTGTGTTTACATCGTGTTTACATCGTTTATAAAAGAGGCTTAAGATATTCGGTATTGGCAGTAGCCACTCTAGACTGTATTTATTTACTTACATTGGCGTAAACGAGTATAGTAACTATATAGCTACTAGTTATTCAGGCATCTAGCGAATTGTTTGTTGTTCACTCTCTATGGGATTTCACTCTCGGTCCATAAGTTTACATAGATTATCTCGCTGCGACTTATGCTAATCGCAGAGTCGTCGCCATATATGGAATAGCGCCGTTATAAATTTACCAGGTGGAGTTTGAATTTCCTAGGGTTTTTTTTTCGATAACATTGTCGCTTCGCTCAGATCGTTTGTAAGAATGGTTAACAATAAAAAGTATTATACAAAAGCATTAAAAATTTTGAATTGACTTTCGAAATGAGTAGGATTGCTTTCTTATCTAACTCCAAAATAATTTTACCGAAACGCTTCGGTTTACGGACATTGATACGACAGATGAAAGTACTTTCGACTAACGCGCCTGCGATCTTAGATTAACGTGTAAATACTATTACTAACGTTAAACAAACATCAAGCATCGCCATAATACTTGTATACAGAACCGGAACACCGCAGCCATTTAATATCGGATGATATCTCGACGGGGAATCTGATTCGAAACACGCCCTGGTGTGCTAATGAGTAAAGCGATTGTGATCGCGCTCATTATACCTACCATCCAGAAAAGAAAGCCTTTCACGTGTATATATACAATTACGAGCAACTGGCTCGCCAAATAAGTCGAGTGTTAAAGTTACGGACGATAAAAGCTACTTGTGGCAATATTATCCGAATGCCATTCGCGCGACACTTAAAGAAACGCAAAATTATTCCACGCGCTTATGAAAACGGAATACAATTGTCTCTGGTATTATGTACTCGCTAAGTTTTTGCGGTATTGCAAAAAATAATTTAAACACACTGTAAAACGGCGTGCGCCGTGAAAGTGTATTAATTTTCGTGTTGCTCGTGGTGCACAGAGAGTAAATACTCGACCGTGTTCAGGTCGTAAAGAAAGTGAAAAAAAAAAATGTTAAACAAAGATTTCCCTAATTAGCCTTTCCCCATTAGCGGCATGCGAGTACCCCTTTCACGTGGGATATAATATTGTGATAGTGAAAAAAAAGTCGAAATTTTCTGTCTCGTAAATTACGAGTAACCTTCTAGCGTAATACTCTTAGCCAGTAAAGATGGCGTGTCGATCTCGAAATTGTTATGAAATATGTGCCAAGAGGAATTGCTTAAACGGTTCTAATACTGTGAGGTACGTGATTAATACCGAAAGACTAAAGTAACGCGATTCAAGTATAAAGCCGGGTTCATACGGAGGAAGATGTATAAAGCCCGGGTTCATACCGAGGAAGATTTACGTTCGCGCAGACGATATTAAATACTCCTCAAAGTCACTTGACTGAATCCACATAATGCCGCGTAAATTATATACGCCGCTGAAGAAGAGTGCATCGAGCATTACTAGTCGCTGGAGAATGTGGCAATAGAATCCTACGTCCTCGGTGCATCCGAGAAGGGATTGTTGTATGGATGCAATTCTTGCGAAGTCACCTGAAGGTTCCGTAAAGTCGCAATTCAATTACGTTAACGTCCAGTCACGCGTGTACGGATGACTTTTCGAGTCATTCATGTACGAAGCCTTTACAGTGCATCCCAAGTGCAGGGTAAACAGTCCAGTTAAGTAAATCTGCATCGCTCTTTAATAAAGTTTCACTTCATTGCAGCATCCCTATGCATTATTAGATCATCGGTAAAACCATCCATGTAGCTAGACAACAGTCAGTGCATCCATCAAATGCGTTTCCGTGGGTGCAATTTAATGATAAATCTGAGAAAAAAAAAGTTGAATGATCTATGCAAATTCAAGGAACTTGCAAGTAGGTGGAAGTGCACTGGCTATACCGAGATACTGGACGAACGTGGTGAGTGCGTGGAATAGTGCGTGTGCGTATACACGTGTGGTATAATGGATGGCATATGCGTGCCAAGGCTCTCGAGTTCACGCATGTATGCTATCACGTGATAGGTATCAACCCCCCTTGACGTCATCCACGTGCAGTCTGATGCATCGCCTACGCAGTTATATACCCACGTATGTACGCGCGTATATCAACTTCGACAGAGTGGCTACCTTGCCTATGAACATTATCATCGATTGATCTACGATGATTCTCATCGATTTACGTTAAAGTATGTCGGCGGATCCTATACGGATAATCCCATGGGAATAACAGTAGCCAATGTTATAGACACGTATGTGTATGCGGAGATACCTGTGCAACTGACTCAGGCCCTTGGGATAGTTACTGCACGCTTATAGTGCAGTAAATAAATGGAGTGCATATTGACGTTGAATGAACGTAACTGTTATATCAGGTAAACAGTAAATTAATCGCAATTTATTTGCTATATGTAAAAAAAAGGTCATTGCAAATAAATTTGGCAACCATTGTAAAAAATTTAATTGGTCTGTGCTTATAGAGTTTTTGGTTACAAAGGATTATGGGGGAGAGGAGGGAGGCAGTGATTTGAATACAAGGATTAATTGATGGTACAATGATCGTTGATAATGACTGCTCTATCGTTTTGATGTGAAAAATGATATTCCCTCGTTAAGAACTTCCGGTTCAGATGACGCTAGATCATTCGTCTTTGACTAATAGCCTAGTCGAAGAAGTTGAACTAGAACTGAGTACGATCATCCGACTATGAGTCTAATTGGACCTTAGGAAACGTTAATGATCCCAGTGTCCTTGCACCGATGGTGATTAAAGCATTCCAGATCCCGGCTGCACCTATCTAGGAAGAAAACGGTAACAAGGATGCGACGTCCTTGCACCGTGCCTCCTGCGCATATTTATTCCTCATTACGATCTCGAGGATCTTGTCGATCTTATCTACAGATAAAATAATACGAACAGAAGAAAGACGGATAAGATCCGAGATCCTCCTAATGAATTTCGGAAAAAAAAAACAAAAATAAAAATCGCGCAAGGAAACGTCGTAGGACGCACCCGCAAAGCTTTTATCCGCCATTTCATAATTTGAAAGATCGAGAAGATGGTCCGTAGATCCTATTACGTAATTTTGAATTTCCACGTCATCGGTTATCCAGATATCTATAATAAGGGATGATGCAATCTTTCACAGTTGACAATGCCATTCCTTATGCACTTTTACAGACAATACAGTGCTATAGATTCGTGATCCGTACACGTTCAGTAACGATCACGACGCGATCGATTCGTGATATTGGGTCATGAGAAAATTCAATACCGTTACCATGTATTATTATCATGAATTTCTTTGTCTTTTTCTAAAAGAAAGTGCATCCCACTGCATACAACGTACGATGCCTAATATCGCCTCAGGTGATCACGAATTCTAAAACGTTTCCCGTCGTCTCCACAAATCCATCAAGATCGTAAGAACAGAGAGTAAATTGAAGAGTCACAACTAAACGATCCCCCTTAGGGACGACTCTCATAACTCTAATTTAATCCCACCCGGAAATTGTCTTCTCTCGCAGAAGCATTCAGAGAAAGTCATATGCAACGTGCATCTCCGACGTTGGAGATTTCCTCACGAGGAAGCAGCGCCAAGGTATACGAGGAACATCAGCTGCATCTTAGTATCTAACTTAACCGATCTTAATACCGATCCCGATCTCGTGAAGCTTCGCAGAATCACGAAGTGCACGTCGACTATATATATATATGAATATGGAAGGATGGTGATCGTCAATAAATATAGATGCATCAGACATATGTGATCTATGGGAATGCATTTTTTTTCTCAACATCTACACTCTCAAGAACGTATCAGCAAATCGGTATAACGATACCGCGCCCACTTGGTCGAAGGACGATCCGAGTAAATGCTCTTAATTGATATAAATGTTGATCATATATGGTCAACTGATGTCGCAATTGATCTAATGGTGGATGTATGATTTTGCAAAGCAATGTCACATATCTCCACGTACTGGCTATCTGAATGGGAACCTATTGTCGCGTTCTCGTATGAAGTAAATCAAGAGATTTCACGTGGGCGACTTGCGATGTTTGGACAATAGTTTAAGAAAAAGTATTTACATTTGGTCTACCGATTCAATTTAGAATGGCTCAATTGTTCGGTCATACACAACAATGGAGTCCGGTGGAAAAAAGGTCGTAACACTTGAACACCAGATATATTTTATTACGTTACTACGCGTTCATTGTTCTCGGAGTGGAAC
This sequence comes from Pachycephus smyrnensis, assembly GCA_030142225.1. Classification (NCBI taxonomy): domain Eukaryota; kingdom Metazoa; phylum Arthropoda; class Insecta; order Hymenoptera; family Cephidae; genus Pachycephus; species Pachycephus smyrnensis. The sequence continues at coordinate 50,763 of JARQST010000680.1, forward strand.
AAAAATAATCGCCTTTCTTCGTCACGTTCCATGAACTCTAAGTACTGCGTTATCTTTGATAAGGATCGTGGAATGTTTAGAGAGTAAAAAAAATTACTTGGAAAAGCAGATAATACGGAAGTACCGAAAGAATTTATAATATTTATATAATTACACAAAACATTGGGTAAACGTAAAAATTGTTTATTGATTAAAATATCAAGTGAATATGTGACTTTGTAAAAATTCTGCCACCTCGTTACTCACTTGCCGTCACGTTCTCCACGCAAGCTGATTGTGCAGTAAATTTTTTGTTCCGAAAACAATAGAAAAGTTTCTATAATTCTCGAGAAAACCTGTCCCGCACTTTCTTTCTCAATTTCAAACTTTTTTTTTAACTACAAGGTCCATAAGCTATTGTTTCCGCCAAGGTCGCTCAACCATTTTCGAAGCTTCGACTCTTTCCCAAGAGAACACAACCGGTACGCCCAATTCTCGTTCTATATACATTATTAGTAATTATAATTATAGCCACTACAGCCGAACGGGTAATACGAAAGGGAACTTTGGTAGTTTAAAAAACTAGTTCGCTCTGGAGAGTGTCGAGATAATTATAGTTATGGTCGTGAAAGTGCCATCGAACCCGTTCGAACTTCTCTCTGCCCGGAGCGGATCGCGATCCGTTCTGTTGAAACAACCGCACTCTACATTGCCAAGGCCAATCCAGAGCCAACAACGAACAGAGCTACAACATTCACGATCGCCGATCACCACACTCCTGGGACTAACATCGACGTCTGTGGCTTCGATCTGGGTCACAGTTGTGTTTGCATGACTTCGACAGGACACGTAATTAAACTATACCTATATATATATACACACTTCTAAAGAAATTGATGCCCAAGGTATTAGGGTCAGTGTCCGCCCCGGGTCTATAACGCCTTGTAGATCTAAACCCCCCCAAGAGTTTTGGTGAACGGATTTTTTTGTCGACAGTAAAGGTTTTTCGAGTAGATTGAAAAAAAAATGTGGAATAACTCTAACGATTTCTTTTTTCGATTTTTAGTTACTGCAGACAATTTTATTAATTTTTTATAATAACGCGTGAATTTAATGAAAGGATCGATTTGGGCATATTTTATGGTTTCTTCCCTGTGCCGGACGTCCTTGATCTTCGGTTTAGTCAGGATTCTCCCTTAGGTCCTGTCGCAGGGATACGGACTGGTTTTCAACGTCAGCGACTAAAAATGTCGGGGAGCTTGTCTTAGGTCAAGCTGAGGTCTTCGTATATATATAGTGCTTGTTGTTCCAGTGAATCCATGCCAGAGTATAAAATGCTTTCACTCTCGTGGAATATTTTAACTGACATAGGATGTTATTCTTTCTTCAATATATATATATATATTTCTTCACTTCCTTCAACAAGGTGTGGCGAATCTCTCACACCTACGCTCGCAAATAACCACGAGTACTCATAAGACTTTCATTTTAGCAACATCAGCAGATTCAAGCGGTGAATAAGTTTCGGAGGCGCCGCACGATTAATTCACAGCCGGTACAAAAACATTTTATACCGTTAAAGAGATTATACAACCTGTAACGTTGTACTTTTCTTTTTTTTTATTATGCGCCAGTTATGACGCTCATCAACGCATATGCGTATTCCAAGCAACACTTACCGCGTTATGCGTATATTAACCGTCCATTTGAATAGTAAATACTTTCCAAGTCACGAGGGCTTGTCTCATTAATGATATTGATGCATCAATCAGCTAAGTGATCACTTCCTCAAGTTGTAAGAAAGTTTGATCCAACCTGTGATCTCTAGCACCGACACGTCCAACACCTTTCGAGAGAGAGAGAGAGAGAGAGAGAGAGTCCCCTTATATCTCTCTTTATTTTCTTAAATTATGCTCATTCCAATTCATACGCATTGCGAAACGTAAACAGGATCGATTCATTCAAAGAAATTGAAAATTGTTACTAATCCGCAATGCACCTGTTGCATATTCCTTTGAAATCCAGTTCCACAAGGGAAAAGGTTGCAGTTGTTTATGGATATGTTACTATATGCACCGTACTATACGTACTAATGAGATACATATGTTCAAGGAAACAAATTTATTCCGATCGAGTAGAAATTCTAATACCAATCCATCGCTCTTGAATTAATCCAAATCGCTTCCTTGTTCGGATGTCAAATCGCTGGTTAAATTCATAATCGACTCGCAATTTGATTACGTTGTTCGTCGGTGCATTACAATTTCAAAGTGTACAGCCGTATGAAAATAATCATTCAATCCATTATACGTATATACTACGTTGCCAATAAAATTTCTAACTGGTAATCCAGTATGGGATGCTAATTGCGGAACGGTATTCGCTACTTTTTATTCTACCTCTAATTCAATCACAATACGCCTAATGAATAAATTACCGTGAACAACCATGGTCATTACTTTTCAATCATTCGATCACGAGACGGCGATACCGATTCATCGATGACTAAACCGTACGTGAAATCGCACCCTTAGGCGCCAATAAATATAAGGGTCATTGTTACGTTTTCTTCTAACACAATAGGGATAACTACGACCTCGTGCTGTTAGATAACGATAATCGTTAGACCTTGAGACATTCCACTCGACTGGTAATATGTTTATCTGAAAGTACAAACTGCAGAGTTACATACTCGATAACGATCAACTAGGCTTAATTGGCTCGCCCACGCCGTACCGTGAAATTAATCGCGAGCGAATTTCGAGCGTTATTAACGCTATTCTTTTAGATATAACATATATCGGACACGTTCGCTAGGATATATCAGTGACAGTCATGATCCCCATCACTTTGTTCGTTAACGAGTCACGTATGTTGTAACATGGCCGATCGAGTAACGCATTGCTCAGCATGATTTAAAACCTTTTCGTCGTAACGGTCAGGCTGGAAGGAGCGAATAATTTGCAAATTGTAAGGTAGCGTGGAAAATCGCAAGGCACCCTACGCTCGGTATTATCGAATTGAAAGGGCAGTAGCTCCGGTACTGTGCAAGAGGTGTAATTACTGTGGGAAGAGCGTATAGTAGACAAGTACTAACTTTTGCATAACACACTATCATAAATGGGTAGGTGATGTATTCGCTCATTGTTCCCTCTTGATTACCAAGTTGCAAAGTCGTCAGTGAACAATAAGAGAGCGTGCAAAAATCATTAATGCAAAATATCGAAGAATCGCATCCAATCGCTTTCGTCGCGTCATACGAAGAGCTATGACGTTGCCACATAAATTTTCTCTCAGAGTCTACGAACCTTTGGCGGTACTTCCGACCGTTATGGCTGCCAGTTGGTAATGGCGGTAGTGACACTTTGCGAAGAATCCACGTTCAGGCAATAAAGCAACTGTCAACGTGGCACTTAAAGTCGACTTGCGGTACCTAGAGAACATTGCGCAAGTCTGAGTACCCGCGGGTACTTACTACTGGATACAGAAGTACCTGTCGAAATAGCTTATACCTATATCATTTTCTATATACAGATCAGTTCGATCGTTCCGTTTTGTCGTGCATAGGTAAAGATATAATGATACCGATAATGTCATTATTTATGTGTAGATGAATTGCGCAAAAGTCTCTCCGTCCATGAAAATACGTCTATTCGTTAGTCACGTTTGATAAAACCGAGACCCACGTCATTTTAATATCTCACAGTACCACCTGCCGTTTCTTTCCATTGCAGCGACATACTTATATTAACATTCAAACCGAGGATGTATTTTCACATAAATATTTAAAGAAAACCACAATGAGTAATACGTAAGACATTATAAATCTTCAAAGTAGGACGACAATTAAAAATAATCATACCACGGTATCTACCTTGTACCAAATTTCATATCCAAATCTAAAATGACTCTCATTGTTATCGCAAAGTCCAAGACCCCGTCTGAAGGCATGTAACGCGAAGAAGCAAAGTTCAAAATTTACCACCACGTATAAGAATCAGCCTCAAACAATGCAAATGACTCGTCATGCGAAGAAGCCAGGTTCCCATCAGCAACATCATTGTTAGCAGAAGGATCATCAGCGAGTGTCATTGAGGAATGAGGTCGAGTCAATGAATTAGCATTTAATAATATAGAAGCTTAAACAGCCTCCTCCCCCTCCCCCCTACTCCCCAACGTCATCTTCTATTATAGAGTCATGAAAGAAGGACCATCATTGAAAGGGAATGTAAAACTCGAACGATGACACGTCAATGTTACGGATGACCTAGTCTTCAGTATACCGTGAACTCAAGGTGTCAACACAAAGTAACGAACAAGACATAAGTATTGTATCGAGTCAACCTTGAAATTCTTATCCCGGACCTAGGTCACGTGACAGGATTGATCGGATTGTCAATTGTCAATTGTTTTAATTGTACGTACGTACGAACTGGGTGGCGGTAAAGTCCCCATTAATCATAATGACAGTTTTACGAAATGTATACGAGGAACCAATCAAGAGGATCGAAACGTTAGCGATAGTTACAGCCATAAATTACTGGAATGCAGTTTCGCCCCAACAAATTACCGACTGGAGTCACATTACTGTAGTAACGGTAATTGGCGCAGTGAAATACCGCTGACAGACCACGGGTTTAACAAGTCCATTGAGGATATTTCTATTTTCCTTTTTTTCCTTTTTTTTCTTTCGGTAGCCAGAGGAGACTAAATCAAAAGGCAGTTAGGAGGTGAAATTCATTGGTTATAAATGGAGGAAGCAGAGGAACGTTATTGGCTACGAGAAGAGATACGAGGAAAAACTTGCGGAAATATTTCGTCGCTGCAGTTGTCAGCGACAGGTGTACGTACGTAGCTTCGTAGGACGTGTGTACGCGGCTTTATAGCGAGAATCTCTCGGGACGTCTATCTAAACGCATGCCGTTGTCAGGGATGTAATTTACTTTCTCTCCTGGTAAAAAGCTGTCATACACGGTGATTAATCGACCAATGGAGCGACCCGCCTAAACCAATTAACAAGGCGGACTTCACTCGGACTAATTAATAACGTTCCAGCATCGTGAAACCGATCGGACTGGCGAAAAGGATCACCTTAACGCTTACTATATAATGGATGACAGAACTGATCTTTAATTTGGCTGTCCATATAATAGTAGCCGGATAATTAGTACGATTCATTAAGAATCTATACTATTAATTAATAAACGTTCCCTCTTCGTTAACACTGCATAAATATAACTTTGATATACTCCGAGGATACCAATAGCTGGATGATTATTTTTCCTCGTCCCAGTGTCATACGTTATAGGTGTATATCTATATATACCTGCAGCTGGTTCTAGGGACAAAATGGTCGTTAATTTTGAGTCGCATTTCTATCAAAAGTTTTTGCTCTTACAAAATCAATCGTCCCTGGAGAAGGATTAAGAAATGTGACTGCGAGGTAGATATTTATGAATCTCTCTAAATCATTCTGGCTTGTCATTCTTCGTTAGGAGTCTAAGAGAATGATTGGATGATGATAGTATATACATTGAATTGACAGTATCAATCTTGTTTGTCAAGTCTGAAAGACACGGAGTCCTGCGGGACTCGTACCTGAGATTTTGAAAACTGTTGGTACGACTGGTTGCGGGTAGACCTGGAGAATTTTTTCAAGATCCCAGGTAACCCTGACAGACTCGATTAACCAATGACAAATGGACTGGTTTTCCGTTTGATAATGTCCTTATTCAATTACGCACATTTATCCTGGCCCAGGGACTACCGCGTTCAGGTATCAGTAGGTGCAAAATGATCCTTGTGCGCATCCTTGATTTTTTTCAGGATACAAAAGCCCCGTCGTGTACAGGAGAGACGATTTAACGCTACTTGCAAAGGGGAAACTGGTCCTCGTGAATATTAATGATGCTATCATTTTGCGATCAAGGCGTCTGCATACGTGCAGGACTTAACCAGTGAGCTGAACTATGCTATAGTCTCACCGTGATAACTTCTTCTTTGTTTCAGACGGAGCGCCGGTTCCCGAGGACGCAGTCGGTCACGAGGTGAGAAAAATCATGAGAAATAATGATGGGAAGATTTTACACAAGAGTCTTGCTGTACCAGATTATTCTACGTGAATAGCTTCGAGGAAGTATTAAGGCGGCGTTTCTACCGAGAATCGTATATACTGGAAAGATTCCGTGATCTTCCTGACATACCGTAGGGATCCTTTGCACCGCGAAGAACATTCCTACAGAATCCAGAAACCTGGAAGAATTCAGAAACCTTAATAACAAAAAGTACATTCCGATTCGCTATAGGAAACCATACCGATGGGATCCTTTGGTACAGTGTGAAGGAAGCTTTAGTCATGAAGTACCAATCATGCGGAACGTCGTGATGAGATTATAGACTTTAGAGGATAGTTCAGTGAAATTATCGAGGGCAGTCATGATTTCGTGCGCGGAATTAATAGAAAGAAATTATAAAACAAAAAATAAATGATACCAGATCGATCGAGAGATCATAGCCATAAATAAATCCTCTGGGGCCATATATTAATTTCTCATAATTTAATGAATTATCGATAAATCGATCTGGTGCTAATCTCACTCTCAAATGTACAGTCTAAGAAAATCACTAGGATCTAGGGACATTACGGGACTCCTTTGCGCAGAAGTTTAAACTCCAATGAAACTGTTTCCCTCCAAGCTACCACGTTCGTGTCACAACTCAATCTTGTATACGTCTTGTATATCCTAATCTAACCTAATCACAAGATGATGATTCCCCTGCACAAAACTCTCTACCGTATTTCACGACTCAAGTAATACAGACACCGACTGATTGCCCTTAATTCACATATAATTTGTACCAAGAAATAACGCTCGACTTTAATAGTCCCAGCATGTGCGCCGCCATTACGGATTAATATAATAATCAACAAAACACACTTAACCAAGCATCTCTAGTAAAACACTATAATGCTAATCCACGTCGCGTAACGACTAGACAAATTTTGAATAAATTTTCACGAGGAAAAGAAGAAAAGAAAAAGAATAAAATTTTCAACGAAAGTCACTTTCGCTCGTTAAATACCGAAATAAGACAGATCAAACGTCGCCCGCCATTACTATCGAATGTACCAATATGACGTCAATCAATTAATCACATAACCAAACGAAACGACATTCTTAATTCCTTCCATGTTTTTACCCTATCTTATCCCCTCGCCGTACTTTCTTTCAGTCTGAACATGAAAACTGTCATCCCCTTTATAAAATCAACTAAGCAGAAAAGCTTGATTTATCACCAGCGCGGCATGCGTCTGGCTTCGGGCTAGATAGTCGAAGCTGAAACGATTTATGGAGGGTCGGCCTGAATACCGAACTGATACGCGCGCATATTGAGACACGCGAAAAAGTAATGGGAAGTAGATACCAGCCAATACTAGTCAGCCAATGGTGAATGATCTGATAGTTATTAGGCGCGCAGTATAGGCATATGGAATAGGCACCTGCCGCAGATACGAAATATCACGAGTGTCCAGCGGTGTGGTTGATCTAGTTCGAAAGGTGCTTTCACAATGGGCCACAAACCTATTTGAATAACGGATACCGTAGTAGTGGGTTTGCAAGGTACTATAGGATACAGTTATAAAATATTTCTGGTACACACTGTACCGCTTTGACATATCGGTAACAATGCTAGGCGTGTCTTGCGCTGTGTTGCAATTGATCTCTGTATTATTATTGGTACGGTTAAGAGTGCGTGAATGCGTGTATACGCGTATTCATATATGTTTACCAGTTTAGGATACACGAAGATGCCTTAAATGTCAAGGCGAGTAGAAGTCTAGGGTAGATCGTTCTCGCTGCCCCTCTCACTGAGATAATTATTCAAAGAGTTCGTTGCTTAACGGACTTTCAGATGAGATAAGATTTTTTTGCAATAATTATTATTAGTCGATTGAATATCTTTTGTGGAACGAGGCTGTTCTTCCTTGCAGGATTCTGTAGCATCGGCTTCTGAGATCGACGGAGAGGAGTACGATGACTCGGACATGTATATGGAGCCTGACGGTGCTGAGACGGTACACGATGAGAAAGCTGGACCAGCGGATGCTGCGGAGGAACCCAAGGAAGTTAAAGCTGCGGAAGATGGAGATGATATTAATTCCGAGAAGGAAGATACAAAATCGGATAAGACTATTCAGCAAGGAGATCTGAGTGATAAGAGTCTGGAAACTGAGAGTCAAAATTTCTTCCCCTCGTTCGCTGAGCTCTTCTCCAATCACAGATTGCCGATCGACGAACAACAACAACAACAACATTACAGACCCAACAGATTCCTAGGATATTTTCAGCGGGATCGTAATGCCTATCAAGCCGCAGCATCCGATAATAGCAATAATAACAATGACAATCCTCATCCCCTTCTCGGTTCCGGAAACTTCGGCGTCATACGTGGCGGCACTTACTACCCTGAAGAGAAGGAGAATGACGAATACACTGTGGACGAGACTCTCTACAACCCTTATTTCCACGGGGTTAATTCACGTGGCAGATCTAATTATTACAGAAATCCAAAGCCACAGCCAGTAAGGGGTGGTGACTTTTTTGCGAATTTCCGCGATTTCGCGGATATCACGGCACCCCCAAAATCCAGTTTCTCTCATCTGTCGGTTGTTTATGCAAATAAAAATGGCACCCGCGGTCGCATCACGGAGCCAAGAAACATCATAGAGACTCTGAGGATGCTGGAAGAGGAGTCCGAGACGACGACCACCGAGGTGCCCCAGAAGAAGCTGAGCAGCGGAAAGCGGAAGCTGCTCAAGATGAAGAAGTATCAGGAAGACAAAGCAAGAAAATCACGCGTCACGGTCGAACCCCTACTTGCACTGAGCTGAACGTCCTGTAGGATAAAGCTAGGATAAAGCTTGTTCATCGCTTCGGGATACTTCCCACAGAATCTGGCCTTGAGATCAGTACCAAAGTCTGACGCGTCATCATCGTACGAAGACACAGAGATCGAAATTTCGACACAGAACTCGGCCGGAAACGTGCGAGGGATACGAGAAGCGACGCGAGCGTCACGAGAACGCTTGGCGACGCTACTCCATTTGCAAAATAATTCGCGCACCCGTGACATTTCGCATATGACGCGAATATGTAACGAGGACACGGAATATTCTTGGCTAATTCAACGATTTCGTAAATACTATACACACGTGCATGGATACTCTCGCGCTTGTAGGTATTGTCATGGTTTTTTTTTTAATCGAACCATTTTTATTGATATTATTATGTTTTCCATATTGAGCTAGTGATTTTTGTGCGGTTACTTCGAATTCGCTCTTCTTGTCATTTTATTACGATGGAATTAGTGGTTGATTTTAACTCGCATGGATATCTTGCAGAATTCAGCTGATACCGTTGATAATGGCATTTTTATTATTTTTGGATTTATATATGTGTACTTGCCGATCGACTTTATTGCTATGGTAATATTCGCGTTTGCATTAAATGTAGGTTCTGTGAATTTGCCATAAAACATGCAATTTTCCACTACCGTTATTATTTATGAACATACGGAACAGTTGTTTACGCTATTATTTAGCGGGATTTCACTGATTACTGGTACATTGCGTAAATTTACTTTGATTAATGTGTCTAATGATTTAATCGACAGATCGTTCTTTCTCACGGAATTCGTAAACGCTCAACATTTCTATAGACTCGCCAGCGAAACTCCGTTGAACCGCAACAAAGAAAACCTGGCGACATTCATCATTCGCGAATCATCGAAAATAAGTGAAAAAAGTAAAAAAAAAGGGAAATACAGCGTACAGTCTTATCATGCTGGAAATCATTGTACTGGAATTCCAGCAGGACAAGATCAATGATCCTGTACGAAATCCACGACAAAGTTGCGCTTCGATCATATTAAAAAAAAAAGAAAAGAGATAAATCTCTCTCTCAACCTTGTCGCGGATTTCGAAAAATTGTTATATTATTTGTTGTTGACTATTATAGCATGAGTAGGCTTACTAAAAAAAAACCCATATAAAAAGATCTATCCTAGAAAAATTGTGCTCCGTTCTTTTCCCCACCTTTGGGGCACGAGAAAAAAAAAGTATGAATAAACTATATTTTTTTCTAATCCACTCGATCCTAAATTAATTCCTCGTTACTGAATTCCTCTCCTCGGACTCTGCACTGGCAACGTTTCAGACTATGGTCGCTACTCAACGGTAAGTATGATAAAGGAGAAAATAAATTTTTCAAATAATTTTCACAAAACTTCTATTCACTTCATACTTTTCTTCATAGCTGATATCATCTTTCCGATTCCTTCGTGTATATCGCTGTAAGTGCCTTTATACATCCAGGCTGGTGTACTAAAGACATTGTGCTTCTTGCAACGAGTGAATTGTCTCACGTCCTTCATCTCGATCTTCGCACCCATTTTTTTTACCTTCGGTATCGCTGCAGCGTACGGCCACATTTCCTTTGGTTCTAAAAATCGAAACGGGTCGCTTAACAACGCACAGTCATTTCCATTTCACATTGACTTTCAGTCGAGAACGTAGAAAAAGTACTGACTATCCTTGCCAAGAGTGATTTTCACGCCGTGAAGAACCTTCGCTACCAGTGCCGCGGCAATGCAAATAGTGCCGATTGGTTTCTTATCGCAATTGAATTCTTCAATGACCCTCTCGAGATCCGGTAGGAGCACGCAATCCTCGCCTTTCGATGCGAAGTCGCTCCTGGCAATTAAAATCGTCTCGACGTCATTTCCTTAGCTGATTAATTAACGGACAAAACGATCGAGAGGTACTGACAAGGTTCTCGCTGCACCAAAACCCCCTGGTATTATCAGTGCATCCGCTGCACAAGCCTTGCACTCGCAGAGGGGCTTGATTTGTGATCTTGCTAATCGTGCACTCTCCACCAAGGCATTTCTTGGTATTCCAGTAGAATCTGGCTCCTTGGTGAGATGATCGGTTACTCCGCAGATGTCGACGTCCGGGGCGAAGAATCTTGGCCTGAGATCTTTTTGACAGCAATGAATAACCGCGGAAATGGCTTCGGATATTTCTGTGCCATCGAGTGCACCGCACCCGCAGAGGATCTAGAATTTTGGATTTATATTATTTCGAATTAATCTTCTTAAGGATCGTCTATGGTATTTTGTAATTTAATGGATATTCACTATCGCGACTGTCTGCGGCTCGCAATCACTTCTACGGGAGTCTCTCTTCCCACTGCAAATTTCACTGGAATGGAGGTTACATGATAATACCGAAAATCTGTATGGACCTGTTCGCAGGATCGGTACGATCCTCGATCGTAACATGATTTATATCTTGATATATTAATAGTTCACAGAATCCCATAAGTATGTACAATTTGATTATTTACTAAGAATTTTGAAGTAAACAGAGCCATACAATACCTATCGAACCTCTCACTCTTTTGTCATTTCGTAGATGTAATTTCTGTGAAGGTTCATAAACAAAATTTTCTCAGTAATCATCGATTTTCAGTAGAAAATAATCTGTCCGAGGTACAATATCAAAATGAGACCAAGAGCTTCCTTCTCTGTTCAAGAGAGCGCAGGAGTGTAAGCAATTACCACTAGCGCCTCTATCCGCGATACTACGAACATTCTATATCGGTCGGTAACACCGTCGCTTGGGTTCTTGTCCGTGCTACTCTCACTAAATCCATGGTAAGCCCATGAACCAATGAACGTAAGAAACAAAAAGGGACTGGAGGTTCTAGCGTGCTTAAATAAACATCGGCGAGGTAGGTTCAACTTTCTTTATGGCTCGTATAACCTTTATTGTGCTCTAGGAGCAATTTTCGCTCAGACTATGAATACGAAACACATAATGGTTCACGAGGAGGATCTTGGCGGAAGTGGAGGAAGCCTGGTTTTCAGATTTAACAACTACGAAGGGGAGGGTTAACATGAACAGGTGAATAAATCAGGATGGTTTATTGCAAAATACTGATCGTTATGATTCTTAGACGATAATCATATACCGCCTATATATATATATATATATATATAGATATATCCAATAAATAAATAAATAAAGTCAAAATACTTCATTTGAATATTTTTTCGTCTTTAATGTTATTACCGGCTGTACCATTTGATCCTATCGTCCCGAGACGCTAGCAGTGAAATATTCGAGAGTAGTGCGTTTGTCACCGAAACTGTCGACAAGTGGAAACCCTCCTTGAGAGATATATCGCTGTGAATTTATATCCGACACAGTAAGAGGCGACAATAAGCCAGCAACATAATGCCAACAATAAGACATCGTACGCATGAACCAGGAGATGACGAGCCACTCTCCTGTCTACGACCTCTTGAAATCCTGACAGAGAATCTTGTCAGGATCTACAAGATTCGGGATATTCTAAGCAGTAAACGTGTCCGAGATACGAGCTTCCCTACGCCAAATGCTTTAGGCGTAAACAGCAACGTGGCTTAGGTTACGCAATTGTTCCCTAAGCAGAGTCTAAACTCTCGATAGAGTATTCCGAATTTCGTTATCTGTCTTGACAATCGCAGAACTTGAAATCCCACGAGCATAACATATCGCTATACTATTATCACAAACTCTCCCATTTTTTTGTATGCACCAGTACACTATTCGGTAACTGATAAGACGATATAGAGTGTTCTTCGTTAAAGCAGTTCCTCCCTTATTTTTTGAACGGCGAATAGAGTCGCATCCCAAGACGTAAGGATGAAATTTTTTTTCCCCCTTGAATAGCACTAGGTTAAGGGTGGTTGAGAGATAGGACATTTATCTCAGAGCTCGTACAACATAACCCCACTTTATTCTAATTATCAGCCGAAGACGAGCGCACCCCCGAGTGCCGTCGAGCATGTCACCTCCTGAATCCCACACAAGGTACGCAAGGCTTACCCATAATCTTATGTAAATCTGTAACCCTTATGCCTAGCAGACCCTTACACGTATCCAAGAGGAAAGCGTAGAGAGGCGTAGGGGTTAGTTCTCATGTTACGAGGAAAAGGGACAGAGCGACGTCGGTCTGAGGGGGTTGAGCGGGGTTATATGAATGTTAAAATAAGTTTGAAATTGTCGCGGACAAGTTCAGCCCCCTGGGAGGCTGTCGAGTAATTCCGCAACGGCGGCAGTTTCAGCCCTTCGGCGAGCTTGCATTGGCGTGTGATGCATGTGATTTCACATGCTCTCCACCCCTGGACAGGGTAGCCCTTTCTTATTTAGCTCTTTCTTATATATATATATATAACGTACCAAACTGTACCTACCCTTAGACAATAGTGATAGAAGTAGCAAGGTATGTCGTATTTCGTTGCCGAGAAAGTTTAAATCACGCGAATGACGTGCGGAGTTAGGGGTGAGCGGAGGTTAGCGAGGATGGATTTGGACCCCGTGAAAGGGGGGTTGGAGTGTTCGCCACCTGGGAGGCGGTCGCTGCCGGGGTAAATGCGATGTGATGCGAGTAACTGAGTGGCTAATTGAATGAGGTGTCTCCCAGGAGCGCCAATCTCGCAGCGTGTCACACGTCAGAACTCGCGTGGGACGAAACTCCGTTCATACGAAATGATTGCAAGTGTGCCAATTTCATGGGTAAAATGACGGCAGGTTGATGTCTAGAATCATGACGGAACAAGGGTTGTATGGGGTATGTGAATTTGTATTGGTACGGATGAAAACAAGGGATGAGTTAGATAGACAACTTGTCACTATCTATGTACAAATTGTGTATCCGTCATGACGGAATCTGCTCGGGTCATTAATAACCCATTGCGGATGACGGGATATTCGTGACGATATACCAAAACCAGTGGGATATCGCAAAAAGAATCATTTGTCATGGGATCTGAGCCTCGCTGATTGGTTCTTGAGCCATGTCATATTTTCCCCTCTGAAATCTACGAGTTACGAAGATTCACGTATACACCATACGAGGACGTCACGTATGTTCGGATTGATTTTTATCTTTTTTTTTTGAAAATGGCTAAATCTTTTATTAAATCATTAATTCTTTATTTTGAATTATTAAAGGGTAGTGGATACTGTAGTATGAAGTATCGATATAGGCTAGTTGCATCCGTCAGGAATTTTCTTGGAAAAACTTTACTCTCCCCTATTTTCATTTTCTACCCTCGTGCTGGAATTGTTGGCAACATTTGAAGTCACGCAATCCGATCAGTAAGAGGAGACTGTTTATGCATTCTTGACGCGAAGGCAATCGTCGGATTGTGAGTGTTGGTTCTATCGGCAGGGAGTGGAAGTAGAAAGAACTGTGGGAACCAGACAAGAGAACAATTACGCGCCGTCAGGCGTCTGACCGGTAAGGGTGTTGCGAGGTGAATCAAAACTAGGATCTACTACAGACCACTTATCCTTGTCAGCGGCAGCCATTTTGTCGATTCTGATAAAATCGGCCAAGACGATGCTTCCCTCTATGGCTTATATACAATCTAGGGACTAGGGATGTTTTTGGTATCGAGTCTAAAAATATATTTGAAATTTTCAAAAATTCATCAATGGGACGGTACTGATCGAAACATTCAAAATGGAAAATCGACCGTCAAGTAATAAGATTCTTAAAAGGGGCACCTGGTGTCCACGTGGTAACCCACCCAGCTAAACGAGTTACGACGTCATAAATGTTTCCCATATGATGCCCGCACGAAACGGGAACTCACGAGTCCGGTCCGATATGAAAATAACGTGGATTGCATTATTAACCTCCATCTCCGCGCATGTTTTAATGAGCAGTGCGTGTACGATGGTGCTCATCTTCTTCCATTCGTTTCACTACCCTGAGATAACCCCCTATACGCGAAATTCACATCCCTTATTTTTTCCTTAAATTTCACCCAAGAAAAAATTCTCTTAGAAACTGTATTAAGTATGTATTTAAAAATTACACTAGCTGCATAGTGTACAATTAATTAATACCAACACGCGTGGTACCCCGGTACAGACTGGAGTGAAAAATCCAAAATTTCTTCATAAGAATTTTACGACGCGTCGAAAAGGCTCAGGAGCGTTTTAAAAGGGTGCAGTAAAAACACGGGGTGACCACCCCTGACAGTGCGATGAGCTTGGAAATGGCAGTGAGATGATTTTTCCGGGCAGAAAGAGCGAAAGAGCATAGGGAGGAGTAAGGGAGGATATTGTAGGGGTTGGAGGGAGAACTGATCCCGAGGGAACTCGGTCGAGTCGAGTTGCTACCGGGGGCAGGAAGGCCCTACTCGGACGAACTGCTCTCCAGCCCTCATTTTCTCTCTCCTTCTCTCTTTCTCCCTCCTATACCTATATCCTCTTCCGCTTCTCTCATGGCAGATCGCTTCTCTAATTTTCAGCGCGATCAAACATTATTTTCTGCCCGCCTTCCGACCGCGCTATGCTTTTTACTTCCGGCGAGGCTCAGACGCAAGTTTCGCGTAACTGATATTGGGAAGTTTTCCGTTTCGCAAGGATAACTTTTAGGACCTGGATTTCGTTTCTTATACTTGACCCTCCCGTATACGCCTTACTCTGGTTCCGCACCCTCTGATCTCCGTCGTACTTGGCACGATGGACGAAGAGAAAAAATAGCAGATGGAATAATAGTTGCGAAACACGCAACGTCCGGATTAGTTAACGTTTATTGACAATTGATTGTGACGTAGAATAATGATCAAAGGAAGAAATTTCCGGATGAAAAAAATAAATAAATGACGAAAATTCCGCTAATAGTTTTAGGGAAACTTTTATTCTTATATTACTATATACCCCATCCATAACGTAAATATATATTTTTCTTCCATATATAACAAACTGGCCTAAATTCCATTATCATCTATTATAGGGACCGTATGCATACATATCTAATATGTGATTTTTTTTACATGGAAAATTGTTCTCCCGAGATACCAGGAAACGACGCGAACCCTGCTTTGAGTTTAATACGATAAACCGACTTAACGCGAGTGCCTATCTCCCCTACAGATTTTTACCGAACAGCCACGCGAATTGGGTCGTAGGGAAAATAATTTTCAGGTGACTCCACCGCCATAGGGAATCCGGGTGAATCACCTGCAGACGAATCAGAAGCTGCGCCCTGATAAATTACAAGTTAATAAAGCCTCCCCTCTATTAAGCTACATCGAAGGGCCAACGTGGCAGCTGATAATGAGATGTATATGTCAGTCTCTACGACACCTCTCCCCATACAACGCGCACTGTAGGTAACTACGATAATTAATAGTATCTCCGTATGCTCCAGTCAGTCTAATTAATTTCTCAAACGAGTTCGCATGAAATTATCGCTCAGCCGTGAACCATCTTGATATCAGTCACCGTGCTATAGTAAAAGCCATTAGCATTCCTAACGTCCTAATACCAATTGTCCTGTGACATCTGTTCCGGTGTTGATTGTTATTTAAAACAATTTGTTTCTCATCCTCTCTTTCGTTAAAAAAGAAATTCTAATTAGACTCACGTATATTTTTGAAAACACCGCCAAGGAGTTCGTCCGCCATATTCGTCTTTACGGTCCGGCAGAGTGCCATTAAAATCTCCGTAAAGTTGATCTTGCCTGAATAAATGAATAAATGAGTGAAACCGGGAACAGGGGTGGGTTATTCGGGATGTAACTCGCGGAGGTTTTAAGGGTGGAAAGGTGAGCCGACTTCGAGGCATAAAGTGGTTTATACCACCACTCAAGTATTAAGACGCTCGCTCTCGCGAAACAATACTGCCGTCAAATCTGTCCTCGGTGGCAGCTAAAGATTAACATTTCAAGAGACTCCCTGGCTGAAACTGGTTTCAGTTTTTCGAAAGTCATCCTGATATGCTATTCATAACACGGAGTAAATTAATAACTCAGTATCAGAATACATTTAGAGTGCAGATTGGACTTATGGGCATTTGAAACTATGAATTTACTTAGGTATCCATCGGTCATACCGAAGACTTTATATTTTGGAAATTCGTGTCACGGGGGTGGATATATGGTGTATGTATAATAAATGAAAAAATCTAATTTCTAAGAGACTAGAATATCGTGACTGTTTAGCTTAGAATTGAGATGACCAGGCTAAAAAGTTTTATTGTATTTCTTTTTTTTTTGTTAACAAGTCCAGGCTGTCCCCAAGAGGGTGAAAAAGTTGGCGAGTTTTTTTGCGAGACTTTTGTTAATGTTCGGAATTAACGGAGTAAGGAGACTTTAAGTCATAAGGCCTCACGGGAGTTCCAGGTTCGACGCGAACTTTCACGATTCTTTATTTCTTTATCAACTTCACCTCCAAGCACTCCCCCTCCCCCACCACCATTTTCCTTCTCTTCTTCTTCGTTTTCCGTCGTATCCCTCTTCCGCACCTCTCTCTACCGGTAGCTATACTCTTATTCCAGCATCCCCACACTTATTCTCATCCCTTCTTGGCACGGAACCACCCCAACCGTTTCTTCTCGCTACACCACCAGTCCATAATTACTTTGTTCGACACAATTCTCTTATTTCTTTCCATTTTACATGGACACCCTATTCACTTTGTGAAACAGGTAAATTCTTAAGCGAGACCAGTGCTCTCTATTGTCGGTGAAGTCAAACTTCAGGAGGTCATGAAAAATGCATCGGGCTGTTGGAAAAATGAGATTTTACAGTGAAAGCAAAATTTTTTGTTTGGATTATACTTGGCGTCGAGACGCAACGAGAAATTTTACTTGGAGACATAAATGATCTTAGCGTCCAGTAATCGATTGGGTAATTTCTACAAATTAGGCTTGTGCGGCCTGAACGCATTTACAAGCACGCGTTACGCATAATGCAACATGATTGCATCATGTACCTAGGAACATATGATTACCGTGCCGATGCACGTACGCAGGAAACTAACGTGTTCACGTATGCTATATAGTACATATATGTCGAAGAGCGGGATGCTGGTATGTGCTGTCGTGTAACTAATCAACCGGATGTCGAGTCAAATCGACCACTTCCCGTGACCCACGTCGCACTTTCCGGCAGGAGAAATCCTGACCGTTAGGTGAAAATTTGCCATAGAAATGTCCAAAACTTAAAAAAGAGAAACCTGAAGCTTTTGATAGAACGAACTGTGAGACAGAAAAATTGATAGCTGAATTTGATTGAATAGGAGAAACTGATAAAAACAAAAATGACGTAATCCAAATGTGCAAAGTAGCAGGAAAATAGAAATGGAGCACAGAAATGTCGCCCAAAGTTTATCACTGTAAAATTCGCAAGTAGGTTATGGCATTTATGTTGAGAGGAGTGGGTACCAACGTAACCACCATAAAATTCACTTCCTTTCGAGACTTCTCTGGCTAAAGCATGATTATGGCCGCTTCCGGTGAAAGGAAGGATTACGTTCAATCTCCTGGCGCCACCCTCGTTCTGTAAGGGTGCTTGCTAGTAGATTTTTTTCGATCACCGCGTACATCCAGGTTGCAGTGTAACCCATAAATTTCGGTAACCGATGGCATTTTTTCGCGCTTTCGCTACCGGCCGTGATATAACGGGCCGATTACTCGGTGCAGCCGTAATTTTTCCTGAAATAATGAAACGCTCCACTCAGAACGCCACGAGAGAAGGAAGGAATGGAGGATGAGAAGAGGTCAACCGAAGGGTCAAACGGATATAAACTGATAACAAATATTCCAACGGTAATAAATATCTTGCGTAACTATTTTTCGAAAAGGAAAAAAGAAAGTATTAAAAGTAGAAAAATGGAATATTAGTATCACTCGTAAGTATAAATATTTTATATGGAGATAAAATCTTATTACATTTTGTTCGCATCACGCATTCATTAACGCACGCGATTCTCCATATCATCGTTATCTAAATATGCGTGATCTTAAAAGATGTGTAAAACAATTGAGGTAGGTCGTACGTGTAACAATATTCTCACGATGACGAAGTCACTCGTCGAATTCATAGCAGGGTCGAAAGGTCGACTCTCGCTTTGGTAAATTGAATGAAAAATCGTCAACCGTATCCGGTAATGAGGCAAAAATTGAGACAGCTTTATTAAGTTGAGGGAAGTTACCCTGATTAAGTTACAACCCGGCCCCTCGAGCGAGCCCCAAAGTCACCCTCGTTTCTAATTTTATTTATTACGCAATTTAAAAAAATCGATCTCGTCCGCGGTTCGTGTTATTCGCCCGTAACCGATAAACGAACTTTAAGCATCTCAAATTTACAGTCACACATCCGAACCGTGAACTTTAACCCTTTCGAATTTCATATAAATCATAGGTAACCTGATAATATATGAAATTCCATGAAATTATTCGTTTAATAAAATAATAAAGAATTTATACCGTCTTTCGAAATTCAATTTATAAAATTGTATACAATTTTCCCCTATTAAGCTACCCCAATCAACCCTGTCGATGAGTAGACTTCATTCTTAGACTGTTCTATGTATGTTCACTATGTTCACGATGAGACGCCTGATTCCGTATAACAAGTCGCTAACTAGGAGGGCATAACAGGGGGTTGGGGATGCGCTAACCAGGTTAACTTAACCCGATTAACCGAAGACTAAGGGCTGACTTGGCTGGAGGGTGAATAGAGGGCCAGGCAGAGAAGGTGTAGACTGTAGAGGTTCAGGGGTGGTAAATAGCTGCGCTGTCAGCCTCTTCATTTTTAATTAATTAACGATCAATTTGCACGCGAAACGCGCCCTTGGAATTTCAATGCCTCGTCTGACACATTAAGCAGGTATCTACTGTTGGAGACAAAAAATTGTACAAGAAAAAAGAATACCTTGATCTATCGTGAAAAAGGTGTATAAACGATTCCTAAGGATTAATGACCTTAGCTAGAAATTTGTCTTGATGAAACAGCAATGGCTATACGTATAGGTAAGGGAAGATTGGATCCTTACTTTACTGTGCAGTTAGTCGGTGCCTTAAGCCTGGATTACAAAATTAGTCCAAAACTGTCATCCTCCAAAATATATCCTGGGAGCACGAGATCCCCTCAAGTGCTAC
Source organism: Pachycephus smyrnensis (assembly GCA_030142225.1). NCBI lineage: Eukaryota > Metazoa > Arthropoda > Insecta > Hymenoptera > Cephidae > Pachycephus > Pachycephus smyrnensis. The sequence continues at coordinate 70,753 of JARQST010000680.1, forward strand.
CAACCGTACATTCCCAAGACCTTAAAGGACTTTATCATCCATTCAAGACCAAGCAGCAATCGAATCTCAACCCTTAACCCGAACCGGAAATTGTCTCTAAGTACCATGAACCTTGAACCCAACCTAAGGTTGGATTGGTTTAAATATATCCAGTGTCCAAAGATCTTGAAATTGTATTTGATACCAGTTTTCTACCTAAAAAAAGAAGAGTTAAAATTGAAAAGTGGGCCAAAGCCAAGTTGTCCATTTATTCAGTCCGCTGAGTTACATGTATGTTTAACCCGAGTAGGTATTCGCGGCTGCTCCTGTGCCAGGGTAATAAAACATTTCGCGTGCGAGGGTATAATTGTCGGGGTTGGGCCCGCGCGCGGGTTATACGGAGCTGTAGGGCATGGAGGTCGGGGTATAGTCTAGGTTTAGGGGCCCCGGGGGGCACCGCGCCCCCTTTTTCATCCTGTAGTTATTTATCGCCTTGTTTCCCGTGCGCTCACAGCTCGCGCACCCCTACTGGCTAGATGTAGTGGCAGTTCTGAACGGACCTTCGTCAAGTCGGCCAGGGAGTCGCTCCCGACCCCGAATCAAGAATCGCCCCAACTCCCCTGTTTCGTTTCGTTCCTCCCCAACCCCATCGACCACGACCAGGAACTCCAGCATCGCCACAAGGATCAGTAGGAGTATTACTGGGGTATCTAGCAGCATCACCACCACCACCATGAAAACAGTCAATATGAGGACCCCAGACTCTCGTCTTCCCATCCGCTAACTTTAATTCGACTTCTAACGCAGTTTTGCACCCGATCTGGACTCGCTTCGTTTCCTGGAGCAGATGGCTTTTCCGGGTATAGAATCGAATCATAGGAGTATCCTTGATTCGAGTATTCCAGAGGAATGACGTTTACCTAGGATTCCCGAATCACTCGATTCTCACTGATAGAACATGCCCGACAGGAGACTGACGGGACCAGCATTGGGAAACGCGTTCACCAGCAGCAACAGCAGCACCAGTTCTGTCGGGAGGATTCAGTATTCTAGCTATGTAAGTGACACATTGACGGGAGCTGACCGCTGGCTGGCAGCCCTGACCACCTCCCAGGGGTAGCTAGTTACCGCATGATTGGCCCTCCATTACCATACTATGCTCCCTTGTCCAGGAGCCTAGGTCCACGAGCTGATCTATCCAGCGCCTTTGATAGAGGGACAGGATTTTGGAGAAAGAGACGAAGGCGTTTCTTCAATCCCGTGGGAAGATTCCTTGTCGATTTGGCGCTTTTTTCACCCCATCACCTTCAGGAGTTTATATACAGTAAACTACCCTTACCAATGGGCGGTAGACCTTCCGTCCGTCTCTATTCTTTCTATATAGGGTGAAATACCTTTCTCACCCTTATTGTATATACTGAACACTCTAGCAAGTATATATGCTCGAGCACTGAACACTGTTATCCATACGGGGTCAGAGTTCATCTCAGACAAAGTACAAACGAGGTCGAATGACTCAAAGGTTTTTGCAGGGACCTTATCTCGGCGACGGATTAAACCCTCTTGCAAGGGTCTCGTCGACGGGGAGAAGCCAGTAGCAGTTAGATAGATAGAGACGATGCGAAACCTACTCGTACCCACTGGTACCAACTCGTAGGTAGACATGTGTGGGAGTGCACTCGCTTAATTACACCGGATCCCTCGTGGGAGGCCGTTGAGGCTGAAGCGACCTTACCCTCCTCTGGCATCCTCTCGTTCCCGGCACTCACTCTCCTCACGTGACGTCTGCAACCCCTCCAGACGTATCGCATCTCGCGCTGAGATTTCGAAAGCTTGCCGGCACTGGCTGCTGCGCAAATCTCATGGGGAGTCTATATGCTAGCCGGTTCTATACGACTGCACCAATTGCATCGGTAAGGAAACAAACTGAACGAACGAACGGGAACTAGTAAATCAGACTCGTTAGAAACTCTACGAGTCCTTCGGCTACGTAAACACGTAGTCGAGGATATACGGAACTGCTATGGAACATATGTGGGTACGTATGTGAAAGCTGGTAGGAATTAACTTATTCTTGAATAACGGAGCGAAGTTTGAAGCTATTGCGTAAGGGACGGATGTCACGGGACACGCGTGCTCGTGACCGGCAATAAATGTCAGTTTAGCAAGGGGAACGTTGCGACGTTATCAGGCATTTCGTGTCGCATTGGACAACTCCATAGGCTAGCCTACGGGGTAGTAGAGTAGTACTCGATTCTACTGGAGGTTTCCCTACACGTACTGGTATACTTAGTTAATTAGTATCGATCGCGTAATTGGATTGACCTACGCTCGAGCATCGAGCGGGCCGATTCGAGCCGCATTTATCATTCCGACGCCTGTTAGCGGCGCGAGGCGTCCTGCCGCGGTCTAATCTCGGGCCCATAAATAAGATAACAATTTTTCATCCCTCGCTGACGAGGGGATGCGAAAGCCTCGACCTTACGGGGTTGAGCAACGCGCGGATCTTTCGTCTCTTTTTTTACGTTTACTTTCAGGGACTCTGCCTCTCCTTCTCTCTCTCACGCTTGGCGAAGAGAGCGAGAGGATTTGGCTGTGGGGGGAAAAGATGAAGTGGAGGGGATGGGAGGAAAACTGAGAAAGTTTGTAACCCTCGTTACCCGGTATCGAATTCCAATTAGATGACGATCGCATTTCTCGCGGTAAAGTACCGAAGACGTTTTTATGTTGCTGAAACTGGCGATCCTAACCTAGCAGCATCTTCGTGATCCTCAGGGACGAATCAGATCGTGACTGATTCGATACTTTTAGAAATTTTCCACGATTCTGTATTTGCCAATAAATTCTGAGAGAATTTGACACCTCTTTGGTATAGTATACGAAAATAAAATTATCTACGCATCAGGATATACCAAGTGTATCCAATTTTCTGGTCTGACGCCGATCTTGTGTTTAGAATGTTTAAAGTGTCTAATGAGTGGTCTATTAAGCGTGATTGCTACCATATATAAGGGCTGCTTACCCGGCAGAAAAAAAGGGTTCGAAGACTCTTAACGTTATCTGTGAATAGAAAAAAAGTGTTATCGCACCTCGTCACGCACGGGATGTCGGTATTTTTTTTGTTTCAAGTAAATGGAATTGACGAGGCGTAAACGATAGGCATCTATGACACCGGCCCTCCTCTTTAACCCTTTTAGCGCGGGTGCGGCGAATGCTAATTCTCCCTACGTTTCCCATGCTAACTCACTGACAATCAGTATGCCGGCTCCTATACCTAACAGCCACCAATTACGCATCTGTTCACGTTGGTTTTTACGTAAATTGAAATATATTGCAGCATAGAAACAAGAGTGTCTCGTTTAGGATTAAATAGGAAAATTGAGAATACCTGGGATCGCGTGTAAGCAGCAATATGGATAAGGGTTCATTTACACTTGTACTTGGCAACATTGCGAATTGTTAAGGGTCGTGCGAAAGAGTGTAACTCAATAGGTGAATATCGAAGTCAGCGAATCCTCTCGAGAGATTTCAAAAGCCACGGTATGCACCTCGCGACGCTGTTACCGTAGAAGGAGGATGCTGAGGAGGAGGTTACACTAGCTGGAGGATGCACTCGAATGGATTCGGCGACAAAGAGCAAGATCAGTGTGACTCTCGGTACTCCCTCGAGTAGAAACTCAGAATTCACATGTGGTTCTCACCTTTGGAATCGTTGTACTCTATATCTAGTATGGTTAATGCAAATTGAACAACCCTGTATAATCTAGCTAATAAAAAGGTACTTATCAAAATTCGATTGCTGACCCTTAATCAACCCCTTGTCAATACCATTCCTTAACAAGCTCCTCACCTTTCAACCCTTATGGCAATAACGAAGTGAGTCTAGTCATTTAAGAGATTCCTGTACAACCCCTTTGCACATCAGATCTTATTTTCCTTAAAAAGGAAAAAAAACATGGCTGGACCATTCCGCGGCCATTAAGGATCTCGCGAGGGTCGAAATTCATCTGGTCGTGTGTGTCCACTGTCGTAAGGGAGAGCAAGTGACGTTCACGAGGGCCGAATTGACAGTCACTGGGGGTTGGAATAAGTGGTGCTCTTGGAGGCTGAATTCGGTCGAAGAGTGGGGTGGAGGGAGGGGGTTGCGACTGAGGAGAGTTTACGTCGACAGCGCACGGTAAACTCCCGGAATTGTGGCTCCCCTTACGCCTCCAGAGACCATGGCTGGGTATTGAAAATTACATCTTACTCTGCAGCAAACCATCCCCACTATGGCTCGACTGTTGGTCGGAACTCACCCCCTTTTCGAATCAAACTTACCCCCGTTTCCGATATCCACCTATTTCACCCACAGCATAGCTAAGCGTCGTTTCGATTCGTTTCTAATCGCTTGAATATCCTATAAGCATTCGACGCTCAATATATTTCCATACCGTGGGCATTACTTCGTACTTCCGGTTCACTTTCGAAGGATGCCCGCACGTGGACGGAGGCACCGGAAATACAGACCGGAGTACAGCCGGTATAGTAAAATCGTAAAATTCCAGCGCACGGTGCAGAATACTCGTGTGAATACGTGAACTTTTTTACGTCGAAAAAATACGATGGCTGCTTTTCCTCTTTTTCTCAGATTCTTATCGGGTGCCTTCCATATAAAGGCACTTCGATACCAAAAAAAAAAATCTCCATCCCCACCGGCATTCAATCCCAGCATACATGCATAATACCCACGTGTCCGTGACGCGAATGTCAAAGTCGCGAACGGTAACATCAAAGACAGAGAGTACAGGGTGGCCCGAATGGAGAAATATATATCCCAACGTATGTGGACACCTACGTTAAAAGAAATTCACGTGGTGGGGAAAGGGAAGCTGCGCGATATAAGAAATGTAGAAAGAGCAGAGAAAGTCGAGAAGTGTTATAAGAGTCGTGTCCAGGGTATCGGGAAACTGGAAATATTGAAAGGCGAATAGGTGACGTATGTGTAGGAGGAGGAGGAGGTGCGGGGAGAAGGGTTTACGGGAGTCCCGTAGTAGGTGGTTTTGGTCGAAGAGACGCGAAAAGCCAAGAAGATACGTAAGGATGGGAGGGACGAGGACGCGTTTCCGTGAAATACCCACGTAAGGAAAAAGTATAAACATTTAGACAAGTTTAAACTCTGAACTTTTTCCCTGGAAAACGTGTTTCCCCTGTGCGCACTAGAGAGAAAGTGGAGGACAGCACCCTCTGCCAGAGGGGTGGTTGCGAGTTGACGTTTTCTGAGACTTCAATATTTGTTAAACTTAGGTACTTTCTCCCTCTCTCTTTCTCTCTTTCTCTCTCACTCTTTCTCTCTTTCTCTCTCTCTCTTTCTCTCTTTCTCTCTTTCTCTCTTTCTCTCTTTCTCTCTTTCTCTCTCTCTGTCTCCCGTTCTACCGGTATTCAACGAATGGCAGTGCGGTCCTGCGACTCTTTCCAACCCTCTTTTATAACGCATAAACTTCCTGCTATACGTGACATATAGATTTTATACGATTACCGAAGCGCAGCTCCCTTCACCCCGCTTCGCCACCAATAAAGATAAGTGATTTTGCGAGCGTATTTTTGTGGTTTCATTGCGATTGTATTGCCGTGGAATTTCGCTTGGCCTTCTTACAGGACCATCTTGCCCTTAGAAAGCAGCATCCAATGGACCCGAGGTATATTGCAAACGATATTTATGATGATACCTTATTGAGGGTATCTTTTAGTCCCCAGGACCTAAGGGTGCATCAGTAATTTCATCCTCTTATATACAACCCTGATAAGTAATATTCCACAAGAGTCCAAAAAATCCATATACACGTAAACATACGTTTCCGTGCAGACGTACAAAAATTCCATAGATATCTATCATAACCTAATGACCCCCTTCGTGCAAGGTCAACCGTAAAAATTGCACGCGATATCTTTTAATAAATGCATAGTCACCGTTACTGCCGTTTCTCCGCGTATTCTGTCAGTCCAGGTGTTAGGCCCCGTGAGGACGATTTCACGGTTGGCAGTACTTATTTAAAAAACAACAATGACGTAGCGGTGATTATAAACAATTATTAATTCATTAACCAGTACGACGTATATGGAATCCATAAGAGAGTTGCGTGTTGATAACGTCATTGGGTGCGGTATGGCTTATCACGCAATAACGTTAATTCTTCTCGTTAGAATGTACAACTGTCAAAAAATGAATGAACGAGATTGATATTGCGAAATCTCGTGAATCAAGGTAGCAGTAAACCGTGACTACATCCAGGACATATCCTGATAGTATCATCCACCTAAAGAGAGTAGGCAGGTCCTGTAACTGGAACAGGTTCGGAAGTGGCTCGAATCAGACGAAGTCCGAGTCGACTGGAGTCGACTCGAGCGAGAGGGTCATAGAGTTGGTAATTGGCAATATGAGTGGCTGGATCCTGTAGGATGTCGGGTCAGTCGCGCGCCCCAGGGAGCAACCCCCTTTTCTGGGGTGGTAGACCACCTCCGCATCCCACACCTCATACCTCAGCATCCTGATCCTATATAACGGCAGAAGCCAAGGGGTTGGGAGAAGCAGGAATCAAATTGAGTTTCATACTCGCAGGGACCCTCAACATCCGGAGCAGCAGCACTTCCTCCAGGTCTTCCATCCTTTACCGTCTCGTCCTCCTCTTCCTCGCCCTTCCACACTTTCATATTCCACTACCCTTATCCTGACCGATTTCACCAGCTTGGTCAGGACCTCTCTGATCTCCCAGTCTGCAGCATCCTTTAGCCGATAGTTAGTCCTCCTAACGGGAACTAATCGAGGAAATGTCAAAGGGATCAAACGGTTCGCGACTCTTAAATCAAAATGCGTTTATCTCCCAAGAAGATGAACGCCGTTACGATTTCTTTATGCGTAAACAGTTTCCATACTTTTGACTTTTCTTAGAGTTAATTCCCTACCAAATTCAGAACCACGATAAACGACGAAAGATATTCCTATATACAATGAACTCGTGAATGCTGGGTACTGGCTGGGATACTATGGGGCTTCGAGGGGGTTGGTTGTGCGGCGGCGTCTGGACCGCGAATAATAGGAAGGAAGCTGCCAGGGTATCTCTGCTAATCACGTTAAGTCCGGCAGACCGCTTTGTACCCCGCGAACGAGCCACTGCCATTGCCACTGTCCGAAATTTCCAAGTACGAGTCCACTGACTATATCACACCCCGCCAGTCCTATCTACATTCTATTCAGTATAACTACGATACCTGGACTATACCCTTTCTATACCAAGTTCATACTCCGACCAGACGTCTGCTATCTACGTACCAACTACAGGAAGAGAAAGTTCTATTGGAATATACCAATTTCACTGTACACCCTCTATATTTTTATTACTTCCCCTCTATAATACGTTTTTCATATTTTTAAGAACCCATATACCAACTTCCTGTAATATCCACTTCCTCGCATAGAAATTTCACTGAAGCGCAAGAGATGCTCCGTCCCCCGTATGGTCCAGCCACAGCATGTCATCGCTTCGCAATGGTTCCGACTTGTGAATCTCATTAAAATCATTGGGGCGTGCGTTCCCTTTCCGTATCTAGCGACAGCGACGACTCCATTAAGATGACCACGTCCCCGTGATATTACTCAGACACGACGCCCTCCGGAGGACGCCCTACGAGTCAACTTTACCACGCTAAACCACCATACCAGTTTTACAGTGAAGTTTTCGTCGCCGCCAGCACTTTTTCTCTGTATCATACGATATACAGCTTAGTATACCCAAGTATCTAACCCGCTTGGGTTACGTATCCGGTCGCCATCTTCTTTTAGAAGAATTCCATCTCCACTTCCTTTGGAATCGGCGGGGGGATTGTTTTACGGGAAACAAATTTGAATAATGTCCTTTATCTGGTCCGTGGCATATCCTACCCACCCTTTTACCTACCCTATACCCCTGCACGAGGGGTGGCACGTATGTATTTATCGTGAATATTGTAAGTTGTTTCCCCATCCTGGGACTTCCCTATCGGTACCTAAGCTCCCTCGTAAAAACGTATTTAGAGTCTCGCGACGCGATCCCGCGCGATACTTACGGATACTTGGGAAACTTTCGGAAGCGTCGGGACGCCATTAAGGATTCCTGACTTGGTGGCTTCCTTCGACTACTTTTCTTTTGCTTCTTATATTCTGCGCCGGAGGGTGAGCGTTAATCGGCAGGCACAAAATCGCTGGGATCTACGTGTCTATCTGCCTATATACTTCGGCGAGGGAATTGTACGCTGTATATCTATACGTGGAGTTAAAGGGGTTGGAAAAAAAAGGAAGAAAACTAAAAAAAGAGGTTCCTGGGATATTCCCGTTTGCTTGGGTTGGAAGGAAAGCTTACCCATCTTTTTTTTTCGCAAGGCCGATTAAACTCTTTCGCGGCGCTCCGGAGGGATAATTTGTAGAAGAAGGACCAGCAAAAAGGGTTGTTCCGTGGGGTTGGGGATAATGCGACCCCTGAGATGCCAGACCACAGAGTGATCTACGGTCTCCTATCACATCCGCCGTGTACTTATTCCCTATCAAGCGAGGCGAGTTTCATTGCGAGTTGGAATAAAAGAAGAGGGGTTAATAAAAAAAGAGAGAAGAAAAATAGAGGTGAGTAGCAAAGAGAAAGAGAGAGAGAGACAGAGTCGGAGAAGAGGGAAATCGCTCCTGAAAATTAACCCAGCACGAAAAATATGTAAATTCGCGTAAAAACCGAACCGCTCCCCCCCTCCCGTGTCACTTTATCCTGTGTACGTCGACTCTCTCGTTAACTTCCCTCTTCCTCCTCCTCCCCCTTCCCCCCTTACCCTGCCCCTCTTGCCCTGCAGACTGCTAGACCGAAAACTCATTAACGGATGCAAACGAGGTAACGTTGTGGACAAATTTAATAAAATCGTGCACGCGCAATTTGTTTCACTGGGCGTAAACACGTTCCGCCATAGTGACTTCGTGAAATCGGGTAGATTCCCTTACGGATATAAAAAAAAAAAGAGGGACGTTCCTAAAGTGACAAAATTCATTATGGACAGTCAGCGGTTAACGTTAACGCGCTGACGAGACTGCGAGTTGAAGAACGTTTTAACAGGTGGTAAGATACTTCAGGCGTAGAAAAACAGTGTGGAGGGAATGAAAATGATTTGGTGGAAAAATGATGATTTTTCACGGTCTAATGATTGATAAATATTATAGAAGCGCGTGGAGAATTATGGATAACGTTTCTGGGGTAACTTAGGAATTCTTGTAGAACGACTATGTGCAAGGCTGTTGGTTCGGTAATCTTTGAGTCTTTTGGGAATTTTCACAATTTCGAAGAAAAAACATGGCCACTCACTTTCACTCCTCCTTTCTTCGTGTAAGAATGGCGTACGTCGACTCCACTCATAGGCTGTACATTTTGTATGCTCGGCCATTTCAGCCCTTGGCCACCGACCTCTGACTTATTCTCTCTTCTCGCACTGCTGCCAACCACCCAAGGATTTCGGTACGAAGAATATTCAGACGTTGATTTATATGGGGAGAAAATCAAATTTGCGGAGTGCGGTCAGTATTTGAATATTACGTTTGAATATTTTACGTATACTCCTTGTCGTTTTCCTGCATTCTTTATCTTCCGAGTATAAGGAAACGCATGAACGCTGGTGACCGGCGTTGTAGAAAATAAGGGGATGAATATTTGCTAGGGAAAAAAAAAAGAAATAGAGATTCTTGTGATTTTTCAAGATAAGGGATACCAAGTCTATCTACCATAGAGAACATATGTTCCTCTTAGTATGGTGTTTCCCCCTCTCGCGATGATAACCTCACTTTCATTCCCTTTCTCTTTCGCCCCTGTCTTCCATCCCCATACCACATCGCGCCGTGACCCTAAATTGAATTTTTCCGGCCGACCCGGTACTTCATTATTTAACAGCGGCTTCCGTCTGTTATTTGCAAAATTATTGTTAGGGAATTGGGCCGGGGGGGTTGCTATCGGCTTCGCCCAAGACACAAATTTACTTCTACTTTCTCCTACGGTAGATTCTCCGCCATTTTCTCTTCCCACGGCATCCCCACGGCTCTTACTGCGATTTGCAACCATCCCTTCTCTTCGCCCCCCCTCTTTCCTTTTTTCTCCCATAAACATAAGGAAGTTACGTCCGGGACTATCCGGGGGCAGTTTACCCTCTGAAAAATGACGAAAGCTAAGCGACAACCTTAGACCGTTTCGGGGTCACAGGTCACCCGGCGTTAACTTCAACGTAAAGGATCGCGAGGTTTTCCGACGGGAAGCGCTTCACCAGGAAAACGTCGGAATCCATATTCCTGGCGGAAGTTCTCCCGCGAGGTGGAAGCTGTCGGAAAGCGATCCGAGTTCTACGACGGAGGGTTGCTCCGGATGAAAGAGTGAGAAGGACAGAGGGTGAGAGGGTGAGAGGGCTTTCATCGCGAAATGGCGTCGATACGTCTTGCCATCGATAAGCCGATAGAAGTGAGAAGGAAATACACCAGCTAGGGACTGAAGAAGAAGCCATAAGAAGGGGTGAGTTTCCGATGGCGAACTGTGTATGAGCCAGTGGTGAGAAACTGTCGGGAGGAAGGTGGGGGGGTGGGGGGATTTGTGGCGGTGGGGTAGGTGCCGCTACTGGTGGTGGTAGTCGAAGGAAAAGGTGGCTGACGTGTGTCGGTGGACCAGAGAAGAATAAAACATTGCGGCGCACCCCCCGCGAGACATCGGCGGATGATTTGTGAGTGGAAACAATAAGCGCCCCCTGCAATATTCATCATGAAAAAAACTCACGACCACCCTTGGACCCCTTGAACAACCCCCTCCTGCCCACCACCCTTAACCCACGTCCTAGGAGAGGTGTCCGGCTAAAAGTTTGATGGGTTACCGCATACCCTTGGGAAACTGGCCGCAACGCGCATTGCTAGGCACCTCGCGTGCCCCCGTCGCAGGACCTGAAGGATTTTGGGATTCTATCAAACTGGACAATGCAATAATGTGCGCAGGTTCCTCGTACTCCTCCTTGTTCTCCTTCTGGGGAGGTGAAAAATAGGCGGACAGGGTGCGGGGTTCCCATGGGGACACGTCACGCTCATGTCCGGAGCGGACGTATTTCATTCTGAGCCTCTTTTCTTATACCGAGGAATTTTTCTGCCGTTTTATTTTCCACGAATTTCATCTTGTACCTAACCTAACCTATCCCGAGAACACGTTTATATGTATAAATAGAACCGTTAACGATCTTATACGGATCACTTTTTTAAAACGAAAATCACTATCTAACCTGACTGGTACCCGGTGGGACTACTGGAAATCGCGAGTACTTCAAATAGCAGCATCCACCAGCTGGACCAGAAGCAAACAAGGATCTAAGATACTCCGGGACATTTTAAATTGGCCATTATACTATTTAACTTGAGGGTCCGTATACGTGTAAGTCTTGTGAGGGGTTGATACTTGGTAAAAGTGTATGAGAAGGAGACATGATTCTGTTCTCGTTCTGTGACCTGAGTTGCGGACGAGTTACACATGTGACTCGCATTCAAACCAGAGCAAACAGTGTTAACCGTATTTGCCTACCTACCATTGACCTGGGGATTTAATGTCTCGAGTTCATCTCCAAGGATGACATCGTTCCAGGAACAATTTTCTCCTTAGACTGTACCGATCATGGGGTTTATTTGAATCGACCAAAAAACATTGTCTTCTACTTGGTATATCATTTCAATTTTGATTTTACAATTTATATGTAATTTCGCTAAAGCGTTACTAGGACAATACTTTCTATTCTCATACACGGTCATAGGACGTAACTCCGGGTTAAGTCCCGGACATCTTTCATTGACTTTGGCAGCCCATTGGGGTTTCGGTATAACCCAGAAAGAGAATGCGCAATTATCCTGCAGATCTAGTTCGGTTGGTTGTTTCAGTGGAATATTTGAAAAAAAAAAAACATCCATATTAAGGATTCTGCTTAGATCACTGTATAAAAATTAAAAACAAATGTTACCTAACATATATGGTTTGTTAATTGTCGATTGACAGAGAGAAATAAGTTTCTCTTGTTTTTATAAATTTTAACGAGTCCCCTTACGAAGGTTCAATTGGACTGTGCCCCGACATGCACCCAAGGCAAACAGAAGACAATGGATGGAGTTTTTAATCAAGTCTCCTGCTCCCTGCAGCGGAATTAACTGAAATTACGCGACGCGGGTACTCCCAGTTGAGATTTAGAATTCATGCAGTCTTTTGAAAATCTCCATTGTCCCCGGCAGAGGAATAATAAGAAAGACCATGGTACTTACCGATAGCCATCCCATGCAGAGTGTACTTTTATATACATTTAATTATTCCCAGCTACGTGCGAGAGGACGAATATCGTATTAAGTGCTGCAGAGGTGAAAGGTCAACGGCATTTAATAATAACAATAGGCGTGAATAATCGTGACATAAAGTATACTGTATTCTCATGTATCAACTCGAAATACTAAAATGGCAAGGAGCTACCCTGTCGGTTTCCATAGGACTGAGAAATAAAAATGACTCTGTCGCTCCCCATATTAAGTGTAGGCAGCTACCGTCCAGGACCCCCATGGGGGTACGGATGGGGTCGCAGCAACGTATTTAAATAAAACATTGGATCGTGCTGCAATTTACCCCTTACCCGCCTCTGGATGCCACACAAGCTCGTCCCTGCAGATAAACAAATTAAGTTGCAGCAGGGGTGCTATGCACTACTATTCGTTCCCCAGTGACGATAGAACCGCCTCCATTTTGTTGACTTTTAAACGTCGCCATTTATACAGAAAATTGTTAAACTCCATTAAAAAGTAAGTTGAATTTCTCAAAGCTTATCTCATGGATCATTAAACCAAGTTCTGAGGTCACGCCGTGATTTAAGATCTTGTCCAAGGATTGCGGTAGGGTGGCAAATGAAAAGGCGTACATCTAATAGCGCGACCGATGATCCAGAAGTAGATGGAACTTCTTAACGGTAAAGTAAAAATCGTCAGCACGAAACGCGCCATCCGCAACGACAAAGAAGCCGCACGGTGCGACACCACATCCCACGGGATAAGCCAGAACGATTAATCAGCTGTTGGCAAGGCGGAGGATCTGGTTCCCTGGGGATGATGAGGACAATGTTCCTCTTCTTCCTCGTCTGCTGCGTGAATCGCGACAGTGTCCCAGGACTTTGCCGCACGGTGCGTGTGGGCCAGGATGACTCGACGATCTGTCCAAATATTTGAGTCCTGGTCTCCGTCGCCTGGAACTCTCCGAAATCTTCTTGCAGCTTCCTGGTCCATACCAATTCCAATACTCTTGATTTTGAAACCCTTTTTTTTTAATCCAAAATAAAAATTCCCATCGTATATGTAACGTGACGTATCTGAAGTCGTATGTATGTTTTCTTCGGTAAAGCTTCTAAAAATAACTTTCAGACGCCCTTACATACGTCACGACAAGATACAAAGTACAAAGTAGCCTGATGTAACTCCTGCAAGAGGAGAGGGAGGAGGGGGGGATCCTTACGAGTCCTGGGAGTTGAGATTTACGCAGGTTTTATACTCCATGCTAGACGGAAGAAGAGTAAGGACGATCCATCATTTACCCATGTCCGACTCGGAAGTATCATCCCTCCATATGCTTGGGACATCGAGGATCCTGGCTAAGGTAAACTTTGGTAAAAACACAAGTATTTTTTTTCCCCCTCTTTCCTCGCCTCACTCCCCTTTACAGGACTCTGACTTTACTACTTCTTGGAAATCTTTCCGCATGCATCACAAGGTATTCTTGCCTCACGCGGTAGGATCGCGGTAAGCCATTGGTCGAAAGGACTAGAAAGGACTCGAAAGGACTCGCACCACCCTTGAACTAAACCCCATAGGACCCTCAGCGAACCGCGAACCTCAGAATTTCGAGTAAACGCGAACACCGTGATGAATATTTCTCCGGGTCGCGGATTATCATACGGAATGAGATTGCACCTGCATTATTGATGCAAGCCGCTTGCGGTTCTGCATATGTGGGAATGCGTTGAGGACGGTGCGATTTTTCTTACGAGTATCATACGTGTGTGTGTTTACTTCATTCTGCATTTACGCGCCAAACCGGCCACTCGTCTTCTCTTTCCCAGCATCCTTTAGTTTTTTCATTTTCCTTTTGTTTTGATGTTTCGCAAAAATTTTTTAATCCTACGGGACATTTTTTAACGCGGAAAATTACTAGGGAAATCAACTAGAGAATCGAGCAGTGCAAGGGTTGTTATAATCGAACTGAAATTATTCTTTAAATCGACAGGGATAAATAAAGCTGTGCTATCATTATGAATTGCTCAGTGTGAAAAATTTCTTTTTTTGCAATTCCACAGAAAATTCGACTGCTTTCTCCAAGTCCGTGTAGAGGGTGACGAATCGATCCAATAGAAATTACAATCGAACACCCTGGCAGGAACATTTGTTCAGCGTCCCTCGCGTTGTTTGCATCCTGCATCCTGCACCCCAAATAATTGCAGCGGGTCCTTTTCCTCCAGCGTCCCGCAACAAATTGCACGGGTACCATTGGGAATTCGCCAAGTTATGACCGGGGCTACGAACTTCCCGACTACAGTAATTATCTTTTACACGCCTTCGATATTGATACGTATAGATATACATATACGTGTATATACCAAGCAGTGCAGATTGATCTATCACCAAGGGAAGAAAAAAAATGAATAAGAAAATTTGTCTTCGATTCTCCATTATCTAAGGGTAGTTTTCCAAGGACAAGGAATTTCTAACCATAGAACACCGAATTTCCACCTAAGCACGTAAAAGACGAACGTACCAGTGTCAGCGAAATTTCGAATTTCTTGCGCGACCCCATACGCGCCATCGTCCTCTTCGTATAGGGATGAAAACGGAGAACGAAGGGGTGAACTGGCGTGGAGTCGGAAAGTTTCGAATAGAAAGAACAGCTAGCTCCTAGCTTTGCGGATATATAGATAGAATATCGGCGGAAAGGCGCGTGCTGATTGCGCGACGGCCACCAGGGGCGTGTCCGGTGCCGCCTTCGTAGCAAGCACCCCTGCGAAATCCGCCAACCCCATAACCCACGACTAGGCCCTACCACCTATGCACCTTAACTCTTAATTTGCGCTAGTCCACTCTTAATTAATGATACAGCACAGTGGTGCACCTGCGCTGTGTTTCAAGATACTACAGGAACTCCTTAGTATTTGTCAGTTTCAAGATGTCTACCTCGAGTATGCAAAAAGAAAAATATAATTTTTCAAAAAGGCCAAAAAAGTATTTTTTACGACCAGAACAGTAGATGTAGCTACATAGAAATTTTATATGTAGCTAACCACTGAGCACTGATGTATTCAGAAAAAAAAACGAATTTCTATTATACAATTCGGCCAAAATGTTTATAAATTTCAGCATACAGATGCTGAGAGTTTGCGGCATTATGGCAGCCCAGTGGGACCAGGCAGCTAATCAAGCCATTATTCAGAGCCGTGTCTTCATAATTCATTATTTAATATTTAGTTTTTCAAGTTCTCCACTGGCGCGATATTCATCTTCATACCGTTTTAATATCGCCCGCAAAATGCCTCTCGTGCTTACCGCTTTTCCCAGTAATCCATACATATACGTAACCTTATTTATCTTCGCATCAGTTTTGCATAGATTTTCGAAAAATTCCAATGTAGCACTGTATACGTATTTAAAAAAAAGTGGTATGTATGAAAAAACCACGCACGGCTTTCCGTGTAATCTCACAATGTCAAATCTGTCGACGGATCTCGGGATAAAAAAAATAACCACCGACAACCCCATCGAATTCGTAAAAAAAACCTGAGAATGTGACAATTGCACTCTCTCTTTGAGCCGCGACGTGTATCCACGATATAAAAATATGCTCGTGCATTATTTAGCCGTGTGTGCGTCGCCCTGAGCGTCGCGACGCTCCGCGTCTCCGGAGACCTCTCTGGCAACCGGGATACGACGTCACAAGCCTTCCATCTATCCATCTGCATATGCTTTGAGAAGTCTCGAGACCTTTGTGCACCGTGGAAACAGCACTCAGTCGAGAGCCGCGTCGAGTCGACGTCGAAAGTTGGAAATTCCGTCGTCTCGTCCAGGTTGACAATTCCAAATTCAAAGATGAAAGTATAGGAAAAAGATGCGACTGGCAAAGACGCCGAGTAGACGTAGAGCGAACTATAAATTAGACGAATCCGCAGAAGTGGCGCACAGCCAGGGATAAAATTTAAACCCAAGTAATTCCTGGAGTTGGCCAAGGAACCCTGTCGCGTCCTGGGAATCCAGGATTCCGAGGGAAGAAGCGAAACTCCGACTTAGGAGGGTGTTGTCTAGAATTAATAGGATTGTGAGACCAATCAAAGTCTGGCAGAAGTGTGAAGGCAGGGCGGTTAACCTTGTGTAATGGAGGTCAGCTCCTTCGGGGCTGTTGGATGCTCAAACTGGCCAACCTACCCCTAGTTCGCAAGGGTGAGTTCATGATTGTCTCGATGCAATTGTCACGTCGATATCGCCAGGATTAAATTGCATCTTTGACACTTCCGTTTTGGTACTTTGGCCAGAAGGGAAGAATTCTTCTTACTTCGTGACTCCGAGCCTCTCGATGCTTTTCATGATTCTCCTATAGGAGTCCATAGAAGTCGAGTGAAAGAGCCCTTACTGGCCGCCATAAATTCTTTCCTGGAATTGTTTTCTGCCCCGACTACCCGACAGAGTTACGAACTCATAAAGAAGCGACCGTGACCACCCTAACGATCATGGTAAAGGGGAGGGCTTTTCTGGGGGGGTGGAAAGCTGGAAAATAATTTTATCCCAATTTCAAACGCCTATACCTATATACACAGATATATCCAATAGATATTGATAACCGTTTCCAACGTTTCGATGGCACCATTTGAAAAATCGTAAAAGCTCGCCTTGCCGCCATTTACCTGCTGGCGACATATTCGATTATCCAATGGTTTGTGACTCGATTATCCTGCCATAATACTGCTACGAGATTCCGGAATTACGTTTCTTTTTTTGTTTTCTCTTTTTTTTTACCGAACGCTCCAAGTGAAATTTGCATGTCACGCCTCAGCGTTCAACTCGTTCCGCTCATTACGAGGTCGGGTAAACAAAGAACGGCCATTATTTAGCGGCGAAATGTGTTTTATTAATTATTTGAATTTTTTGGAAAAATCCAATAATGCGTACTGTCGAGGTAATCGATATGCTATTGTAACCAAGAGTTTTTCTTTATTATTTTTTTGTACTACTCGAATGGCTTTTAACTTCCCGTTCTTGACAGGCGGATATTGTGTAGCTAACCTCGAAAAATCGAGTAACGATTTCATGGAAAATCGCTATATGGTGCTGCGGCAACCTCCGGATCCCGTGGGATATCGAAATTTTCGTAGGTTGCGAAATACCCTTCCACGATACGTTACACTGCATAGGTGTAGATGTGTATCGGTTTGCACGACCCTCGCAGGCTCAGTCACTGCTGCCAACTCTATTTATCAAATGTACGTTTAATTTTTTCGCGGGCACCATCATACATCATCCCCAAGGCGTGATCTGCTCCCAGCCAGAGAGTCAGGGGGGAACTTCAGACGTGGCAGGATTACCGCCCGAGAAATTCACCAGAAAATGGAAACCCTCGCGCGCGATCGTGTTTCGCCTTAGACTAGAAATATTATTCTAAATCCACTAGACTTATAAGCATAAACAATATATTGGCATTGATAAAAAAATTACATTTATTAAAAATATTTCCAAAATGTAACCAGATGTACATTAATTCACTAGGGTCTAGTATAAGCTACCTGATTTGTTGAGTGTTTGGAAAAATGTTACTAGGGCGTTAAAAATTAAATATCTTAAGGAGAATTTACATGGGAACAGACAGTACAGAGGATTGAGGCTTGCGAGCATTAAATGCGTGACTACCGAACAGAGTGAGAGTGTAAGGTATGAATGAAGGAACGAAGGAACGACGGAATGAAAGAAGAAACGAAGGAAAGAAGGTTGCGGCTGGCAGGAGCGTCGGTATAGCTGCGGCTCAGCTCCGAGAAATTATGGCTCTTGTCACGGCTGTTCATTTGTAGATGGAGTTTTTGCTCCCCGAGGAGGCTGCCCCAATCACGAGCCGCGGAAATTGCACCCCCATCCCTCCGCGTTCCTTCTGCCCACTCTTCTGCCCTCACCTGATGCCACCCTTCTCGCCAACGCCTTACACCCCGATATCGCGGCGTATCTATTGACGCTAGCGATCGTCTCGGGAATGATTTATCAAAAATTGGAAATCCTACGTATCCACATTCGACCATTGCCATAACCGTCCCAGCATCCACTGGACAACGCTCCGCTAGGAATCGTTAGGTTAGGTTCAACTACCCCCGAAGCAACGATAACGCCTGAG
The DNA here is from genome assembly GCA_030142225.1 of Pachycephus smyrnensis. Classification (NCBI taxonomy): domain Eukaryota; kingdom Metazoa; phylum Arthropoda; class Insecta; order Hymenoptera; family Cephidae; genus Pachycephus; species Pachycephus smyrnensis. Next base: position 89,169 of record JARQST010000680.1, read on the forward strand.
CTCACAGAGGAAAAATAAAAGAAATCCAAAAAATCGAACACCATGGTATAAAATATTAAAAATTCCAAAAATCTTATACTAATCACTAACTACCCTGACTCATTGAACCCCTACTTTGTGACACTTAGGAATTATCGTATAAGTAAAGCAACACTACGTCACTCGACAGACTAATTAGGGGATTAAAAATTCATATGAAAACCCTTCATAATCCCAGTTATTGAACAGTTAGCGAATCCACCCAACACTCGAGTCAAAACTTCCGCAGCGTATCGTAGAATGGTTTCGAGGATGCTTGCGGAAATGGCAAACGGCAATCACAGCGCCAGGCGCTTTTAACGTAACGTAAGCTGAATCGAGAATGATCCTACCGACACAATCGTGTCCTGAATATACGTCGATACGTGAAGAATATCTATAGAGAGTCAAAGACAGAGGATGCAGCATAAGGGGCGGCAGGGCTGTGCACGGTCGAGAAGGCGTGAAAAGCGCGAAATAACTTTGGAGTAATATGGCGTAACGTACGTGCCACGAGTGATAGGATCCCTGGGCAATCATTTCGTAAAATTCGAGGGACGAGTTTCAATCGCGAGGAGTGGCAATAACGAAGTGGCGAAATGCCATCTTTCCCTTACAGGCAAGAAGAGATCGTTCATGTAATTAAGGTAGCACCTTAGGGGTGGCTGCTGGGCCATATCCCGGTTGGGGTACCCCCTCCCCCTCACCTCGGCCCCACAGCAGGACTGGAGGGAAAAATGGTGGGATCCATCACGATGCAATAACGAAGACATCAGCTGATGACACATTTTAATACCTTAAAACAGCCAGCCAGAGAGTGGGCTGTGTACAGCATCCCTTCTCTCCTTATATCATCTCTTCTTTTTCCCTCTTTCTCTCTCGAGTTCGAAACAAAAGCTCGCGTCATGTATTATCCTCTGGTTTTCCTGCTTTCGTCGAAGACTCCGGAGAGACAGAGAGAGAGAGAGAGAGAGAGAGAGAGAGAGAAAGAGAGAGAGATAGAGAGAGAAAATGAGTAGGAGAAAGAGAGTATGAGAAAAGAGAAGGAGTAAAAAAGGGGTTCTTGGGGTGTGGGGGGTGGATGACGAGGGTGATTGTGGGTGGAAAGCAAGTCCCCAGGTGCCCGACGGAGCGATGATTAAGCTCGCATTTTAATCAAAGGACCGGAGTGAAAAGTCTTGTAGCACGAGATGATAGGATTTCCCGCTTGATAAATCAAATCGGTTTTGCGGTGAGGGAGTAATAATAAATTTTTTTTTTCCTTCTTCCCAATCCACCTCCCCGAGCATCAGCATCAACTGTAACGCCGCAACCCCCTTCCGATTTCAAATTCGATCTGTCGATGTATTTATCATGGAGATGGAAACGTCTAGCTTAACGGATCCTTCGTTATCCGTCTACGTGTTAACTCGCGAATCCTCCTAAGGATTATCGAAATCTCGGCAGGACTCGCGGGTCCTTAGAATTCACAAGGAAGAGGACGAAACTCGAAATAATTTGAATGTCCTTTTAGTTCCTCAACTGTCTCACGGAGGTCGCTGACGATAAATGCATACGGCTATGAGGCTTACGGGTGTGTGTAATACTCGATTATGCAATTTCTATGTAGCTGCACGCGACAGTAGTAACGTCAGCCACTAGGAGGCTACTCCTCATAGATGTCGAGGTAGCCGACGAGAGTCCTTAGAGGCCAAGATGGTTATCAAAACGAATTTCATGGAGTAAATTATTATAACGGCTGCCGAAGCGAGAGAAGCAAGCTTTACGAGTCCCAACCTTCTCGTATAGCTCCGTTAAGCCCCGTTCGCATGGCGCGACCTTTTCTGCCTTCTTTTCTTTTGCCGCTGGGATCTCTTGGTACAGAATGTAGGTACGGACATCTACGTGTCATGCTACGTCGGCCATATTCACCTACCCCATACATTATGCACGGACTAATGCTGTTTTTATTCAACGTCCCGTGTCCTACCCCCGCCACCCTCCCCCTACCCCCCTCGTGGTAGCGCACCCTCCTAGCTACCAGGCTACCTCCTCCGAGACACTAAACCCCCAGGCATCAGACTTTACGACGATATAATTTAATTTTTCAGATTTAAGGACCGTTCCCACCCTCTTTGCTGGGGATGAGTATTCATACGGCTATCCTACGGCCTTGAAAACACCGCCTGAAGGTTTTACAGGATCTTACGTAAGACGCAATGAAAACTGACGCCAAATTCAAACGGACTATTTCGACGACTGTGGCCTAACGAAGAAGTTACCTGATCTAATGATTTGGATAAGATAAGGGTGGTTTATTATACTGTTCTCCAAGGGGTGTCACGGAATTGAAAAGTTTAATGGAGGTGGGCACGAGAGTTACCATATTCCCATAAAAAAAAAACGTGCATCAGAGGACATCTCTCGGATGCCGAGGAGGAGGTGAGAGTCTGTGGGAGGACCTAGAAAGGAAGGAGGTTGCGCCCAGCATCCTCAAAGGGGACATACCGTGGATGATATTTTATTCTCGGCCCTCCAGCTACCCAGCAGCAACACCTTTCTACCCCTGTCAGCTTCACCTCCCTTTTCCCACCTGGTGAACTCAGCCCCGTTGATGCTTCTCCCCGCGCCACCGTAAGTAGCGCCAGCAACCGGAGCTCCAGGCCTGGTCTGATGGATTTCACGACTCCATGGGGTCCCCTCAATCCACACTCGCTCCTCCACGACCTACCTCCTCCACCTTCTCTACCTACGGCTTCACTCCCATTGCTGTCACCGTATACACAACGGCTGCGGCAACGCCCGAGTCCACCACTTCTGTTTTTGTCTTTTTGTGCCTGGATACGCTTAGCTTGACTGAAGTCGAGTTAGCACTGGCCACTTCGTGTTCCACTTCCGGAAAAGGGCTTCATGTAAAATCAAAATGAAGAAATAATTTCGCGATCAGAATCCGACGTGAGTCTGGTTAGTAGATTAGATATCGATATTCTTGGATATATTTGTCTTGATGGTATACATCGATTTCCGAAAACAGGTAAATAAAACTGTGATACAGTTATACGTGATGATGTTTTTACCCCAAACGCGTAGAGGGTGCGTAAAAGAATTTACGCACCAGATCGCACATTGCCGGAGAACATAAAACCACGAAGGTGACAAATCCATCGGTCGTATCTCGCGGAATTTTCAATTATCGCGTAAATAAAATATGATCGGCCCGAGGGTGGCGCTAAGGGTGGCTCCGGTAGTCGGGTAGAAACGTTGAAGGAAGAGCTATAGCAGGTAGAGGGATGAGAACGTAAGAAGGTGGAAGGGAGAGTATAGGTGTCTGCCAAGAGATATGACGTAAAACCGCCCTTACGGCTCTCCTAACTGAATTGTGCATGTCTCAACGGCACCCTTACCAATCTCTCCTCTTTTTTTTATCCAACCCCCTTCAACCATCCTGAGAATGACGACAAAAAAAATAAGGGTAGAAAAAAAAGTATAACCCATCCACCGTGAAAATTTTTTAAACTTCGACTCCGCGTATCCAGATCCTCAATTTTTGTCAACCCTTAAGTCAGCTTCTTCAAGACTTCCTCAACAGTTCCAATTGGTATCGCGATATCCGGTACTCAAATTTACCTTCGGCACGTTAAAGTTTTTAATATTCATCGTAAACAGCCGGCGTCCACCTCTGGGACGAAGTTTGAATTAGCAGAGACATATTCATACGAGGAGTTTGCATCGAGGGTCGTTCCTCGGAGGGCACTCCGTCATCTCACTGCTTCGCTCGCCTCACCTCGCCTCGTTTCACCTCTCGAAACCTCACCTCGTCTGACCTCATCTCACCCCATCGAGATCCCATAGGGTAGAACTGGTCATTAATTAAGTCTTTTTGCAAACCGTACCTTCACAAGTGGCCTGCGCGAGCTTAAAAAGCCCTCCTTCTACACTCAAAAACAACCCCTACGTAGAGACGAAGCTGCTTGTGGAACAAAATTTTTTTTCATCCCCTCTTCGTACCCCTTCGTTTTTTCTTTACATCTTCCAGAGAACTTCGATCTCTCCCATGCCAAAGATACCGAAGAAACACGAAGGATACAGTGTATACGAAAGCACCTTAAAACGCTATACAGGGTGTCTCAAAAGTTTCGAATTTACGTGCGCAGTGAGATTGTTACGGGAGAGGGGGGGAGGGGGTGAGTGAGTTATCACTCCGATGCTTGAAGATTCTTAATTCACTACGTGACTCCATAGACTCTGTTTGAATTTTCATATAACTTCCGGCGAACACCAGCGTCTCTTTTCCCAAGGATAGGTACCCACGGACTCCTGAGTATCCACTTTGGATTAGTCTACGAGTACTGCGAAATTAGAGGGACAGCCCTGGGAATGGCAGGTTGGCTTCCGGCTGGCGTCGGCCCGACAGAACGTTCGCGAATGGGTCTCCTCAGCATGTTAGCAGCAAATTGTTAAGGGATAGGGAATTCCATATACACGTACATGACATCGGACCTAGAACCGGCAGAACGTACGGCGCACTCACGTATGCAAATAAGTTCTGGGCTAGCCAAGTACCCGACTGAGAGGACAAGTCTGACGCGAAGACTATACGGAAAATTGGAGAACCGCCCCTATATGGACTACCCTTAGGATTGCTACCGAAATCCTTCGCCGTGTATTATTAAATAGAAAACTGAAAAGGGGGTAAAAATTAATGTACGAAGAAAAAACTAGTTGGACTGTACCGAGTGGAGTTCATACGAAGGGAGCAAATGAGAGAAAGGGATGATATCGAATTGTTAGCTCATGTGGATGGCGTATGTAGGCACAGATACAAAATGGACCAGCTCTCACTATCGCGATGCCACAAACGAAACAAACAATATGTTAGCAACCCTCGACGATATTTCGAATTTGAATTTAAATAACTTGGCAGGATCGGCTCTGGGACTTTGGGACCACGCACCATCCTCCTCCTCCTCCGCCTCTCTTCCTCTCTTCACTCTTTGGGAAGTATGGTTATCTCACTCTAGCTCGATCCCTACTCTTCGACTTCTCTCTCTTGCTAACGCTCATCTTCCTTTTTATTTTTAGTCATTGTCTCTCTTCTTTCTCCTGCTCCCTCTTTCCCTCTCTCACTCTGTCTCTCTCTGACACACACTTTCTCTCACGATATATTTGACACCGACATAGAGAAGCGACGCACACCCGTTTCTGACTTATAAAGTCGTTACTTTCGTTGTCTCGACGCCGTAGTGAGTCGCCATGTATAAAGAAGGAAGGGGCGTCGAGTTGGCTACCGACGACGTCGTATCATTCTTTTTTAATTCTTAATTGATCTAATATTTATAATATTGCTGGGACCATGTAGACCCGAGCAGATTTCCCATGGTGACCAGACGTCGCGACGCCGCGTTATATTGAAAAATATCGAGTCCACCGAATGTTTGCACTCCTACCTTCTCTCCTATTTTTCTACTCTCTCATTTTCATTTTTTGTTACTCTCCCTCTCTTCTTCTCATACTCGTGCGCACTCTTTTTAACGAGGTCCTGGACTTGATTAAATAAGTTTACTCACGCCGACGCCCGGACAAACGTGTCTTGCCACGTAATTTATCAGAATGCCACAGGACTAAAACAATTTCTTAATACAAATCGTATTTTTCTTTTTCTTTTTTTTTATAATTTTTAACGTCAATTCACAAGATTCCATATTCCTCACGCGTTACTCACGTTACGATTAAGGCTGAATGACTACAATGAAAATCTACAAACCTCTCTGACTTACCCCACTCCCTATACGTAACATCCGTACAGGAAGTGTCGTAGGGTAGTTTCATCTTTGGGCCAATGGGACGACAGTAAGGACGGCACAAGCAGCTTGACACCGAGAGAGGAGTGTTAACGTTAATATTTGAGAATCCGGTTATCACGCGTTTAATATGCAAGGGTTAATATGAAGGCGCCCCCCAGGAGTCGTAAGGTGCCACACGTATGTAGGTACGTCCACACCCTTTAGCACAGACCACCCAGGGTTAACACTCGCTGCATATTTCATATTTATATTAACCTGATTAAGACACGTCGCCAAGCTTAATGTAGATATGTGGAGTTTGTTTCTGAACTGGCATTCATTTTAATGGAATTTGTAATTAAATGAGCAATGTCGGCTCTCTTTATACCGTTTTCACGTATCGCGTCGTATCATCCCTTAAAACAAAATATTATCATCCGCAAACACAGTCAACGCTGTCAATATGATAATATTCGTTTTTCAGTATTCTTAAATTCCTATAGCACGTTAATATTACGTTTCTCCACTATAGGCAGTTTCAAATGTAACTTGCTCGTATAATAGTCCCCGCCTTCCTACTGTACATCAAAATTCATGAATATTGCAAAACCGTAGCGCAGTATTATTCGGTTACGAGGCGTGATTAGCGTCTCCGTCAACTCGCATCAAACTTTCCCGATTAATCAACCGCCAGTCCTCTTGCTCGCAGGATGGCGTCTCTTCCACCCCCCACCCCGTAACCCTTCGCGGTGGTGACGATGCCACCGTAATGTAAACTAATTAAACTGGAGGCCGGGCACTAATGTGTCCATTATGTCCTGCCCTCGGCCCAGCTTCGCAGTTCGCACTGGACCCTCAACCTCCGACTCTGTCCGCCCCTGAACCATCCACCCTCACCCCCTCCCCCGACCACAACCACCGAGAAGCGGTAAACATAATGCACGCCGACGCGCCAGTGCCGTCTTAACCCTTTTCCGTAGGTACCTGGTCATGAGTCAGGGGGGGTTTCCCTATTTAAACAGTACCTTCTGTACTAACGACAAATTTCACGGTGTTTATCGCTACTGGGAAGGGGTTGATTTTTTTCTTTAACATTCTATACGGATTTTTTTTGGAAGGTATTTTTTACTTGGATAATTAGTGGGACCCGAGAAACTGTCATTACGTTCCTGGTCTTGAAAATGGTCACGCTCACTGGTTAACATTAGGCAGGAATGGAGTTGGTGAATGAAAGGGTCAGAACTTTGGTTATGATGATGTGGCGAACCATGAACTTCTTGGACATGACTATACCTCGTGAGAGCCTTGGTTAACTTCGTATTCACTGTTCTTACTGTAGTTCGTATAAGTATTTTCAGCACGCACCTACTGATAATTAAGGGTTAATTATAAGCCCTTAAGGGATTATTCTTACAGAGCGCCCGTACGTTGGCAGGTACCTTCCAAAATGTTAGGACGTTCCGAAAATCTACAGCTACCTTTTTTTTGGGCTGAAAAAATCAGTTGGTTAGACCAATCGAAAATTCGGTATGTGCACAATCGATCGGCGTGACGAGAAACAATTAAAAATGGGGTGGATATATTTTTTTTCCTCCGGAAAAAGAGCACGGCCACCCTCCTTTTTCGAACCCCCATGCCCTTACTAAAGTATCAACGAGAGGGGCGCGACTATCAATTATTAACACTTCCATCTGTTGGTGTATCTTGCTCTATCCCTCTAGGCCCAGCATCCAATACAATGAGCCACTACATCATATTATACGCTGCACTGGCCCTTATGGCAAGTGTGCATTGAATGCAGTAGCATAATGGCGCAAGGATAAAATGAGCTCGATTGTCATAAAGAAAGATGCATCGTCCCTTCTTGAATTTTAAATAATTATTTTTCCCTCTATTAAAGGGTTACTTTGCCAAAAATTTTTTTTTACTTCCCTTTCCATTCGACTTAATGCCAAGATGCAAATTAATTAGAAACAGTAGCCGAATGACACTTTGACTGAATTAACTTGGTTTGTACCACCCCGTCGCTTAGGGTGTTTTACGAGAGTAAGGATGCACCATGGTGTTTTAATCAAGTAGCGTAGCATATTGCGCCCTGGGCTATGCGAGACTTGCCACCATTTTCTCGCAGTATGGGGCCCCTTTTACAAATTGGCAGACAGCGCTGGCCCCCTCCTGCAGCAATGTCAACGATATGTCATACATACTTGAATGCATTATTAGTGCACTTGACACTCGAAAAATTATATGCATCCCCGTAGACAATAGTCCCTAATGGAAAATTATAAATACTCAGCAGCTATCAAGGTTGATGAAAAATTTTTGCTCTACTTTTAAACAGTGTGCATGAAAAATAGCCATTGCTTCTTACGGTGTACTATTCCTTTTCTAGGGTCAGGGAAAAGTTGAAAAATCATATAGGAAATGTCACTAGGGGTTGCAGGGGCTAGTGATAACTATTAGATTTTTACGCGCCAACTGTCACTGCACAGCAGGTTGTGTTTATGGGCGTAAAACAATTTTCAGTATAGAAAATCACGCGTTATAGTTTGGTATTATGGCGTAACGGCATGGCATTCATGCAGGGTTCACAGGGCTAGTGCTGCATTCGTTACGGGGGTATTCATAAACCATCATAACTTTGCTCGCGTGGGTTACGCGCCATTTTCCCCTCCCCTATACACCATGGAAACACTTATCGTCCATTCAAACGGAACCTTTCAGATTTAGCATATTCGTACGAGTGTTTACAAACTATTAGAATGACGCCATAGAGCGAAGGAATTAAAAATATTACTTAATCGACCTATCTCGAATGTGAATTAAATTGCAGATGCATCTGTATACACAGTCGCTCATACGGGAAATAAGAGAAAAAAGATCATCTCGTCTCTTTGCCACGTCACGAAATGGGCATTAATGACGTAATGAAAAGCCTCGTATTTCCATGATATTATTCTTCACCCCATAGGCGTCTCTTCGCTTTCTATATGCACTTTCCATTCCCTTAACAATACCATGTGATATAATTCATAATTACCGGCAGTAATTTAATCACCGTATTACGACATTCCGACGGCTATTGCTTTTCCTTTAGTGGCTCGTTATCACGTGTATAAATACGGAATTACGCGCATAGAATTGCGAAGACAGATAATAGAGCTAGACTTACAGTCAAGTACAAATGGTCCATTGACTTAAGTAGTATGAAAATATTGACAGGTTAAACGTCATAATTTCTATAGTATTAAGATACGAGGACTGAAAGAATTTTTTTTAAAATAACACAAGTTGACTTATTGTATCTTACAGCAAGTATAGCATTCTGGACCATTTACGACGGTCATAAACGACCTTAAGGTTTTGATGTTCCTCGACGTCATAATATGCTAACGTACAGTCATGCTACTAACCTTAATCAAGTACAACCCTGGGATGTCCAGTACAGGCCTTTCGTCCTCCACCATTACTGGGACACGTTCCACCCTTATACAGCATGCGAAGTACCGTTATCTTCCTTTCCAGGAATAAAGGATCCTTTAGCAAGTTACTCGAGAGGACGACGAATGAAGAAATCTGAATATTTTCTATACAAAAGCACATCGTCAACATTATACATTGTATATAGGTAAAAGTGTACCAGTTATCCTATAGTAGTTATATAGCGTGCTGATAGTTTGCTGTATAGATATGGACGAGTCCTTCAGGACTCACAAACCCGCCGGCCAGCCACTGTACCCACGGGATTCCTGGAGCAACTAGAACGGAACAGAAACGCAACTCCCGAAGGTACAAACTGCAACTACAGTTACCGCTGCGCGCTGTTTTTGATAAGGATATTAATAAAGTTCAACACCCGGACCAGGATCCTGCTCCGACAGGGTAAAGGTATATACACTGCACCCTCTCAATTCTCTGGTTTATCTCGGGCGTTTAGTTGGTGGTAGTCTAATCTCAGATGATGGTTCTCATACGAGGTTGTCGGGCGAGAGCAATAACGTTTCTAGTACTGGAGTCATGACCCGACCTCAAAGATGGAAGGAAAAAGAAGATTCCAGATCCACCGTAGTAAGTTCGACAGGGTGTAGAGAAGACGCTAGTAAGGAAAGGACGAGTATATTATAAGGGGTTTGAGAGGGTGAGATTCGTAAGGGTGTCCTGGAAGGAGGGTATGGTGGTTGTATAGTTTTCAGCAGAGTCGGCAACAGGAGTTCTTGAAGTGGTGGAGGCACGGAGGCTGCTAGTGGCCCCCACAGGGGCTGTGCACTGACTTTCGCCCCTATCTACCCTAAAGCCTCTGGCTTCACCCTCCGCGAATTCCAGCATCTAAAGACGGTCCAGAGTCCAAAGGCTACGGTCGCTCTCGCCCGATTAATGCCGGTGACAATATGGTTGATGCGTCCCAACTGTCTCTTAAGTCTGGCCCAGCTTGAGTCCGCATCAGGCAGGACGAAACTTTGCGTCAACTCGGCTGGATGCTTACCTACGGTATCGTAGTAGGTGGCAGTACTGTGAATAAGAGAGGGGTGTCACTGTGTAGGGGTGGCACGGCGAGAATACTCCTTTAAAAGTCGCGGGGGTTAATTGTGAAAATATGTTAAGTAGAAGATCAGGGGATGCTGTTTGGACCCAGGGGACTATAACGCTTGGACGTATCAGATTAATTCGTCAAGTTAAACTGCTACCAACCTAGTAGACAAGGAAGTACGTAACTTTCGGACACGAGGGGTTGAAGTTACCACTTGAAAAATTAACCTACTCGTTCCCCAGTATTCTTAATCTCTCGAAAAATACTGTAGGGGTGTAATCTTCAATTTGGAAGGGTTTCACGAGAGGAAGACTAAGGCGGATTCGCAGGATTGTACGTTCGTCAGATTTGTTCCGGTCGTAAAGTCACTCTCCTTGACTCCGACAAAACGGGGATGATCTTTGACGAAGCTACCCTTCGGGTCGTAAAGGTATTAGCGTGCATGATGTTTCCATATTGTTGTGGACAACGCGACATTATTTGCCTGTTAAAGAGAGAAAATTTTGGCCTCCTCGTTTGTCCCTCTCCCCATACTTTGTTCAGGGACCGTTATTTTGATTTATGGGAGGTTGGTATGTTTACCAGCATAGGAACCAAAGACTCGCCGGTAAAGGGAGGAGTAAGTTTTTCTCGAAAGGACGAAAAATTTGTTCACGTCGAAAGTCCGGAGTGGGCGGGTTCCTTTTTGCGAACCGGGCGGAGCTCCAGGACGTTCAACGGAGGATAATCCTCGGAATAGAGGATCATCCAATTACGGGGCAGGTGACCCAAGCGTCATTTGTATTCATTTCGCCTCCATTTTACCTCCTTGCGAGGTGCGTCCGACCGCAAAATTTTCTCCCCCGCGAGAGATTATCCCGCGCGAGTGTTAAACAAAGACTTAGCTGGACTTAAATCGGGATTTTACGGGGATTAGCCAGTTTACTTCGTTCCTAGGACAATTAATTTAAACCAACCCTCTGCGACCGCATCTTCATCCCCATCGTTCATCTCGCTCGTTTGCACTTTACTGACAAAATTTTACTCCATTCGAATAACCATATTATCTGTATACCTATATCTATACTTCTTAGTTGCAGTATCAGTGCATTAGGATATAAATAAAAAAAGACAACCCCTCCACTATCCGCATGGACCAATGATATGAGTAATGGTAAATGCACATATGACGGGGTCTTCATGGCTCGTTGCTCACGAGAGTAAGCCGTGAGGTAGATAATGGAGAGTCTATGCACTTGTCCGATCTGCTGTGGTCTAAAATCTGACGCTCCCTACTTTTCAAAGTGGATGGATAGCCTTGTTATGTTCCGAAAAGGACGCTCCTGTATCTCTCTATTGAGTGGATTTGAGTGATAGCGTCGAGAGGGGTGAATTTTCGAGGGTGGTCCAAGAAGAATTTTAGACGGGGGTTGATACCAATAGCCAGCAACGCGATAGTCCTACACATCTGTTTGCAATTGAACCGAGTGGTTCGATTTTGGTTTATGGGTTTACCGAGTGGGCACATGCAACCCCATAAACTTTGGATAAAGTTTCGAACACTTGAGAGACTCATCCTATCACTGCAACCATACTTACATAGAATTCAATGGATACTCAAAACGATTTAGATTATCGTACGTGATACTTTGTGATTTTCGTATGTTATTCCTGATTTCAAAGAGAGGCATCTATATATATGTATATATATATCGTATATATAATTACGTACCTCTCAACACTGAGAAAGTCCTGAGGGATACGGGGTAATGATTACAGTCGGGAAAGGCGTCGATTGTATTCTGCAGGAACAAAGGATCAAGAACGTTTCCTGGGTCATTTATGTTATAGATAAATGCCCATGGACCATTCCCATATAAGCAGAGATGATGTTTCAATAAGAGACGGCAGTTAGGCGTCTCTAACGTCTACTTTGGTCTTTCGGTATTGTACCTATTCCCTATCTGTACGACCTTTCTCTAACTGGAATTTCCTAACCTCACCTTACAGCTTGTGATTGTTATGTCGCTACTTTTTCGTTATACGCCAATTCCGGTATACGTGATATTGCCTTAACGCGGTCACCAGGCTCGATTGGATCTTTCCACGTTGTCCCTATATGGACACGTGATCTTGTCCGCGTAGATAAAGATGATGAAAAATTAATTTTTGATATTAAATAAACAGTGTTAATATACGAGTAACGAAAAATTAAAAGGAATAAAATTGCGTTTCTACCAAAGCCAACAGAGTTATAGCATTCTGGTAGCAGTAGGAGACAAGAGAGAATGGGGTAGCTGCGTCCTTTGTGTGACGTGGGGTAAGCGTCGCGACGCCTCGTTGGTCACCAAAGGACGTGGACTCTCTCTCAATCTGTCATAGCGGTCGCGGAAGCGTCTCTCTCGATTCTCTCTTCTATTCTCCATACCTCGCCCGTTCTGTTTATGGACACCGAGCACAACCAGTCCATAATCCAAACAGAGGGTGGCGTACTCACTCAGTGTAACCAACCACCATGTGTTCCACTCAGATTTAGCAGTACTAGATATCGATGATTATATATGAGGTAGAAGGTAAAAAAATTTATTTATAGATTAAGTACCAGATACCTTCTCGGATCGCTGATTGATGGCTAACCCTATGTGCTTATCGTTATCGGTACGTCAAAATTTTCCGGAAAAAAAATATATAATTTCCTAGATAATTAAGAAGCGTCTTGTGGGCGCAGATGGGCAAAGGGCTCGTCATATTCCGACACAAATCCCCCATAAACCGTCTCAGGTTACCGAGAGTGAACGAGGGCTGGTGGATTAGTGCGCAAGACCTGGAGAAAGCAGGGTGAATCATATCTGGCGAATTATGATGGCCGCTCACGTCATTCGAATTGGCAGGACATAAATCTCTATAGGCATCGCCTCGAGTTTCTAAGGGTAGAGAGAGCATGTGGTCCTCGCTACGCATCTGTACCGATTGCGCGAACGTACGAGAGAGCGAAAAAAGCTATACTCACCCCTTTCTATCGTCTTCACCCTTTAACCACCCTACAAAGCTAACGCGCACGAAATTCAGTCCTGGTCTTGAATTGCCCATACACCCTTCACCCCCACAGAGGCAGAAATCGACGCTAATTCACAAACGGTGACATCTCGTTGCCTTCGTAACAAGTACCATTGTCCAGGAGCATTGATCGCCGCCATTGTGTACACTGGCAGACACTCGGGTGCATCAAGTGCACTCAGAAATGCACCTGGCGAGATGTTCACTGGGCAGTGCTAATCGGTGCGTGTGTACTCGAGCAATTTGTTTGAAAACACCGACCACGTTTCGTTGACTTCAATTACGCTTGACAATCCATCGATCGGCCATTGATAAAAGGAAAAAGTCATTCGTATCGTGGCGAGTGACATTTTTGAAAATTTAACCAAACGGAAAACAAAGTGCAGCCATTTGGCCGAGAAGCTCTGTTCGAGCTTCGTAATTCTCCCGCTATCGTCTCTGCGGTGCCGAGGACACTTTTTTTTAACTCTGCTAGTTGCGGTGTAAACACAGCATTATGCACGACAATAAACAGACATAATTGGTCCAGTATCGCCTCGGTAGGTAGAGGCAAATACGAGAGACGATCCCTCGTCGCTGTGGCTGCCCCTGTTTCCGTGTATTTGTAGCTTGTTATGAAATGCAGCCACGCCGGTTTGCATCTATGTTGCACTTCTCTCGCATGTGAAATACATGGGAACGTAGGTATATATATCTACGTATCCTGTATATAGATTGACTCTATATCTCCATCTCTCTTTCGCTCACTCACTCCTCTCACTCCCTGTTACCTCCCTCCACTCGCACTCTCTCTCTCTCTCTCTCTCTCTGTATGCAAAGCAAATGTATCATATCACACGGGCCCCCAGGGCTGCATTACAAGCCCGATCATAGTCTGTTTCCAACAGTATTAATACGCCGGTAAAAATGCAACCGCTATTTCGCGACTCGCTCGCGCTAAACCGTTCGCTAATTCCATTTGACGCTACGAAAATTCCATGAAAACGCCCCTATACGCTACTCCCAACTAACTGTAACGGTAATAATGGATATTGCTGATTTTATCCATACTTATCCCCCAAAACAGCGGGTTGACCAGAGTATATAGTCATTTTCATTTTTGTCCATGGGCGGACAGTTTTTTGTTCCACGGCTATCGTACTCTTGACGACAAGTATCTTCAAGCTTCGTATCCACGGTACGGAGGATTCGCGACAGATGAGGGATAGCGGGAAACGATGAATCCGAGACCCCGAGTGATAATAAAACCTTGGACAATCAACCGAGACGAAGAAGACGAAAGCGAGTGGCGCAATGGCGAGAATGTGAGAATCCTGTTGTGTCTAGTGGGTTGAGAGAGGGTGACTTGGGCTGTATAGAAATACTGTACTGGCCAAGGGACGATAAAAAGCAACCTTTACGGCGTGACGGAATTACCACTATCCGACGTGGCAGCAGCCATAGCCGACGTCGGTTCACCCCCTTATTTCTACACGTATAATTGCAACCGCCGCGCGGCCGAGATTAGCTCGTTACATTTTTGTTACTGCAGCATTGCAATGGTAGCCCTGAGCTTTTTCTTTTCTTCTACCTTATTTATTTATTTCTCTATATAGTTTATTATACTTTCTTTATCGTTCTGTGAGCTTTCTGAGATATCACCTATATGGGTATATATATGTGTGTATATATATATGGACGCTTGTGATAATTCTTCGGGGTGTCTCATCAAATTCCAAAATGACCTTTAGTATGCAGTCGCTCCCGTAATGGATTTGTTGTGAAAATAAGGACAGGGGTTGGAATTAAGGCGGCTGGTAAACAAAGGATATTGCACGCAATGTATCGCGCTCCGGCGGCACACTGTCCTCTGCAAACAATCTAATGTGAGAAATACACACATGACCAGTCTCGCTAATATTGCAACACACCCAGAGTCGTTTGACACGATTATCAAAGTGAAATTTAGCCGTGCCATTGTATTATGCATTTTGTTTTTGATATTTTTAATATTTCGGCAAACCTTGATTTTACTAGAAACTTGTATTTTTGAGATTTTTTTTATAAAAGAATCCAAACTCAAAAAAACCTGTTGATCGTTCCTGCCTGACGGAAGTATATGAGAGTGAATTTTTTCGAAAAAAAAATTTTGATTTTCTATGTACGCCAAGCAGGTCGACGGAGTCGACACGGCGTTTTACCACGTAGGGGGGTGAAGAGATACGGAGGAGGAGGTGGGGGAGGGTTGTTTGTGCGTTTACGCAATTATTCGATATTACTGCTCTGGGCACTGGCAACTACACTGGCTCTGCTAATAAACGCATAATCTCATAATACCATTGATTTTCAATTTGTTATTTATCCAGTCTCATGGGTTCTCAATTCGTGATTATAATTTTAATCAACGTAACCCATACCTGGAACTACAAAATTATTGATACTTTATTCGAATCTCTGTTGGAAAACTATCGAAATGATGTTCCGAAAGAATTTTTGAATATTTCATCGTTCCTACGATTACGGGAGATAAAGTGATATCAGATCTGAATGAGAGTCACGGTTTGTACACCAATGACTATTCGGTAATTACAACAAAATACGGTAATATCAGCCTCTCTATATGTACCCCATGCTAGGCTACCCTCCGTATTGGTTCAGGTCCATGTGGAACGGTACTCGCTTGAAATAGGTAATGCATGCGTTATTATCATAGGCAATTTTTCATATTAATTAACCGTTTCGCGTATTACTGTGCGCGTAACGTAAAGCGCCACCACACCGGGAATGAAAAGGAAAAATGTTATAAGAAAATATTGCTGTTGAAATTGATGAAATTCATGGAAAATCTCGTATAGATATAGGTATACCTATATAGTATGCCTATCACACGTTACAGTGAAGTACTGTTATAAGGACGGAGAGGAGTGGATTCCCGCGAAACGAGATAAATTTGAATTCCGTATCAATCTGTGAGGAGCGAACCGATTTCACAGTTAAAATCGTCGTGACGTCAACGTTCGTCGCGACGCCCTACCAACGACAGAACTTTATGCAAAGCGATGAAAGGACGTCGTCCTTTCTGCAAACTCTGCATGTAGTCAAGACGAAGACAAGATGGCGTCCTCCAATGCAATTCAGATAAATACCTATTGGATAACGCTTTAATCTTATCTTCGCGTAGAGATTTATCTTGTTCGTCAGATAGAAAGTTATAACGCTTATAAAATTAATGAGTAATTCGAAAAAAAAAATACAGCTACAAAAATGCCTAAGAAGCTACATGGCACTAGCTGTAGTATATTACGACGTACATATATCTATCTGAATAACGGAAGAACTTACTCTCACACGACTATACTTCTTGTCACGCACCGAGTGGCACTGAGTGGTTGGCCCGCAAGTATTAGCTCACTGCTAATCGGATTAAGTCGTTAGCCGGTCCGTTTACGTGCCACGTATTCGCGTACGCGAGCGGTTAAATAATCCTGCCAAGGAGCGAAGAGTAGGATATGCTCGTGGATGATGCTGACAAAATGGAAAAGGTCTGAGGAGACTGCTGAGGAGAGAGAGAGAGACGGACAGAGAGAGAAAGAGAGAGAAAGAGAGAGGAAAGAGATGAGAAAGAAGGTACCTATATAAGAAAACGAAAAAAAAAAGAAGAAGAAGAAAGTAAAGGAAGCTGCGTCGCGGAAGCGGCCGTCCAATCCCAAAAAAGTCCGCCGACGAGTTTGCCCGGCTTTCCCTATATTAGCTTACCAGGCAGCTTTCGCAAAATAAGTAACATTTTCAGGGCGTTTCTCGTTCGTGTGCGTGGCCAACCCTTAGAAGCGTGTGCCTCCTACGGCCCTCAAGGGTGCCCTAGGCTTCCCGACCTCGCCACCCTTGCCACCGCCACCCTCAAGGATATCGTCCCTTTTTCCTCGCAAGGGCGTTCTTTCGACCTAGATGCATCGTTACACTTTGGCTAACTGGCCAAACTTCCCCAGCGCCCATCGCCAAACGATCTTCTAACGATCGGACGCACGCGACTTCTAACGCCAATGATCTTTTGTAAATTAGACGAGATATTACATTGCCGATTATTGTACTGCGGCCGTGCCAGAGACATTCATTCTATATTGGGTACTATATCACCTTTGACCTATTCCTTTTGCGATAGTTATCATATCGTGACCCTTCCTAAAGGATCGTGTCCTTTTATTATTATCGACAGAAAATTGCCTAATATATACTGTATATGTTGTGCATACGATCCTAATGACGTCTGAGCATTACCTGAGAAACGTGCGTGTACGATAAATAATGATAATGAAGTAATATGGTAAATAGGCTGTAACCCAGTGACCAAGGTGAAAATTAACGGGTTTTAGGAGAACAAAAAAAAAGGTAAATAAATGACTTTCAGGACCCTAGTGGAAAATCAAACTGAGCAGCCAACGAGCGTAACCCAAGCAGACACGCGCCACCGATCAGCAGACAAAGGATTCATCCGGTTTTTCCGCATTAAAATCGCATAAATCTCATGGCACTTTAAACGGGCGCATGCCGCTGTGCGTTTGCATAACATTATGTTCTTGATAGGTTACCCTTCTTGGTAGTCTTTTATAAGGGGGTTGGTATAGGAGGGTGCAACCTGGTGCGCACTCTACAGTTATATACGTTTACAACACCTAGGTGCATTTTAGTTAAGAAATCAGGACTCACCGTTTTCAGGTTTTCTCGGATCCAGTCGATCTCGAGGATTCTATAGAAAAAAAATATAAAAAGAGAAAATTAGATAAATAATGGAATATCAAAATGAGACATACACTGGCAGTACGAAACCATTTTTCACTTATGGGTTTTGCAATCAATACGCGCGTTCGGCAATAAGCAAAGTAAATCCTGTATATTTTAGGCATTTCATGGAATTGGTTAAGGGCAGGGGAGCGACTCCTATTTACTTTTCCATATATAAATATATATATATATATCATAAGGGGATGGTCAACGTAGGGAAAAGTGGCGAGTGACCAGAGTCCAGGTTTATCATTAATTCACAAGCTCGCAGATCCCGGGATATAAAAATAATTTGGTTTATGGAAACAGACGCGCCCCCAGAAATAGTGGCGCATATCTGCCACCATGAGATAGGGAATAAAACATGAATTGACCCTAGAAAATTTCCCATCGAATTCCATAAGGATGACGCAACGCTGTTCAACATTTCTTTGAATTAATCTTGATAATCCGTCATATATATTATATACGCTTTACTTTCTTCTTTTTTGTTTATATATCTGTCTCTCTCCCAAACGTAGATTGTACCTAGTATCTTTCCAGGTCAGGTTAGTCGAAAATCATAGGGTGAACAAACGTACCGGCTAATGACGTTGACACCGGAACCTGTTGTCCGTTTTTGAATGGGGCGTACGCCACGGTGGCTTCGCTAATAAATGGGCCCTCGGCGGGCCCCACATCTGTAGTCGAGAATGAGAGCTGAAAAACTCAAGAGCCCCCTACGGTATCGCGCCCCCGCGAAAACCCTCGCCAGGGACGTTATTATCATTATAATTGTGCACCGATGCGCTGATCAGCTGTATTGTCAGACCAAATGCTAAACTGTGCCAGCTCCAGATATGCCGTGTGGTCCAGTAGCAGCATCCTCTACTATACATATATACTATATAAACACAGAATACAAGCATAGAATATTGTGCTACCATTAAAGCACAGTAAAATATTTTGTAGCTGTAAAATTTATAATTTTACTGCAACGCCATTCAACGTCGAGTGGTTAAAGTTATTCCTGTCTCCGAGTTGAGTAAGAGAAATAATTATTGACGGAATAGAAAGAATACAGTGACGTCACTAAAGTGGATAAATAAAAAACAATCAAAAGGAACCTCTTCAACTCGATCGTACGTGCAAATGCAAACAAACTCGGTCATAGAATTATAGACACTTCCATTCTCAGCACATGCTGGACCAAATGCGTGCGTATTGGCAGTAGTATGTACGCAGGGGATGCTACCCCATAAGCATCGCATATGTCAGCCCCTTCAGGGACCCTTCCATCCACCATAGAGTACCCATAGCAATGGGTACCGAACGACAGAGGCTATAGTAGTACCCATACCTACTCTATATGGGATGTAGGCACCTAGAGATAGTGTTACACTAGGGCAAGTGCGTTTCTATGGGGACAAAGGTCGTTTTAGATTTCCCAAAATCATCCCCCCGTGACGGGAGATTGGTATAACCAAGATCTAAAAAAAAAAGAGAAAATACAGTAGTGAATACGGTTATCGCACGAGTTATCAGAAATTTCCATAAAACAGTTAAATTCCACGTTTAGCTGATATTTATCGACACGCGAACTCCATGGATTTTCATCCCCTGTTGACAATATCATCTATGAGGTCTTTAAGCTGACATATGTACAAAGGGAAGTCTGCGGATGTAGTTCAAATAGAAATACCAGAATAGGAATATTATCATAGCGTCCTAATAAGCTTAGGTCTTTTTCTATAGATCCTATATGGGGCCCCATGGTGGATATACAGTCGGGGTTGCTGCAGCCGTGTAACAACATCGAGACATGCACCCTAACCACGACAATTGGATTTACTCGGTGCGGTGATGTTCATTTGACATCATTTGGACATTTAGAAAGTCCTGACAGTGTTTAGCGAGTGAATTAGAAAATATCAATACTATATACAGGGTTATTCAGGATTATTGAACCACCTGAAAATGGTTCTGTCCATTTGATTTTTATTAATTCCCATGGTAGAACCATCTTCGGGTGACGCAATAGTCCTGAATAACCATGTATATAGGTATATATAACAGGCATAGGGCAAAGTGCAGTTTTATTCTCAAGATAAATTATCAAATCTTTCAAGAGTCGCGAGAGAAGAGAATTAGATTTTTAGAGGGATGGTTTCCTCCCTGGCTTGGTTGCCTAGCCATAAGGTGGTAATGTCACAGGCCGTTGGGCAGCCAAGAGACCCCATGAATCACGACAGCAATAGCAATAACAGCATAGCAGGAGCTCTAAGAGTCAGGAGGCTGATGTGAAAGAGCAGATAAAAAAAAATTGAATAATAAAAAAATTCATGAAAACCGGTTCGACACACGTTTCACAAATAATTAAGGTTAATGACCGAAGCTTGGATGCTCGTTATGGTTTATTATTGTACTTTGCCATATGATGGTTATTAATCGCGTGTAACTTAACTACGTCACTTAACAATGACAAACACCTGGATGAACGCAACCATGACAAAAGTCAGGCTCACCCTTAAACGTTCACGAGGGGTTGACTATTGAGGTACATAGTAGATACGTATACTATATATATATATATAATGACTTGCTTGGCTGGTACTATACCTTGTCGATTTAGTAAAGCTGGTGGTAGCGTCTCTTTCGATTTAAGAGTCACTAGACGAATACGTATGCAGATTAAGTGACGGCTTAGATTTAGAATGTTTGCGAATGCAAAGCAGTCGAACGAAGGAGTGGATCTGAATGTTGGTAGTATGGGAGAGAGGAGGCCAGGCAAATTACCCGGCACAGAACACATTATCTCTACTTGATAGACCCCATACCAAGTCGTCAGTGACTCTCATTTATAGGGTACGTAACAAGTCCCCTTTTGGTAAGAAGGTAGAAAAGGTTGAAAAGGTACGTAGAAATACAGTGGTATAGGTATATAGTATATGCTGTAGGTATTGGATGAGTTGATAGGGTGGTTTGAGAACTACCGGTTAGAAGGGGAAATGGTCTTCGAGGGGGTGGTGGGTTACTTCTTTTCTTTCCCTCCTAAATTCGCGATTGCTACCTCCACTACCCCCCATAAATTTATTCCAACAAATTCTATAATTACTTTTTCGGGGCCAAGCGGATCCGAGAGATTTATATGGTGGTTCCTTCTCTCTTAGCATTTTTATTGGACCTCTGACTTTTGGTTCTCGCTCTACTACTGCCAGCCTCGTTTCCCCGAATTCCCCGGAACTTTTCGTAACAACAATCAGGATTGGCTGCGGGTAGTATAATGGGTGAATTATATATGGGATACCATGGAAATATATATATAGAATATAGAAAATGGTTGTTACTGTGTATAGCGGATGTATAAACTAAGTTTAAACATCGTAGTTACATTTCTCTTGTATGTATATCTTAAGGCGTGGGTTTCCAGGTAATGAGAGCGAGTGCCACCCCGTGTTGGGGGTTGTTTGGTCCCAGTGGTGCGGAAAGCCTCCACGCACGAAAGGTCCAATCCATCACTTAGCCGGTGTCTTATGCATAACATAAGGTAGACATTACAGTCTGAGCTTAACCGGGTACGTCTACTATCTCTAGTGAAAAAAGTAAACAGATGAAAGTTCAGTAGGGGATGGTTAGGGAAAAAAATTGGAAATCTAGTGAAAAAGTGGAAAACTATAGGTGGTGGTGGTTGTTGTTGTGTGGCGACAGACCTGATGCAGGGCGCTATGGCTTTCTTGGACTCGAGGCTGTGGATCCAAGACGAAGGATTTCTTGGGAGTCCTGGGGGAGAGATCAGAGAGTTCCCGGTACTTGATTGCACCTTGCAAAAACTGGGACAGGCTAGGTGCGAGTCCACTCTGCTACAGAGTGAGGTGTTTCTTGGTGATACGTGACGCAGCTGCCATTAAGCGTATCACGTATGTCGATAGGATCGCATACGTCTGACAGGTAGCTGAAAAGGAACTCTGATCGACAAATTGGAGAAAAGGAAAAATCATTGAGTTCGGTATGGTATATCGATGACAGTAAACTGTCTAGATTTTATCGAATAAAAAAGTTGATATTTCCGAGAATCGACCGTATTGAAACTCACGGAACGACCTCTTTGCAGTAATACACACTGTAGAAATTGAAGGATAGTTTGTATATGTCAAAGTCTGAAAATAAAAGTTGAAATTTCATGGTTCGAAAATATTGAACGATCATAGGAAATGATTTCTAGGAATTGTAAAGGAAATTAGTAAGATTTTTCTGGAGAACGACGCAAAACAACCCCTTACGGTGAAGCGGCCTTCGCCGGAATGACAGCCTCGCAACGTTGCCACCAGAGCGCCACTGTCCTCAGGATCTAAACTAGGCGTGGTGAACAGCCAATCTCGAATCCCATTGGTGGAGAAAATCCTCAGCGATTGGTTTATCCATAAAAAGGCGTGGCGAGTGAAGGTTTGTGCTGCATTGTGATGCTGCGCGGATCAGAATCGACTACGCCCCCTAAAAGGTTGGTACAACCCCGGGGGACCTCCGTGCACGCTAGCTTGGCCGGCCGTGACACATTCGACAAGCGGCGCCGTAACGGGAAGCAACGCGCGGCTGGGGACCACGAAGACCTCACGGCCACGAGACACCCTCCGCCCTCCGTAGTCGAGAGAACGGCAGCGTGCCAGATTACCGTATCCCGGGGTGCCATCAAAGCGCGATAACGACACTCCTGGTGAATCCTTTGAATCCTGAAGTCTGTCTAGCCACGAGGAGAAGATCCCTGGAGAAAACTGGGTAAAAATCATCGGTGAAGGTTTTCGGTTAGTGCTGCAAGAGTATCGACACCAGCATCCCTAGACCCAGGACATCAGTTATTCAAAAGAAGATCCTATCCAAGTTGTCAAAAAAAAAGATAAACAACAAAACAGTGCAAGAGTGAACGCCAGTGTAACAGTACAGAAATCACTCTACAAGGAGTCCATTGACAGATAAATGTTGTATTAAAATTGTCGTGACCTCTCAGTGACATTATGGTGAAAACAGTGTTGTGACCTTAGAAAATCAGACCACGCGTTAATGATACGTGACAGAGACTCAAAGATCCTAATTATTTTACACGTGTGCTGGAGATCATCCGGAACTGTGATCCAGATCGAAAATTAAAGGTGTACGTTTATGAACTTAATCGATCCTTATCAAAGTCTCAATTACGGAAGGTAGTAAAGAGTTGACGATACATGCTCGTACCCGGACAGGAAGTAGGAAGCACGCGGAGGAAATCGCTAATTCAATCGCGGCAAAAGGTATTCGCGGTGGGCGCTTGCGCGCGCTCCTAACTCTGATTTAGCGAAGGGTGCTTCAGAGAAGGAAGAAGAGTGTTGCCCCAGGAAAGCCTCTACAGCCTCACAACGCGGTCCGACGAGTACACCGGTAGTCACCCCAGCTCCACCATCGTGGGGGCTGGGGGACTGCCATGGTTAGGCTTTGGGGCTGGTGGTGGCGCAGGGGCCACCACTGGCGGTGGAAGTCCTGTCGAATTTGATGAGCACTGGGGCCGGAAATTGTACGGGGCCAGTGTGGCCCCACCACCACCGCCTCATCATCATCATCCCCGTCTCTTCGCACCCCAGGACATGAGGCAGATCCTTAAGGAAGAACCGATACCACGTGTCTGGCCGCAACCTGCACTTGGTGATAACGGAACGTAAGTTTTGTTCTCTTTCTTTTTTACGTATCAAAATTTTACGACGTACGTGCAACCACTTTTGACAAATTAGTGAGAACTTTTTTTTGGGCGTTTAGGTAATTTGCTATGGTTTCAATTACGTGAAAGAAAAACAAAAATTATATTAAGAATTTATGATACAATCATATACGGGTTAAGTTAATAGAATTGTCGAAATCGAGATCGAATTTCAGGGATGGCGTAAGAGTCACTAGATTCTCCCTAGGGAAATTTCTGAGAACCGCGTATACTTGACTCATTCGTAATGAGCTTAGGAACTTGTCGGAATTAAGCTCTATCCGCTTTAGGCCTATCCTCCAAATCGTACTACACTCTGCCGTCGGACCGCGCACTGATCTTTACTACTTAGAGCTTGCGAGTCAATAGGAAAGCGCATAGTATTTACGTTAAGTCGAGCTATGAAAAATAAAAGCACAAAGCTTAACCGACTAACAAGTTCATAATAGAAAATTGACTGTTAAAATGAGCTTTTCGAAAAATTAAAAAAAAGAAAAACAATCATCTACCCGCAGCTTAATCTCTTTCCATAAAAGTTCGCATTAAAACGAATAGCTTATTTTGAATGAAAAAAAATTATCCTATCCACCCAGTGACGTAATATCGATTTATTCCTAAACACTTTACCGGTACATAATTATCTGAAGAAAATGAAAAAGTTTATTATATCCCAATGGAGTTTACAATGTTATACAACTGTTTTCGATGTCTCTCAAAGTAACTACCCCTCTCGATGCAACGTAAACGAAACTCAGTGGACGAACAATAAACCGCGCTTTATTGCAGTTTCACTAACGGATTTGTACGACGTGCAAACTGCAGAGGTGTAGATACGAGGTCGAAGGTAAGCCAGTAGGTGGTTCTCTAATCCAATAGCGGTTCCCTTAACTAACCTCACCTACAGTCGTGACACGAGGAACAGGGTGGAATCAAGTTAATGTAATTGAGAATTTTAGCGCCTTTTGCTCTCACCCCTCTGACCCGCCACTTCTACCTACACGTACCTGGGCGTATGGTGGATGAGTGTATATATACATTTGTCCAACAAGAAAGCAAGTGCAGCAGAAATTAACTAAAATCTAAATTACCTGTAATAATTACAGTATAAAACTTTTTTTCTAGTCTAAGGGATGCAAATATTAAGTGGCTTTCAAATATTCGCCAAGTTATCGCCCAATTTAGTAATTAACTTGCTTGACAGACATCGAAATCCTCCAAGGATCAATCCCTTTCGCTCCTATTTTCATCCCTTAATATCTATACACCGCGTAGATATATTCCAAGCAAAAACTTTCGCCCCGACGCGACGGCTATAGCCATTCCGCGAGTGTCCTGGGGTTGGTATACGTGTTTCTAACGCGAAGGGGAATACGAGAGGCGAAACTGTTTTAAAACTCCCGGCAAACAGGCATAAACTCTCGCGCTTTTTAAAAACCCCTAAAAAAAGTTACCCACCTAATGAAATATTAAGCCAGCGGGCACCGCGACGCTCGACGGGAAACGCAGAGTGTCATTTACCCTTAGTCTTTTTTTTCACTGCTCCGGTATATAAGTATGTCTTACGTACTTGTCTTGTATGGAAAAAAAAAGAAAAACGTACTCAAGCATGACTTTGAAGGATTTTCAATAAACGACAAACAGACGCACGACGCCTGTCATGATATTTACGATAAGAATTTGAGCAAATTTCATGAATATTTATCGAAATATTTTTTTATCCACATATTTACACGTATACGGATGCTGCGAAAGGCACGTTACGCCGTGGCAAAATCTGGCAAATTAAACAAACAACGCGCGACGCATTCACACCACCAGTTTCGGATTATATTCAGATATATTACAAATTGCTCATTATCTCGGCATGCATTATGAATCACGCTGGGCGTACTGTAAATAGACTAACTATACGCTTCGGCCAACTCACAATAACTAACAGTGGCCGCCGTACGTGTATTAACTCTAGATTTATTGTAATTCTCTGGTATAGCTAACGCGCTTTGTCCTCGAATCTCCATCTGAAATCTGCGAACATTAATATTATCACGATCGTATACGTCATGCATTGTGGAAGACAGTCAGGAGGATCGATGCAAATTATTTCAAAAAAAAAGAAACAAAAATTTGCCAAAGTAATTGAGTAAAGATAAACAAATTTATAGTACGTGGTATA
Organism: Pachycephus smyrnensis; assembly: GCA_030142225.1. Lineage (NCBI taxonomy): Eukaryota > Metazoa > Arthropoda > Insecta > Hymenoptera > Cephidae > Pachycephus > Pachycephus smyrnensis. The sequence goes on from JARQST010000680.1 coordinate 115,145, forward strand.
AATAATAAAATAGGCGTACGCGATACGCAATACCGATGGATTTCATAAAGAGGACAAATTTTTCGATCTCGAGTTATCACCGTACCGTATACACGTCGTAACGGCGAATCTTCATCCACGTTATCACGCGCTAAGGGATAAGCTAACACGTGAGTGAATTATAAGATAAACTCGAATCGAGCTTGTAATTATCGCGTTACCCGGTGTCGGCCGAAACTGCAAATAACGTGGCCGCGTGATACCCGCTGCAACCCCACTGCACGTTTACGATGCACATGCAGTCATAAGCACTCTGGCACCGGCCCCATAACTGCAAGTGGCCTGCACGCGCGTCGATAGTTTGAGGCGAGTACGAAATGACGCGAAAAATAGCCGCTTAATGGAGGAATATTGGCCGGAAGTGCTCTCTCGCCGCGTGATTGTAATTATTCGGGACGGCTAAATTGCCTTTACCCCCCAAAAACCCACCCCTATTGTCTCTCTTCGTTCGCTTTGCGATTCTCTCCCTTTCTCTCTTATAATCTGATAGACTTCTCGTTCACTCTTCCCTTTCGCTTTTTTTACATATGTGTATTTATGAATGCATGCATCTTGCATATCCGTGCAGCAAAATGCATATATGATACGTATACGTACATAAGGGATTATGGTATCAATGTATGGTAATGGCTGTGAAAATTGCTGAGTTTAGGTAATCCACGGTCTTTTACTGGGAATTATCGAAAAACAGAGTTGCCTTGATTTTTCGACTATTTTTGTGGATGTTTTGAAAAAATTTTGAAAATTTGTCAAATGTAGGGGGATTTGTCTACTGTTTGCTGGTTGAGTATAGTTTCTAATGATTTTTCTGCTAATCACATTTTCCGAACGTTTCCCTTCTGGATGACCGAACCCTTCTCGATCGGCACGAACCGACCAATGGGGTGGCAGCATAATGCGACACAGGAGGGTGCCTGCCTACACGTTATAGGAATTGGTGCATAGCAAACGGGGCAAAATAATCGGACGTCGAGAGTTATGGGGCGCGAACCGGCGGCCGGTTAATCAGCCACCGATAATTATCGACACGGGCAGTACATCACCTCCCACCCCAATGCCATTGGTGCCCACCCCTCTGAATCCATCCTCGTATTCTCGTATGCTAGAACACAGGATCCCATCGGTTGGCGTGACAAACGCACCGCCGATACCATCATTTATTTCACAAATGTGCTGCAAAACTGCCGCTATTCATTTTCGAGCAGTCGATTCAGTTTTCCGCTCGGAAGTTTAACGCGATGGCTTTATCATCGGGATGCTGAGCGATAATGCGATCTCTTTTACGGGTGTACCTTTTGTTTTTGTTTCATTGGCTCTTAATAATATTTTAGCATGGAATTCGGCAGTGCGACAAATTTGCACAGACTTTCGCCCTCTCTAAGGACGTTGAAGTTTCGAAAAGGGTTTCGGGCACGAGAATTAAGGAGAGCAGTGAGAAAAGTAAACCTACCGTAGACTTTTGGCACGGGGACTTTTAAAGGCGTCGGGACGCCGGTGTGGACGGCTGTGTTGGCGAAGTGTTAAATATTCAAATGGGCGGGTTTAATTGCAGGGAAAATGGCGACAAAATCAGCCTTACTCAACTATAGGATAGTAACCTTTTTTTAGGGTTATTGCTGAAAATCGCAAGGCTACAGTGTGGCCCTTTTGACCTTTAGGCCACAGTCCTGACACGCGGTTCAACTGACCCGAATAAATTTTATAAACCTTTCGCTGAATCTTCCTGCGAACACAATTCTCGCTTTAGGTGACCAAAAAGGAATCGGGGATCGCGATACCACCATCTTGTGTTTGTACTGTCAATTTTAATCACATGCTTTTGATGGGTTATTTAGATTTTTCGCAAACGATCCCGTAACAGGGCCATTGGACGCTTAACGAATTTCCAAAAATGTGCACTCCGTCCCCGTGGGATTGGTTCGCTACTATTTTGACAGTTTGAAAAATTGTCAGCAAATTGTTTTTTCTTTTCGCCCTAGCAGGACAGTCCCGGGATTTCTCGGGACTGCCCACGCCCAGACGAGCTTCGAATACGGGGCCCGTGCTTTGGATGTTGAGCGATGACCTGTCTCTGGAGATTTCGGGAATTCTCCACCCTTCGTATACCCGAAGCTTTTTCAAATTTCTTTTTTCCGTTCACTTTGTCCCGCAAATCTACAGCCATTGCACCTTACACCGATAGATAGTTTTTACTTAAAGTGGGGACGAACAAAAAAGAAGGGGTTAGTGCAATTTCGAAAATTTGCAACAAAGAGACCGTAACGCGAATTTGAAATTCTGAGAGGCGACCGAGAGCAGGGATTGTTTCAACCGGAAGTATGACTAATTACGCGACGAGAGGGTGAGCGAAGAGCGGCGCCGACTCTCAATTAATACGATCAGACTAAAATGGAGTAAGGGTGGCAGAAGGTTGAGGGTACCACCAATTGATCTAATAATTTCAACGAGAACTGATCTCCTTCATTCTTATCCGTTGACGCATTTTAATCCCACCGATTAAAGATCGACAATTAATTACCAACGGCGTCACTCTTCTAACTCATCCCCTCACCCCATCCCTATACTAATTAAAAGTGTCAAAGAACTTCGAAACGTCTCTAACCCCGTTATATCTTTCATTTATAGAATTTGAGACGTTAGGTGTCTCGTTACAGGTTAGGTAACCATACAAACTTCGCACCAAAATATCCATGGACTGCCATTAAATGGTTCCGAAAGGGGTGTGGGTGTACTCTCCGTGCCATTACTCAAAGATGGCAGAGGAGAGTCCAGCGGCCTAATCTCGGCACATGAGACCTTAATGGAATTTTAAGGCGTCAGGACCACCTGCGCCCCTCCCGCCCCTCACTCGCCCCCCACACACTCTCGACCTCGTTTGTCTTTCCAACCCTGGACACTCTTATTGTATTCAAAGACGTATTATGCAGAGCCCTTTCTCAGGACCCTTATCGAGAGAACGCCCTAGCGAAATCCTAACGGGGCCAGACAAGAATTTCGCCCTCTTTGTTTTCTTTTTTCTATTCCATGTCTCATCTGTATATATACCCACCAATCCTCTAACCGATAACCCTCCACCATTTTTTTTTTTTCTTCAAGGGTCGCCGTGGCTAAGGCCCACTTCGAGAAACAACCCCCCAGCAACCTGAGGAAGAGTAATTTCTTCCATTTCGTGATCGGCCTCTTCGATCGGACTGGACAACCAATAGAAATCGAGAGGACGGCTTTCATTGGTTTCGTAGAAAAGGATCAGGTATGACAATTCAATAAATATATATATATTATATACCCATACCCAACAGAAGTACACATGAAAAGCGACTAATGACAGACCCATCCTCTTTATTAAAAAAAATTTGATCACGGATGGGACACCCGATAGCCGACTGGTGTATGAAGTAAGGATCTTTATAGTATCGTACAGGCATTACAGCTTATCTCAATAATTACCGTTTCCATCGGTGCGTTTCGCGTAAAATATTAAATGGCTCCCAGCGCGGCAAGTTTTTCCAGCGATTAGTTGTTAGCCGTAACGAAAATCCATCGGTCGGAATGGATGATGAATACGATGAAGGCGAGTTTTAGTCACGCAATCGAGTGTTCGCGACGTATCTACAAATAACAAAGCCACCTTCCATCGTTTTCACGAGTTTCTCTCTCTCTCTATATACATGTATATACACAAACTATATAGTATGGTAGCCTCCTCTGCCTTCAGCCCGATCAAAGATTACACCTAGAGCCAATCCATTATTCAAACGCTCGAATACGAAAAGTCAATACACCAGGTCGGATACGACTGGCTAGCTTCTATGTGAGAAAAAGTACACGTCTAACGGCGAACTAATGCCGCGCGTAAAAGAATAGTCCTGGATAACAGAAACGAGACCCAATTGGTAGCGCAATTGTCGTTCGTCGTTAAGGTTACGCACGACTCTGTACTTTCTATTGGTCAATTAGTATGGCTCTTTAAGGAGAAGCTGGACTGCATCTGTCCGGCGCCTCTTGCGCAAGAGAAATCGTTACGTACCTTTTCTCTATCGCAGATACATATATACAGCTTGAATGCCATAGTGATACATACGTACGAGTATACGTATAAAAGGATAGTATAATGTATGTATACAGATATAGAGAAAATGAAAGATATCCCTAGTACAGTTCTTCGCCAGAGAAGCTCGTTCGTTCTAGGGATAAAATGGCTGTTAACTTTCCAGAAGTGGAAATTCATCGTGGCCAGATTCTAGCTGTAGGAATTCTTGGCAAGATTTTCGTGTGCCGTGCGGGATGAGAATTACCGTGGAGAGAGAAAGGCTGAGGAAGAGACAGAGAGAGAGAGAGAGAAAGGTGTACAAGAGAGACCTTCGTCCGGTACTGACTTGCCGGGGTAACAAGGAAAACCCCGTAATAAATCAGCCTGTCGTAAATCGCCGGGTAATTCGGCAGGGTGGAGGGAACCACCCTACTACCTCCAAGGGGTGTTAAAGGATTCGAGTATTACCTACCATCTTCTGGATACCTTCGAATGGGCTGGGACTGTAGTATATATTATACGTTACATATATACAGTATATGCATATACTATATACGTATGAAATCCAAACGCATCTCTTGGCTGACGTGCAATTTAACATATAGGTTAGCCTACTTAACTAATTACCGGAGCACGTGCTCGTGTTTACACCCCGTCAGCTACTGTACTGTATATTTCGCTTGCGTCAATGTGCACTCGTTCACTCTGTATCTCTCTTTCTCTTTGCCTCTCTCGATAATCTCTGTCGGATTCGCTTTCTCTCTCTCTCTCGCTCTCCCACTCAGTAGAGCTTTGGACGTGCATAATTCACAGTGCCGGACAGTTGCATCGCGTGGCCTCCTATTAATTAGGGTCATGCACCGCGGGCATACATCAACCCTGTGCGGCCGTGGCGAACTCCACTGGCCCATCCCCATTTACATATTTTCCCGTCATTCAATTATTTAAGGAGGAATTCACGCCACGGTGAAAACGGCCGCTTATCACGGCCATAAAGCCTGATAAAACGTCCGCTCTCTCGCTCTCGTACTCCGCGGGCCATACCGGAAATACCGGCTTTTTATCTCTTCGCTGTACGTACGCGCTTTTCGTTTTTATTTTTTTTAAATTTTTTCTCTCTCTCTCTCCTGACATAAAAAAATACCAGAAATCGACTGTGATTAACGCTATCGATAATTATCGAAATCTTACAAGGGGGTTCGGGGTTCTAATGACAGATGCATCCGATGCATTATATACACACGTGCATTTGCATTTATTATATGTATACGTATACACAGGCGTACAGGCGTAAATACGTATACGTATACGGATACACATCTGTGTCTGAAAAAGCCGCGAGAAAGTAAGTGAAGAAGAGAGCAAGGGGGTTGCAGTAGTACTTTTACTGATAGTGGACGGAACTACCTTTGTCAGGGGGTTGTTACGGGGAGGAGGGGGTAGATAGGTAGGTAGTTGAAAATGCATTACCAGCCGCGGCATATGGCGCGATGCACGCATGACTCGTCAGCGGGCCAGATAATTATGCATCACACGCTATACACGATACGTAATGGTGCAGCTCTTACACGCGCATCAAGAAATTAATAATTAGCGTGAGATGGCACGACCGTGCATTACATCGCGGTGCATTTAATTAAGCGCGACATGCACTTTCAAGATACGACTGACTTTTAGTGCACTCCTCGCATACTCCCTCCTCTTCCACCCTAAGTATCAACCCACTACCCCTCCCCCCCGCCCAATATGCCATTTTACTTTAAATCCAAATAAATAATGCCCGATGCATCCGCACTCTGTGTTCCAGGAATCCGAGGGTCAAAAAACGAACAATGGAATTCAGTATCGCTTGCAGCTTCTCTATACGAACGGTGAGTACCAACGTTATACATTAAATATAACAAAATGGAATTCCTATATAACAACCGTACGTATATAAGGATATATATATATATATATATATATCATGTTCTCGTAGAGGAATACTATACTATACGTATTATAGGTATAGTTAGCTATAGGTATAGTTAGCTATATGGTATAGCCAATCGCGCTGACTAGGACTACCGCGTACCTATATACCTATAACGTGTATCTGCAGGGCCGTAATAGCCTGTTTAAAGCGTCGATGATGGGCCATCAACATTCCTCAGAGACACCCGGTCTCTGGAGGCGGCTAAAAAGCCCCGAAGTTTCGATGCCCCCCAGTGCCAGGCGCAACAGAGACATATTTTACGTCACTGCTCGTATTGCCCCGGACAAAAACGGAAGCCGTTGGATCCTCCCTGTAGCATCCACGAGGAATGGTCAGTGGTGGGTTACGTATAGTGGGAGGTTATATATACATATGTATGTAGGAGTATATATAGAGTAAGGGAGGGGGGTAAGGGGGAATTCCAAAAAGTGTCTGGGCATTATGAACATATTAAAAAGCCGCAAGGCGTTATCAGGGGGCCCCGACCCGGCAATTTTTCACTCCATATATTGCAGACCGTGCGAGCCACGTTAGTTCCTCCGTCTCGTTTCTTTTGCTCTTTATCTCTCTCTCTCTCTCACTCTCTCTCATACGTATACGTTCGTGAATTACGTATATCTACGTAGCACTGCAACTCCGTGCATCTCCATCTCTCTCGTACACTCTTTGATCCTTCTTTCCTGTTTTTCTATGCTTTACTCTCTCCTTCTCCCTCCTGCACCTCTCTCCCTCTCTCTCTCTATCTCTTTCTATCGCTCTCTCTCTTTCTCTCTCGCTCTATCTCGTTCTCTCTCGTTTCAGCTTCTCTTAGTCTTCTTGCTCGTGTTGCTGGGATCCGATCAATCAATGCGGGATTTTTGCGTTGGCAGGCCTGACTGAGGGGCCGCCCAGCCATCTATGGGCACTAAAACGTGTTGCCAACATCGCGAACAAGAAATAACTAACTGTTGCAAAGTAAGGAATACCAACGCGCGCCTTCGGGATCCTCCATACCCATGGCTACTCTCCTCCAACGTTATACCTTACCGCGTCCACCTTAACTCCTTCTTTACTATACACACGAACCTCCTTTACCGTCGACCTACCTCCGGTCCATCCGACCATCCAGCATCCTCGCCTCGCTTCGTTCGCGTAATTCCATTATACGCGTATACATACCGACCCGGGGAGTTTCTAAGGCAATGTCTCTCGTTTCGCTCCTCGTTAACCCTTGCTTCGCTCCGTGTACGCAAATAGCCTGGCTACGTCGAACGTGCTCAGGATCTTAGAGGAGTCCTGCTCACTCCGCAGGACGTTAGGGACTCCTTTCTGGAAACTCTGACGACACTTCATACGTCACGCGTGAATACGTATATCGCGATTTGGGATACGTACGCGTTTTCATTTTAACGCGTTTTAAATTTCTTCGACGTAAAATTCCATTCCAACCCTGCAGGACGTTTGTCCCTGCGTTCCTGTTCCACTGCCAATTCCCTGTCCACGTTCATACTCCGTTTCGCAGGACCTCT
>JARQST010000680.1:122796-276297 GCA_030142225.1 Pachycephus smyrnensis
CCTTTCTGGAAACTCTGACGACACTTCATACGTCACGCGTGAATACGTATATCGCGATTTGGGATACGTACGCGTTTACAAAATTTCTTCGACGTAAAATTCTATTCCAACCCTGGCAGGACGTTTGTCCCTGCGTTCCTGTTCCACTGCCAATTCCCTGTCCACGTTCATACTCCGTTTCGCAGGACCTCTCGCCGCGAGACTTTACGAAAGTTTAAGAGATAAGATACAAGAAGGGGGTGCTGTTTCTCCGAAGACAAATTGGCGCACTGGCAGAGTTGGCACTGCGTCCACTACTAGCTACCGCTCCCGACCGTCAGGTGTCCGGCACGTCATCGCGTCACCGATCAACCAGCTCCGGCAATAAATCTATAATTAAATAATAAATAAGGAGCGATTCCTGCCGTCCGAGTGACGGCAAACTCTCGCCATATCGGGTCCTGCCCCTTTTTGTCCTCCCAGCCGTTTGCCGACGCTCGTCCTCGTACGCGGCCTCCCATCAGCCTATATACACTGCCCGAGGAGAGACGAGATGAGTAACTGAGCGAGAGAGCGAGATCAGAGGGCGAGGATGAGAAAGAGAGAGAGAGACAATACCTACCGAAGAATATATAAGTAATAGGAGTGCAACCGATTAAGGCATGACGGATTCAAGGGCTGGCCTTTACGGCTGTCCACTTTTTTCATATTATTCGTCGGCTCTGTACACCCCTTCGACATACGAAATTCCCTAATTATCATTATAATTAATATCTTTCTTCGAGCCCTTAAAAGGGACTTTTTTAACAGCGTTCAGACTATATCGCTGATAGGAAGAGCTCTGACCGGTCTCGATCACTTTGCTCGTTTGACCCTGGCTTATTTGCAAAGCCCGGAGATACTCACGGGCGTCCAGCATCCTTCGGTTAAGCCGGCAACGCTTTCTCGGGGTAATTTGTGAGCTAGTTTCGGCCCAAATATTATAATCCGTAGTAACATTATGGTTCGGGAGTCTACGGGCAGACCTCAGCCGGCCGCCGGTTTGGCTCTGCCAGTCTTATATCGGGATTACTTGGCTTACCGGACGCTACAGGACACACGTGGGGAAAGCTGCGCGGCCGCGCTACACTCTCGCCACGAAATATTGTACGTGCGAGGATTATTACTCGCTTATATACATGTATATACGATGAAGAGAATCCTGAAATACTCGATTTACTTCGTGTATCATACTTTTTACCACTCCTTTATTACGGCTCAATGGCCGCTCCCACTATTCTTTTTTTTCTTCATTTTTACCTGAAATTCCTAAATTAAGTTTACCAGCAACACGTGCACGGTTATTTACTTCTCATTGCTTCTTATTAGATTTTTCTTTACCCTTTCTCTTTTTGCATCTCTATACCTACCCCTATCCATATACTTTTTTCATGGGGCGCCTACCCCGTGTACTTGACTGTGGAGAGTGTTGAAGAATTGTACTAAAAAAAATACTTTTATTTCGTGTATATCCCTGGATACCTAAACAGGCCGGACTAGTCTCTCACGGTTTTAATATATCATTAAACGGTTTTTAATATATCACTTTTTACCAGGTACGTACTTATATTCAGAGTGTTTCTGGATATCTGGTTAAAGGTGGATGTTATATAGGTATACTCTGGTAACTGATAATGTAACCTCTAAGCTCAATACTCCGTATCCGTACTACGACAAATGTAACTCGTCCCTCACGGTGTCCGTGGAAAATAAAAAACCAGTCCTCGTGTCGCATCGATTAAGCACGAGCGAAGCCGTGATCTTGGTGGCAGCTTCGCCATTTTCTATCCCGGGAGCATCATTAACGCTCGCTTCTTGTTCGCAGGTGTCAGGCAGGAGCAGGACATCTTTGTTCGGCTGATAGACTCCGTGACCAAGCAGGTGAGAGAATGTACGATTAATAAGCATATATCGAGATACACGTAAATATTGCGGAATAACCAGAAAAGAAAAAGAATTTATCAACCAATCAAAAATGCTTGATACTTTCGGCGTTAAGAGGCAGAAAAAGGACAGGGTATTTAGAGAAAAAAAAAAGACGTCTCGTACGTTCGAGGGCGCATGACAAGAACGTTATCGCCGACGGTACAAGCGTTTAATTTTCCGGGGGGTTGATTCTTACCCCAAAAACGGGGAACTGTCACTGTCCCATCCACGTTATCTCCGCCACGTGGCAATCCGACCGATAGTCCCTTCGCGCGAACCACGTGTCCTCCCTTCCCGTCCCCTTTTCACCTACCCACTCTTACTGCCACCCATAACTGGAATATAGAGATCCTGGCGTTCCGATAACACAAAGAAGGATCATAACCTTCGAGCAAACGCAAATACGCCAGTAGATTATACGATAGATAAGGGCTTTATGCATTTGAGGGTCTTTTTTCTGTTCCTTTTTTTTTGAAATAGTTTCTATACGGCCACTTGACACCTCGCACCTTACGACACACTGTAAACAGCTATGGTGGAATAGGTATGGGTTACTCGGTATTCAAATATTGGGGCTTTAATTAAACCCTTTTTTTTTTTGAAAAGCAGTAATTATATACTGTGGAAAATTCTGAGAAGGTCAAAGGGCACTGGGTACTTTGTCAAATTATTTTTGTAATATAGATACTGTACGTGCTATATAGTCTGATACTGGTACCTGTATAGGTATAGGCGAACCTTCCGTTTTAGCAGATTAAATCATCTTGGGGGCTGGTAGGACTGGTCGGTTCGGTAAGGACGGTGGGTTGGGGAAACAGAGTCGATGTTAGTTTTAGCTGATTAAATTACTAAGCCGCAGTAGTCGTGCGTCGACAGCCGTCGCCTCTTTCAATTCGCGATCCATTCCTTTTATTAATCGGCTTTTAAATCCAGGCTATCGGGCGCAATCTGGCCATTTCTGATTAAGAGGTAGAAATTTCAATTTTATGAGGACAAGGGTGGGTTTGCCTGGGGACGAAAGATTTACTGATATTATTTTTCGAAAAAGAAAAGAAGAGATTTCGTATTTCATAAAAAATGCCTGAGTTCTCTTGGCTGATCTTTACTTCCTTAAAGAAGGGACCAACGTTGGAAATGAAAATATCCCGATTTATGCGTCAAAGCTTCGATTATACCTGCATGGTATATCTATATATGAATATCTGAATACATGGGTGGGTTCGCAACGTAATAGAAGGATTTTGCGAACCGCGAGTGAAAAATATACAGAGAAGGAAAATCTATAAACAACTCGACAATCTACAACTCTGCCGAAGTGTTCAGTAAACGTGCTTTGATCCTCGAGTATCGTTTCTATTCAAGATCCATTCGTATTTTTGGATGCTGGATCGGGGATCACGGATGAAATAAAACGATCCGGTATCGATACCACGAATAAATTGATAGACGAAACGATCGATATAAAGCCTCCTCGAATGCCGCTCGCGAAAATCAGGTATTTCGATAAATCGCCAAAGGGATGCAATTTTCCTCTCTCCCCTCTCCCCTTCCCCCCTCCCACTCACTATCCTCACTCATGATTTGGAAATACGCTAGCCAAGCCGCAGGCTGAATTAGGAGGTCGGTTATAAATCCGCAATAATTGGGTACACCGAGTTCGCTCGCTTCAGTTCGAATCGAAACCCTCCAACCCTTAAAGCCTTCCTTCAATTTCATCCCTCCGCCTATATAACCGCACGAAACCCTTAGCACGGACAGGCGTTTCCATCCGAGAGGGAATCGCAGCCAACTGGCGAAAAGATATTCCCGCTGAAATATGGCGGCGGCGCGTCGTGGGCGAGTTACGTGAAAAAAACGAAAATTTTTGAACGTGCGTAAACGAATAGAAAGAAATAATAATAAAATTCAAAATTCCTAACACGCCTGTCCATTTCGGTCGGAATTTCTATAATGCTGTAGACACGAACGAAAATGAGAATACATAAAGAACTCGCGCGCACTTTGCTCGGATTAAAAATGCTAAATGCTAATTAGTTCCGGGGAAAACATTTATGGCTTAGGCAGAAGGAAGGGCCGTGTAACGCTGTTATTCTAAATGAATGAACAACGGGGAAATTGTACCTAACTTGTAACCCTGTTACGGAGCCCAACCCCCCGTTCCTAAACAACATGGCGGGAAGTCGAGTGCGAATTCCGAAAAAGGAAAGGCAAATTTTTATAACTCCTACCCCTCTGTTATTCGCGTACATGTAAATGTTACGTATAATAATCATACGCGTGAATATACTGTACGCCTATATTTACATACGAGGGTTGCCATTAAAATGCTCGTGCTATTTTGCAAAAGTCAAAAACCATACTCTGACCCTTCGACTATGTGCTGTATGAAAAAAAAAGCTTCGTGACAAAAATTACGTCAGAGGATCATTCATAGTTGAAAATACTGTCTTCGGATCGAGATCTTGATTAAAATCCAAAAGATATTTTCTTAGAGTATCTGTCTTTTTTTCTCGACATTTTTCATTAGGGTACTTTTACAAGGGGCGACACGCGGGTCTAATCGCATCGCAGTGCATTATACATCCCATATGCAAGACTAATGCTAAAATATGAGTATTTAACTAGAGATTAAGGAAATAATAAGCTGGAGATAAGTTAATCCCTGGTAGATAAGACGAGAAAGAACTTCACCCTAGCAGTAGCCGAGGGGTTGTAGGACCCATAGAAACATTGTACGTATACGTTATTTCGTCCTGCACATAAGCAGGGGTGGTAGCCTTCGATATATGTAGAGTACAGAAGATTCCCAAGGGGATAGTAAAATCGATTCGGGATGGAAATCATTACTAGAGATTTGAATGACTATCTTCGAATTTATCTACTTGCTGCAGATCACCCCCGACAGTCTCGATAGTCCTGACAGTCTGGATGGTCCTTACAGTATGAAACAGTCCGATTTTGAGTGTCGCTTACTTTCAGTCTCGATAATGACACGATAACCTCACTTTTATTGTTCCGCCATTATAACGCAGGGGTCAAATTTTATTTTTATTATCATTATTACTTTTTTTTTTTCAATTTCTCAGACAGTCGATAACCAATCAGTCGTCTCGATTCACGAGACTCTCCAAGCCCGCGGCAAGGAAGCTGCTTAGAGAAATCGCATTCCGTAATTCCACGTCCCTACAATCGCGTCCCATATGGTGGTACGTTTCCTCGTTTACTTACTTTTAAAAAATTCCACCAGTCAGACGAGACTATCGGCGCTCTATTAGTCCTTCGTAAGTAATTCCCGTGGGAATTAGGTATCCTGGGATAGCGACCATTCCTGCCGGGACTTAACGGAAGCGAAGAAGGCCCCCCTGGGGCCAGTGCCGACTACTCCCACTCCCCCCAGGACACGTTGTCTGACCTCGTCGTCGGTTTCTACCCCCAGGACGATTCACCTCCCCTCTCCACCCTCTCCGACTGATACCTGACAACATAACCACGCGATATTCCGCAAAAATAGTCCCACCTAAGTAACACTGTCAGTGGTAAAACTTTTCCGATTATTCGAATCAACGAAATCTTTGTGCTTTTGAATTCACAGAGATATCTTTGAAGATGCTCCTCATCCTGAAGCACTTTCCTAATCTCTATCCTAATCCAATCCATTTGCCTCTAGTTAATAATTATTAATATTTCAAATTCAGGCATTTTCCTCTTTGTACATATATATATATAGAATTTCTTACTAAGGGTTGAAGTTCCTCGGAAAATTTACTCGTCGCATCTTCCTATGTATTATCTTACCGAAGGTCGATGGAGCTGTACAAGTTTCCTCTGAGTGCAGTGTTGTAACGCGTGCCGTACCTGTACAGGGAACAGTAATTGTTTCAAATTGTTGATAAGTACAGACGAACGATGGATAAATAGCGGACGGTACAGGTAGTAATGGACTCTGTGCAAACAGTAGTCGCATGTTGGGTCGTTCGAGTGACACGTATATATAGTCACAGTGACTATTGCCGACTGTGTACTAGCTGATTGTACATCGTTATATGTTTAACCAGTGATTATTGTTGAACGTGCAACATGTGTTACGTGCGTATAGCGAGGTAGGGAAGATCGTGCGGTATAATTTATTTTAATTTCATTGAAAACAGTGAAGTATCTCGCGAGAATACTTACGAGTTGATAGTAGATCGGGTGATAATAATTTATCCAGGAAACACGGTGATGATCGTTTCTGGTTTAGAAAAGTTCAATGTACCCTTTAACGTGTATATTTATAGAGGGAAGAAATTATATTGAAGAACTTTAGGGTCGGTTCGTATTAAGCACTGTAAACGCTCGTCTCTTTGCGTAAATTGTAACGGGGCTGGTGGTATACTAATTTTAATTATTCCACGGACAAATAAGTTTGCATGACTTTTTACTATTAAAGTCGAACGTCTACTAACGGCCAAGGTACACGTAACCACGAGAATACTTGCCGCCATTGTTTCTTCCTCTCCTGCAGTGGGGTACCTCTTGCGCTTCTTTAAAGTCTTTGGGTTATCTTTGGATACATTTCTCTCTTTGACGAGCTCCATTTTCTCGAGCGAAGCCAAGAGCTCTGATTTCACTTGGGCGGACGACGTAGCGGTAGAAGAAGAAGAGGAAGAGGAAGAAAAAGTCGGTTGGTTTGCGATGCAATTTACTTTATTTCAGTCGCATAAATATTTGACGCTGCTTTGAAAATCGTGGCGCGTTACGCGAATTCAGTCCCGTAGCCGGCAGAGACCGTTGTACTTGATATCGTTATCACCGGGCCAGTTCCCTTTCGACCTAACCAAACCCAAGCTTATAACCAACGTAGAACCGCACCGCGGTCATGTCGCGCGTTGCGCACCCTCCCTTAGCCTTCCGTAAACTCCCTTGGATATTGTATTTCAAACTATTTACATTTTATCGCGAACTCGCGATCTCGGGCAATTTTGCGTTATTGCAATTTACGCGAGCGACAAAAGCGAGAGACCGTTACGCCGCGCGGCGAATTCAATGAGAACACTCCCAACTTTGTCCTGAATCTTAAATGGTGTGGGTGGAGGTCGTCAGAGATGGTGGATTTTTTTGGCAAGGAAGAGGGGAGGGGGGTAAAACGTGTAACGCCGTTTACAAGGGAAACCATATATGTAGATGCTCTTCATACAGAAGGCAGTTTACGTGTAGATCAAAGCAAGAACAACCACCCTCGAAACTTTATTATTCCCAAGCTAATCCGTAGCTCAGGTCCCATACATAAATACATGAATACAAGGCAACAACGTGTTGTCATTAAATAAAAATCAATCAGAAGGTCGTGAAGGAGGATTAACGGATTTGGTTGCGCTACCCATGGGCTTAAGTCCCTGCCGAGAGGGTCCTTCACGTTCACCCCGTGAACCCCGACGTTTTCAATGCACTTTTGAGCTGGCGACCGAACCGTGGAATTCACGAGATGGCAGATCGATGACTTTTGTTTCTAAGAAGTAGCTGCGCTTTTATATATTGACTGTATAAAGACACGGTTTCTCTTTTCTTCAAATTTCAGGCAATAATGTACGAGGGACAGGACAAGAATCCAGAAATGTGCAGAGTCCTGCTAACGCACGAAGTGATGTGCAGGTATGTAATTATTTAAATAAATAATATATGCATAGTCGCTATTGCTATTACTGGTATATACAGGAGTGCTTCTGAGAGAAGGGTATATCGAATAAGGGATGCAAGCCTATAGCCAACCACCCTTGCGGTACTAAACCATAAACGTAACGAGGCATAGGGTGGTGGTTGCAGTCCTAGTCAGGATCTGGCTGATCGTGAGTCACTCAGGCCCATGGGACCTCAGTCGCGTTACCCCTCAAGTCCCAAGGGTTGAAGGGACGTTTCTCAACGAGCTCGAAAACTTTTGACGCTCCTTTACTATACCACCCCTCCCCACAATACGGATTTCCATCACTCTGGTGAACCAGAGGTTCCTCTCTGTCCCATGCAAAAAAATATCGAGCACCATCTATCGAGCCTCTAATTGTACCGTTTCCAATTGCAGTCGATGCTGCGACAA
Organism: Pachycephus smyrnensis; assembly: GCA_030142225.1. NCBI lineage: Eukaryota > Metazoa > Arthropoda > Insecta > Hymenoptera > Cephidae > Pachycephus > Pachycephus smyrnensis. Next base: position 130,811 of record JARQST010000680.1, read on the forward strand.
GAAAAGTTGCGGCAACAGAAACGAGACACCCAGCGATCCAGTCATCATCGATCGGTGAGTCCAAAATCTGTCGTTTACCTTTCTAATTTTCGGGTAAGAGAAATAAGATTCGAAATTTCGAAATAAAGTCCTTCCACCCGAACGGAATGCGAAATTTCTTTATGTCCTTGAGAAATTTCTTTTCCTAGTCTCTTGAGATGGTTCCGTAGTACCACGTATGTGTAGGTTGACGTGTATATATCCGTATACTATATATAGATATACAGAAGTGTTGCGACCCCCGGATATTTAGGCTTGCAAAATACGTTGTCTACGGGGGGTTGGGGCCTTTCGCTTCTAAGGGTGGAAGAGTATCCGTACTCAGCCGTACTCATACCCTTCGTGCACACCAGGAGAGCCGGCCCGTCCTCGGAACAGAGGCTGCTGCCGTTGGTGCTGCTTCTGCTACCTCATAGCTAGCTAACACAGGGGTGGGAGTAGGGTGGGCCGGGTATCTGAATAGGCTATAGAGTGTCCTGAGATAGGAAGGTAGGAAGGAAGAGGTTTCCCGCGGGACCCAGGCCGAGATAGTCTTCAGGAGGACATCTTGAGCCCAGGGGTGCTCAACCGTAACCCTATAGTCTACGGACACCATTTTCCATTCGAAACGTCTGCCATTTATTTCCCCCTCTCTCTCTCTCTCTCTCTCTCTCTCACACTCTTTCTAAATATACACTTTTTCTGTGAATCATTAAAAAAAATTATCGAAATCATCCTCGAGAAACTGACAGTTATACGTGTATTAATAAATGGTAATAAAAAAAAATTTCCCACCAATCGATCCCATCCGAAAGAGTCTTATCCGGCAGGATCGGTCACGTGGAGAAATTACAGGGAGTGGGACAATTATCCAGCTAAGTAATAATCGTGGTTACGTGGTCGATCGTAGCCACGATAGAAAAATTAATCTCGAAAATGCTTTACGTCGAGACGCAAGCATCGTGGACGAGTATATATTATGGTATAGGAAGTGGGTAAGGGGAGGGGTTATAACCTAACTGCAGCCGAGCGGTTGTCGATCGGTCCTTTGGTTAGTTGCTGGCTCGCGTGTCACGTTTTACCCCTGGATTCATTTAGTAGACACACTCGACATCAATTGCTATTGCTATCGCTGGTATAGTACTATATAATAGTTATACCTCTTCCTCGTGCTATTTCTAGTCAACTATCCTTCCCCCCTCTCTAGTCGCTGCCTCCTTTGCACCGAGCAGCCCTTGCAGTAGCAGGCTTGATCTTACCGTCTGTTATACTCTTTTATATCTATATACCTATATCTATATAGCTATATATATATATATATGACTTCCTGTCCCTTCCGTGTTCGAAATATCGAGAAGCTAATAGATTTTCGATCGCACAAAACCACAATGGACGCGAAAGGGGGGCTAGTGGTTCGGAGAGTGGGCGTAGGGTATCAATGCCACTTTGATTGAGGTGGTCCACGTCGATTGTGACATGCTCATTCGGCTGTGCCGAAAGTACAACGTCACGAAGAGAAAAGGAGGGAAACGTACAGAAACATGGATCCCACCCTGTCATGCCATTTTTTGTGGAACCTACAATGCCGGGGCTCGTAGCAAAAATGTGTGTGTGTATATATATATTGCAGCATAAAAGCTAACTTAAGAGGCAGAGTAGATTAGCTCAAATAATTTTATATGGGTTCAGAGAATTTCTGATTGAGACGAAAAGGGTTCGGAGTTCATAGGGTACACGTAATACGTATAGATATACAGTGAATGTAGATGGGCGAGGGGTACAGGGTGGGAGGGGTTTTAGAAAGTGGACCCTGGGTTGGACGCGTCATACGCCGGACTGGAAAACCAATTAACATGTATAATTAAAATGGCATTGTCCCAAAACGGAATTATAGGAATCAGTATTACGTATCTATTCGTTCCCAAAAGCGAATCCCACGGGATGCGATTCTCGTCTTCTGATCCTCCCGGACGACGTATGGACTCCGCGCGTCCTTAGACGCGTCTTCCGCACACGTGCGATACCTAAAGAAGGTCGAGAAAAAAATGGTGAAGCGGGTCGACATGCTGGCGCACCGGAACAACGGCCAATAACGGCCGGACGGATACGACCGTACGATCCACCCCCGTGATTGGTTAACTTTGTTTCGTTCGGCAGCCAACCCCTTAATTTCGGCATCGATCATAGCCTGCCTACCCCTGGTACCTATAGCCGTATATACACACCGTTGAAATGCCAGCACATACTAGCTGACTTCTTTCTCTCTTTTTCACTCGATTTTTCCTGGGACCTCTCTCCTTCTCTCTCCCCCTTCTCACTCTCTAGTCTCTGAACGCACCTTCCCAATTCTCTCCGTCAATTTGACGGATTTTATTCGGCCCTCGTTCACCCCTCTACGTTACCGACAAGATTTTACCTCAGGCATTCTACAGGCCCTTTCAACATCGTTCGTCAGAGATTGGCCAGACTGAGAATAGGGATTCGTATCTTTTTTCTTTTCCTTTTCTATCTTTCTCGTATTGGTTAATCGTCTGACGGAGGGATATACGTATATATTCTTCGTTGTAATTTCTCTAGCGACCCTTTAGGGAATGTCGCATTGAACAATGGAATAACATTGGCAAACATCTCGTGGTCAGATCCCTGGTTGACGTTCATATTGCCATATGCAGTAATGCCGGTACACGATATTCCCTCGGATGAGTCCGGACGCGTAACAATCAATCGTTACCTTAATTGATTGCGATTACTAGAGGGTGGCTGGGATGGATTGACTGACGTCACAGTGACGTACGGATTGTCAATCAGTCGCGCTTGTGGCGTTAATGCATGCAAATCTGACCGAACCGACGTTACGTAACGCGTCGTTGCATTCCGCGTACTCGCGTAGACACGCTGGACTACTGTAAGGCTCGAATATCCTGGACGGTATAGCGGCACGCCATTTTTCTTCCTTCTCTGCGCGTTTCGCGTCCATTCAATAATTTGATTGGAGATTACCTGTCCGGAGAATTTATACGTCATAACGCGTGCACGCGTATGGATAAATACGTAGCAAATATTAGAACCCGTATAGGTTCCTTCGAGTGGGTATAGCTTTGGATTAATGTAAACAAAAAAAATTGCGTGATAGGCGTACACTGTGTAATCAGATGACAGTCCTCTTGACACGCACGACACGCATTTCTATGCTGCGTGTATCTATACGCATGTAACGCATTGACGATATTCAAGGTAATGACGGGCGACCCGTGGCATTTATTAGAACGATGCTTTCTCTGAACATCATTAAAATGATAAGCGATAAGGGTTGTCGTAATGACAGACCTTACTGTCACACTCGTCGTATACGTCATATGACGCAAATCGATAGTAAAACTGGGGGAAGCTTATTATGGTTATTTTTTGTGGGTAGAATTACGTTGAGCGTGCTTGGTTTTGTAGAGATATCGGAGTATTGGGGAATTTTGACTTTTGACGCCATTTGTCGAAATTTATCTTGTGAAAGTTTCTTTTGGGGGTAGTTTATAAGACGATAGTGGTTTTTGTCGTGCTATTTTCTGACGCGTCTATTAGGGAAATCAAAACATACTCAGCCCCGATGCTAGGCTCTCTTTTCTATAGGGAGCATATGGGGCACCTCTATGCTTATGGGGTGTCACACCCTTCGTTCTTGACGTACCCCAAAAATAAATGGACGACCGTGGTTGCGCGTAAGAGAGACGGTAGGAGGGTAAAGGTCTGCGAGGAGCGCGGTGGAGGGTTCGAGGGAGAAGAGAAAGGGAGTGCATATGTGGCGTGCACTGTCGCGCGTCTGTGTATAAAACGTGCGTGAGGGAGCGACTGGGTCGCTGGAGCGAAAAATCGTCGGATAAATAAGCCCATATTTGCGCGGCTAATTATTTTTGGTTTTGCCAATCTCGAAAATTGGGTCAATAAAAGGGACGAGGGTGGCTACATGCGTACGAACGTTTACGCTGTCAGACCGGAAAGTTTGGCTTCGTCGTTTTTAACTTGCGGGCTATTTTCAATCAGCCGCTGATTTGTTGACTTTTTTTCTTGTACGGATCGGTAACGCCAAATCGACAACGATCGACGGCTTAAGGGCTGAGAGATTGATAGGAGGCACGGAGTGGATCAAGTGCGAAACTGAAAAAGGACACGAGTCCTACGGTCATCATGCGTATAGCTCTGAGGCTTTTTAGGCGTCTGGATTTATCGCAGGAGCAAAAAGGATGCCGCGATGAGGCGGGATTGGGTTTTGCGGGAGGGTGGGACGTGCGCGCGCACGGGACGCGCGAGCGCACGCGTTTCTTTCGTCGAAATTTAGAAATTCTGAACAGTTCCGCAGAGTTCATTAAGAGGCAGTAAAATCGCTCGCATTTAGGAGCCAAAAATGGTTCCGTGGACCGTCGTAAATTCGTCCAATTAGCCCGAGTGACCAAAAAATCTACGCCGGGATCATTTTGCCCATCGGAAACCTTCTTTCTGGGGGCCCCCGCGACATATACACTCGCAGCGGGGCAAATATGCGGGCCCCGGCAAATCGTACTTTTGGGGGTGCCCCGAGAACGCGCTTCGCTCGCGAAATACGCCTGGAATGTATATTGGATATTATCGATATCTGGATCTATTCCGCCTGCTAATGGAAAACTTATGCCAAACCCGGCGATCCATTATGTATCAGCGATCAAGTCCGCCGGATTACTTTGCTGACTACCATTTGATATATATATATTTTTTTCATTCACTCTTTTTTTTGTTCCCTCGCACGACACATACATTGTCGCATTAAAATCCTTAACTGGCAACAACCCTTGCAGCACTGTATTCCTCGACGTCGTAAGAGGGTGGCTTCGCCAACGTTTGCCGTACTTTGCGAAAATTTTGCAAGGGTGTGTCGAAACTGGCGAGAATCGTGCAGCAAGCTTGTGGTCGTCGCGACGCCTTAAGAATTCGAGGTACTTGAGGCGCCGCGCAGCAGGTGGAGATCTCCCTGGGCAGCCTTGTGATTCTCGGTCTAGCAAACCACCCCTCCTCCCTTTTAATAACACCCTCGAGTCCTATAGGGCTGTAGAATCTTAGCCGTATTCCGCGGCTTTGCTGCGATTCCGTTACGGTTATACCGCTACGAGAATTACCCCGATAGGGAATCCGTATTTTCGAGGAATACATTAACGGCGACTGCCGCGCCACAGGAGGGGTCGGTATATATGCGCGTTATACCACGAAACGCCAAAGATTCAAAGAAAGGGAGCGTTGTGGTAGAGGGAAACGGAAGGAAGGAAGTAACTGAAAAAAAAAAACAAAAAAACCAAAAGAGACTTCCGCCAACCAAGAAGAAGACTCCAATAGGGAGAACCGATCAGCTTAATGCATATTGATGCGCCAGGAACTAAGTGAGTGAAAAATCGCCATCGATCACCCCCTTGATAAGAGAGAAGCATCTATATCTCCCTCTCGTCCCCCTATCGCCTACACTACGATATAAAACATTTCATCCCCCTGAAAACCCACCCCCTCAAACACGGAAACGAGCTTCTGCGTCTCAGCCATTCACGTTTATCGAGTCTCCGCGATGTCCCATTCTTCTCTGTTCTTCTCTCCCGAAAAAAAGAAATCAGAGTAAAGTACCCTTAACCTTGGCGCAACCCTCCGCTCGGAGAGTCGCGAGCAAGATGGCACCTTGCATCAAATCACTTAGGAAAAATGGCGGGTAGCCGTGGCCGACGGCCCAGAGAGATTCTTTCCGGCCGATTACCGTCTCAAATTGTACGGAAAGCAAAGTCGTGCTGGCCCAACCCGAAGTCTCCCTTGGCCAAAACCGGTCTAGAGCGGCCACCCCTGTGCCGTCACCCCTTGCTCGACACCCTTGGCATTTTCTAGGGCCTGTCACGGATTCCGCGAACCAGATGCCAAACGTCACGGCTCGTCGACGTGGAAGGACGACATTCTTGATTTCCGAACGATCGATCCTCCCCACCCCTCCCCTTCCCACTACTCCTATACTTTGGAAAGAAAGCCAGAAGAGCTAGAGCAAACTAACTACCCCTGGAAGAGGGTTAACCAATAGCAAAGACTGGGTCGAATACAAAAAAAAAGTAAAGTAAACATCAACAAATCCTCGTGCTCTATATATCTACCCCTATTCCTCGTCGCGGAGTATGTGCATAGAAAATCATACGCGTATGTTACATCCCCATTGGCCGTATGTCGAATCATCCCTTCGAGAGGTTCGTTATCTCTGTGAATATCGTGTGTACTCTTATCACGTGTCAGCAGGCAACTCCTAAAAACAGGTGGTTACCAGGACAGATCGGAGAAAATGAAAGCGCCAAGAAAAAAAAGACAAGGGCTGGTACCGAGGGTAATACGAGAAAAACAGAGACACAGAGGGGTAGAAAAGGTGAAAGCAGAAAGAGAGAACCACTTGAAGAGTCGCGTGGCGAACTCAATTACTTTCTAGGGCCTCCAAACACTACACGCACTAATGCCAAGTACCAGGGGGTTGAAGGGGTGGGTGTTAGAGGGAGCGTGTCGTCCCATTGTCTGACCCGGATCCCTTTACTCATTGTGATAAGTCGCTTGCTATAATATATAACAACACTCGTACACGTCACAGAACACTATTGCATCATCTGCTAACACTATATATATACACACACACCCTCTAATTCACTTCTCCGATACGTTACACTAGATTATAGTGAAGTTTAGGTAAATTCGTGGTTTTCCTGAATACCACTGGCTATCCGTTCCACAGGACCTTCCGGTATTCTCAGGGGAGGAAACACTTCGTTCCCGTTAAGGGTTGACAAAAACGAAGTGTTTCTGGTCGCGCTCACCTTAACCACTAATTTGTGTTCGTTTGTCCCTTTTCCGTGTCACATACGTTAACCACGTACGTAAGAATACCGGAAATCACTTTCTACCGTTTCCCATCGATATTTCAATTTATTTAAAAAAAAAAAGGTATCCTTGCTACAATATATAGTCAATTCTTACGAAGGAACTCATCGAAGTCCGCTCGAGGATTTCTAGTTATCCCTGAAGACACGGAGACACGGGACAGAAGAATTGGAAGCCACTTACCGGGATCCGGAATAAAATAAGAGCCGAATAACTGGCATAGCTTGGCGCCTCACGGCAGTCCATCAGCTCAGCATAGCTGCCAACTCCCGCCATACTGTATACAGCTCGGAGCGGATCGCAGAAGGTTCCGCCGTACCGGGAACTAAAGGCGGGTTTAGGAAAAACGGGAAGTCCTTGCGCTCCTGTCAATCAGCCGTCGCCGGTTTTGCGCCGTCCGGTTAATGATGATCCACTGCTCTATCTCCGCGTGATCGAGCTGGTCCAGCGTTCTCTGGCACGTAGAGAATCCGTAAGGATCGGTAGGACTCGTTGAGATTGGTATGAAAATATTTTTGCCAATGCTAATGACAATAATAATAATAATGATAAGATCGTACCGGATATACATCCGGCGTAGAAGAATCTAAGGAGACAGGTGTGTATACCGATAACACTCACGTGACACGGAAGTGGACTTTATTGTATAGGTATGCTAATGTGAAAGTGCAGAGTAATTTTCGCAAACTCTTGCAAGGCTCGATGGAAAAGCGATCGACGCTCAAGATTTATGCGATTGATTTGAATGGAGTCGAGTGACAGAACAAGGAAGCGCTCTTAGTCCTGGTGGTGTACTCCCACGAGGATACGCCCTTCGCGCGGTTCGTGTCCGAGGGATCTCTATAAATTTGCATGTAGAATAGTTAGAGGTTCTCAGGAAGCGGACCGCGGCGGTGCTTTCATCCTCTCGCATATGTCGGTAACATCTACACTCGTCTCTCTTAGGATGTTATGTCAGACGGAAGTGCGAGCTCCTTTTTCGAGATTAACCAGAAGCCCGTCCTTGTACGGTTTACATGGATAACTGTCCTGGAAGGAACCATGGGACCTGGGTACGGAAAAGGATCCTCTTTCGGAATGCTGTGCTACCGTGGTCCAGTACGTCAGGCACGCTTACCAATCGCCCTTGAGGAATTCGAGTGAAATGGAATTCAAAGGGAGCGGTTTAAGGGATCAAGTGTCTTAAGATCGGTAACGATAAATCTATCTGTCGAGCGACACTTCCAAGTGGGACGAGTCGGTATACGAATCGCGATTAGACCTCCATCCGTTCTCTGGATCTTCGTGTGGACAGGGCATAATTCTTATTCTGGAGTTTGCTCAAGGCTGGGAGCACTGCGAGTCCATCCAAAAGACGAATCAATCGGGCCTGCTGAGTCTGTCGGCTTCGGGTTGTGAGGATCGGCGCGGTGTCGCCGCGACGCGTGAGAAGCGAAGAAGAAGAAGAAAATGGAAAAGGGACGAGGTCGGGGATATAAAGAGGGAGGAATAGGAAGAGGAAGAAAGAAAAAATAAAGCTACCAGAAGGAAGAAACGCGAAGGACAAAGGAGCTGTGTGGACGGTTTGGCAAACAAAGGCTCATGAATACATTTGCGTCTGTCGGCCGACCGGACGGCCAACCAGTGAGCCAAGTTGCTTCCTACCTTGTACTAGTCACAGCCAGTCATCCAGGCAAGGCAGCCAGCCGATCCTCTCGCAAGACACCCAAGGGATGCTGTAGTGGACCTGCAGCAACCAGCCTTCATCCCTCCTGTAAAGAAAACTATAGTTCAGCCTATAGTACCTATCCTCCTACCCTCATAGCAAGACGCGAATTCTCTCTACTACCACCATTCGCCACCACCACGAATGATAGTACCGGTAGCTACACTAGCACTACGAGCATCCCCTACATCCCACCCCTAGTCACTCGTTCCTTCGTTCGTTCATTCGTTCGGCTGCCGGCCTCCGGACTTCGGTCGTGGGGGGTGGACAAGCGAGGCTGACCGGTTGCCATGGCGACCATATGGATTGATCCGAGCAAATATCATCTCCGAAGACGCCCGAAAGAATCGCCGGATTTTACAGAATACCTTGAACTCCCCTTACACTCCGTCCGATAGGTCCACGGCTCCTTTTGCTTCTTGATACTTCACAATTCTCCTCCTATATCCAATCTTAACTTTCAACAGCACATCCACGTCGTTCCTCTATCCACCGTGCTCCGGGACCACCCTCAATAATTTCGCGCAACCCTCAGAATTTTTCTTCCGTCAAGTCACCCGAGACCCTGTCTAAAAATTAAGACGGAGTCGCCACAGATATCCACAGTCGTCGTATCGCAAGGCTTGCGTCCTGTTGCGTCGCCGTAGAAGCAGTCGGGCCTACGTCACGGCTGGCAAGCATCAACATAGCCGGATCGTAATAAGTTTGTGTAGACAGGGAGGAGTGTAGTAAATAATGTAACCTTGTAGAATGCTAGGAGTAGCAGGTTGCGAGTTAATAGCTCGCCTCTGGAGGACTCGTAGGACGATGAGTGATTCAGTGCGCGTCGCGGCTCGATCTCACTCTCCACTGCCTTCTAGGTTGGAGCGTGTGGTGTGTAGTCGGTCAGTGGTTCTCTGTCTACGCAGGGATATCCTGACCAATTGGCTGGAACCAGGGTGTCGTCAGGATAGTTTGAAAGGAGACCACCCACGGTGAGGACGTTCCATATAAAGGGACGGACATAGCCATAATGTGGCCCTTTCTTTCATAGATTTCTTCTCGATCCTCACCGAGCTTCGCTCTGGTCCAGGATCCCGTTTTCTTGTCACGAGAATTATAAATTAAGCTATTAAATGTGTGACGTCGTCTTTTTTTACCATACCCGCTACCCCGTAGAGTTTGGACGTACGTCACTTGAATTTCGATCGGATCCTGGAATTCAATCTTATTCGTTATCCCGCTGTTCCTTGTACGTACAAGACCATATAGGACAGTTCGGCTTGACTATCAAATCAAGATTGAATAGTCCTGCGTGTTTATCCGACTAGAGTACTGTACAGCTTCCTCTGGTCTAGTCTGGACCAAAAAGTCCTTGATCACAGTACCAGTCGGAACTGTGTTCCAATCGTGGTCGAAACTTTTGGATATTTTACGTGGCAGCTTGCACAGAAAAGTTTTCTAAGAAGGGTGTGTAGGAGGACTTCCGGAATGGTTTCCAAAGGGGTTGGGGTCACGTTAAGTTAGATCGCTAGTAGCTCGGTGACCGTAAAAGCGCTCTACGGGAAGCCTCAACCGTTCCCAAGAACTTCCGGTTAAGTCAAACACGACGTAAAGTCGCGGAGAAGTTCGGATTTGGTAAGTGCCAATGAGGCATGTAATGCCATTAAAGGGAATCTTATTACGCGACGTTGCCCTAATGCGCGCCCGCTCGCTGCAACAAGTATTCCCCGTAATTAAGTCCCGATTAATTCGACGGCCTACGAGGCGGTAAATGGCGCGTGTCACGACGACGCAAGTAGATTAACTTGATGAACCAGACAACAACAATAAAAAGAGAGTAGAGAGACGCGCCGTGGAATAGACGAGAAAAAGTCATCCCTCTGCTGGCTCCTTTACCGGGACAAAATTTAGGAAGGAATTGTTTCCGGTTTGAATTTCCGCAAAAGCAATGCCTCCAAGGTAAAACCGCGTATCGCAACAGCGACCAATCTTCCTGGACCGAACTCCTAAGGAAGCAAGGGTGATTCCATGATTAATGCTGCAAACAACGACGCCAACTAACCTAACCTCTCCCCTGGTAAACCTGAGAAGCACCCAGACCATCATACCTCCACAACCCTCCATATTCTCTCATAATCCCCATACTGGCCGCAACAGCTTCGCGGCGAAGTACTCTCCGATCCTTAGAACTGCTGGATGCTGCGTCGAATTCATCTTCTGTTAATAGAACTACTCCACGCGAGGTGCAGCATAGGATTCTTCGTAGAAAGACAATAGCGAGGCGACAGATAGAGGAAGAAGTGGGACAAGGAGGAGTGAGGGGTATATCAGCCACAGTAGAGGGAGGCTGGAAGAATTTCTCTATGATTTCTCTCCTCTTCGCTATTCTCGTGGGAAAATGAAAAAAATAAATAAACAGAAAAAAAAACGAAAAGAAAAGATAGGAACTCTCGTTTCTTTTCTCGCGAACGTCTCTCGTTTGCACCCAGCGAAAGCGGACTCGCCTACATTTATACATTCCCGGTAAACGACCACGTTAAAAACCAAGCGTCTCCACCGCGCGCAATGCACCGCAGATATACGCACCTGCGAAACGGTTACGTAACCCACGGTAAATCAACGTGGAACTCTCGAAAATAACTTGCTCGTAATTCACGTTGCACGAAATCTCCGAGAGAAATTAAAATAAATCAAAGTTATCTGTTGCGCAACCACTTGCCGGTGATCTGGTGTGTGTGTGAGACTAAACAGGGCACGATACACACGCCGTTTAACGTGCTAGAGATATTTCCTTTCCTATATCTGTCATGGCTGTCCCACAGTTATTAAATATCGGTCCTACCACATACATACGAGAGAGTCAAAGAGTAAAACAGCACATACTATACCATACCTATGTTATACGTGCTACAGAGCGTATCCAATACACGTCCTATACCAAAACTCGTCCCTTGAAATATTCCCGTATACAGTCATTCGAAGTCGAAGAAAGCATCAGACACCCCGTAGATATAAATATACCCTGTAACCGATCGGAAAATCGTAAGACACTTTTCCAAGGGTCCCTCTAACCACATGAATTCTTGATTGCAACGCGAAGGAATTTTACGCGATCCGTTAAGAAATCGGATAGAGCATGTATATATACATTGTCGCGTATCCCCTTTTCTTAACATATCCCCCCCTTCTCGCCCCACTCATGGACAACGAAATTTAGCTATCCGTGAATAAATACGGTTAGTGGCCAGCCGTGCCCCATAGATCCCTTTGACCGGAGGCAGTATGGGGTATATAGCATATATAGTACATATAGGGTGTACAGGACATAGGATAACTGGTAAGTGCCTAGGGCGACCATCTGTGCCCTTCTGCGCCTATGCAGCCACGTCGATTGCATTATCATTTACCACGGCATTTGTTGTAGCTGCAGGAATACATTACGCTAATGCCACCCCTTCGTCCATCCCCACTTTCTCTTGGTCGTATACCGAATTGGTAGGACTATCATCTTGATAACCAATCGATCTGCCATAGCCGAAGATGATAACGGTGCTTAATTTTATTTTCTGTCACTTTTTTTTAATACACCGCGTTGGACGAGACCCTTGCCAATTATGCAACCCTTGACTAATACGTACTGGAGATATGAAGTTTCGCGTGGATTGGATACGGTGGTTTGTTTCTGCGTGAATAAAAATCGCAGTTACCGTATATGGATGGTGGCTACTGATAACGAGCTCGTTACGATTACCTCGTGATGGCAGTCGCCGTAATAATAATAATTGCCTCGGCTGCTCGGTTATTTTATTATTGAAACGCGGCCATGACTAATTTCATATGGGAGATAGTTAGCGGGAGCACGTGTGGACTATGCTCCTCTATACTATACGTCCGTTTGTCTGGTTGCGATAGCGATGTGAAGCGTGTGCGAGGGGGCGTGTACACCCTGATGGTGTCAAGTTACTACGTCACTGGACTGCGACAGTGCAATCGTCCTGTCATCCCGGGATGACATCGGCTACTGGTGCCAGGGCCGTTTTATTCGGGCGCTTTGGCATTGGTTTTGTAGAGGAGAAATCTTAAGGGTTACTTTTCAGACGGATACTATGCCCTTTGACTTTTACGCGTAGCTATGGGTTTCTTTTTTTTTACGTGTAGAAGAATGAACATTTATATATAGATATATATATTTTTTAAATATCATTACAGTGATAAAAATTCGAGATTGTCGTACGCCATTGGCGCGTAAGGTCCCCCCCTTAGCCCCTTCTAAAATATCGACGTTAAATGAACAGAGTGACATTCGTACCCTTGGTCCTTACCCCTGGATCAACCCCTCGTTCTCATCCCCCTTGAAATGGGCAATTTTATCAATAATACGAATCTGGTAATTTGATAGAGATATAATGCAAATTTAGATAATTGTTCCCGTACCCGGTATAATGGTACCTATACAGCATGTTAGGGTACTATTGGTCGAGTAAAGACCTTTGCCCTTTTTGTACGGAAAGGTATAGTGTGTCTTGGCACCGTATTGAATTTCTATCTACATGTGGTGTCGACAAATGATAGACACGAGAGACAAACGTACCAGTTACGATATGGAGCGTCGTTTCGACAGATGGCACGGATTTGTTCGCTTCTTGTTTTATGTGTTTTAGGTTAAAAGATTTGTTCTTTTTTTTTCTTTTTCTTTACACTTATACTCTTCGACTAATTCTTCAGCTTCGTCAGTCTCGACAACAAGTACACGGAATGTATTTTCATGAATGAAAGCCGTCGTCAACGTGCAATGAGTTACGGGCGTGTTTTCACTTGACAAATGAGCCACCTTCATAAAGCCGTCAACCCCTAATTTTTTAATCGCTCGTTTAAAGGGTTAGCCCGCACTTAATTAGCATAGTTACCGTCCCAGGAGTAGAGAGCCACTAGCTCCGAACCATTCATTCGGTCTTTACGTGTTAGGAAAAACGTAAATGGACACGAATACAATTTCTTTGTAAAATGAAAACCCGGCAAACAGATAGTCCACGTGTGCACGTATGGATACAGATATATGTACGTTTACATTGTATGTGTGTATATATATATTTTTAGCCACACCTCATTTGAAAATTAACGAGGATCGCGTGTGACACGCATTCGTTCACGTGTACGTAGCCAGTACACTAAAGGTGATATCGGCGCGATAGTCCAAGTGAAATTAATTTGTACGAGTTTTCTCAATTAAGCGTGCTCGGCAATTTGGATAAAATGAAGGATGAAAAAAAAAGAGAGAGAAAGAGAGAGAGAGTATCGTTTAACGTGGCAAAAGGGTTTATCTCGTTTCTGCTAGCCAGTCGTATTTTAGTTAGCGGATAGTTCGATAGCCGTACGTTAACGACGTCGCAAATCTAATAGAGCGCCTGCAGCATCAAATGTCACGAATCCAATGGGGGCTTCAGCATTGTAGTTTTTGATTGGCTAATCCACCCTAATCTAATCGAGGCTGGGGGGGTCGCTCTGCGGCCCTCTTCACTCTGGAAGCGTAGGCATTACATCATCTGCCATGTACGAGATTGGATTATCTTACGGCCGTACCTACTTAGGTTAGATGAACCTGCTGGACCATCGCGAGATTTTCCGTGTTCTCAGAAGAAAATTTCTTTTATATTTTATGCTTTTTGCTTTTCTCTTAATCATTTTTCTTTCTTATACCATCTCAAAGATCAGTTGGATGAAAGAAATTGTCTCTTGATCCGTCTTGAGATCAATTAGAGAATCTCCTCGGTTTATTGATTGATTGATTATTGGGCAATTATTATTATTATTTTCAATAAAAATTTCTAAGCTGTTGATCTTTTAATTGATTAAGTACTTGATACATGTACTTCTCGGAAAGACGCGTCTCGATCGCAAATATAGCGAACTGGAAATATAGACATTCGACACACCCCAAGACGATATCCAACCAGCTAAGCACAAGGGTGCATACATTGCGGGTAGTCACCCTTCTCTACGACTCTGGTAACACCCCCAGAGCCAATAATACCCACGTACTACTACGGCGTTAGGTTGGCTTATTATTTTCGTACGGCTCATTGAGCCCAGTGTGTACGCTGCTATCAATTACAGGACATTCCTAGCGGCACCCCGAGCCAAATTCAAGCCAGGACTTAGCAGGATAAACGTAACCAGAATCCCATCTGGTCACTTTCTCGCTATTCGCCTTCTCCTCTCTAATGGAATCAACTCTCTCGATCCTTCGCCACACGCTAAAGAACCGCAGCAGATAAAAAACCGCACACGCTAAAAAACCGCAAACGCTAAAAAAACCGCACACGCTAAAAAATCGTACACGCTCCCATCGAACCAGAGTTGAAAAAGTTTTTTCAATCACCCGGAATTTCATATACGACATTAAAGTAACTAAAAACTACATACGTAAGTATACGTATAAAAGTGGACGCTTTAAAAGTGTCGTCTATTCCTTACGACGTCGCATATCCCTATATGCACATACGTAGTACATAAAGATCGTAAGGTACCAAGCTAGCTACGTGTATGTAAATCGAAATAACATTATCCATTGCTCGAAGGCTACCAAGTGTGCATCCATACACTATATCTATACCTATATCTGCATGACACACGTGGCCAGAGATCGGGACGAAAATTCAGGGCCGGGATAAAGCGAATTCGCCAGCAGCCACCGTGCTAGATCTCTCCCCTTTTCCGGGCTGTAGACCCCGTCGCTCCTGTCGCCCGGGGCGACTTGAACGTAGGACGTAACGCAAACGTTCTTCCTCCGCGACTCGACATATGGCCGTGTTAGCTACTCTTACGTATATTTCCCCACTGCCATATGACCGGCCGTGTAAGCTGAGCCTTACGCATGTTACGGCCGTTTCTGGTATCCTGGTTCGAGTGATATTGGCGAGTTTACGGCTCCTTGAAAGTCCGTCTTGAAGTAGGTCCCAAGTGGTATAAACAACGATGGAATCGAAGAGTGGTCGCTGAGGTACTAATCGATTATAACAATTAGTCGTCGATCCGATATGGCCGGTTATCGATGTAAAATGGCTGTTGCAAGTAATCCTGGGAAAAAGGATGCAGTTTAAACCAAGTGCAGTTTAAAAGTGTCATAACGTATCGAGTACCTGTGTGGCCATTGGATGGACAGCAAGGTGAGCTCCGGCTCGCTAAGTTGTCACTCGAAGTCAGCAACTCCTTTTTGCCAAGAGTATTCCCCCTGCAGGTTAGAGCCCACGGTAGTCCTGGCAGTTCTCCGTCGTACCCCTGGGATCCCCCTGGCATCCTCATGGACCGTCAAGAAGCCGCAGGTTTCCAGTTTTTCTCAGCGCCGCAGCGCAACCAGCTCTCGATCTAATAGCTCGACTCGAGTCCCTCGCTCTTTACTCCTTCCTCTCCTTTATCTTTGCTCTTCACTCCTTCCTGCCGATGTCTCATCTCATCCTACTTCTCGCTGGAGACACTCCTCCCCCACCCCACCCTGCATCCCCAACGTCCAGGAGCTCCGGCTGCTAAGGCCTGTGGCAGCCAGAAGCGAACACGGAGAAGCCGGCCAGACCGCGCGGATCGACCTAATGAGGATAATTCCTGCATTGATTGCCGAGCATCGAATGGTACACGCAGCCTCCGGTTGGCTGGCTGAATGGTCGCTTGGGTTGGCTCGGCTGGTTCGCTCGCTGACGACGGTAAATCATTCTTAATTAAACGATAGATATTTAATTAGGAAGCCGGGATTGAGTTAGTTATGAGGCATTTAAGCAGGAAGATTGGGCCCCGTTATCGGCGGTGGGCGATTCAGCTGGCATCTGGTGAAGATCTGGCCTGCTGCCGAGTCGGGAGGATCGGATGAAAAAGATGGGGGAGGGAGTGAGATATTAAAAACAAAAAAAAACATAATTAAGACGAAGAATCTTCACCTCGCGAACCGTATCGTGAGTAGCAGAAAAAGAAAGAGAGATAAATAATGACGATATTATCAGTAACTAAAATCCTATCAGTCGATCCACAAATATACCAAACTCCAATCAAGTCCAATTGGCAATGCGCGAAGCGCGCAAGAAACCTTCCTCGAGTTTACAAGAATTGATCCATTTATAATAGAGGATGCTGGTTATCCTCACTTTTTTTCATCTCTTCTTCCTCGCTTGGATATCTTTTTTCTCTCTCACTCCCGTACACTCATCCCAAGCAATACAACAGCAACTTATCATGTACCGAGTATAGCCGTTAGCCAATCCATCCAAAGGATCGACGCATAAGCAGAGGTAACCGTCCATCAGGAGGCCGTTACCAGTTAACGACGTGGACAAAATAAACAATTCCAACTAGTCTTGACTCGTGTAAAGGCGTAAAGCCTCTACGGCTCTTAGGTACCATTATGAGGAAGCATCTCTCGAGGCCACGTCACAACTCCGATGACTCGAGTCATCGTCGAAGTCCTCCTACCCGTCGATATGGTAACCGTCGTACACTTGAGGACCCGCCGTAGAATACAAAGACGCAGAAAGCCATAATCGCTGACACGTTCGCACGTTCACAAATTAGAACCCGCTGTAGACATCAGTACCAGGCGTCCCGGTAGTGCGCGCCACGTGAGTTCGGTTTCGGGCGTGTTCCCAAAGCCGGATACATAAAACACTTAACGGCTAATTTCCTAGTGGGTGCGACTGTTTACCATGGGGTTTCGGCCTTAGTGGATGACGACGCTGACACGACGGCGTGAAAAGAGACGTCATAGCTACTTGACGCTTCCTGACAAATGTTTGCGGGCAAAACTGGGCCTTCGCCATCGGTCAATCCTGGTCCTGGGTAATTTCGTCAAGACGCCAGGCGCCCGTCCTCACCCCTCCCCACTCCCCTCCACTCCCTGTTATACCCACGTCCTTCTGCTTCTCGTCCGCCTTTTTAAAAGACATTTCCTTTCACGACAGGGTATACCCATTACACAGAGAAATTTCCTTTTGGCGACGCTCTCGAATTACAAATTATTCTTGCAATTAACTGCACGGGTATCTGTCCCCGTCTCTCTCTCTCTCTCTCTCTCTTTATATTCATCTATATGTCCGATGCCTTCCTTGGGTTTGGTTCACTTACCTCCGCGGGACCACCGTATCAGCAGGTATACCGGTATTCCTGGAGGATGTATGTACAAGGAAACTTAGCGCTAGTCAACGAGCGTACACCCGACCATCCCTGGTAGGTTTTGAAATCGTGGCAATTTTTTTTTTATTCTTTTTCTTTACCTACTACGTATACTCCCCGTCTGTCTATCTATCTATCTATCTATCTAACTATCTATCCGTCTACTCCAGCCATCTGTCTATCTGCTCGACTATCTATCTCCCTGATGCGAGTTCCTCGACACTTCCCGGCGCTGGAGACGCTGTGTCCTTAAACGAGCCCGATGGCTTCGCTATATAGAAATAAAGTCTTGACTAGCGCAGAGTAGCGTAATGTAATGAACCTCGGAGTAGCGTCACGCGATGTCCCATTTAGTGGGACGGTGTAGTTACTTGAAAGAAAAAAAAAGAGGGATTCTGGGTATATCTTGGATTATTGTAGTAACGTGGTATAGAATTGGATGTTACGACGTCGCGACGCTTAATGACGTAAGAACGAACTGGGTACCAGGGTGACCGCGCGTATAGTCTGCCCTATCGAACGCTAGACTCTAAACCGAAAAGGTCCACCCTCTTTACACCCCTTGCCGTTCTTATACTACCCTTGTAGTAAACTATCTCTTCCTTGAGTTTTAACCCTCTCGACGAATTTCCTACGCCCTCCTTTCTCTACCCTTAGCACTGAAGTATCTCGCCTCGATAGGACGAGACCATCCTTAACGTCGTACAACCCCTTTTGGCCGGTCGGGAATTACGAGGTGAAAATTTAGGGATTCTAGACGCGATATCCGCGACCTTCTACTTTCTCTCTCTTTCTCTCACTTTTCATCTCCTCGTTCTGTCTCTCGTGCACCCTTTTCACGACCTACACGATCCAACATTCAATTAACCGGCCAGTTTTACGGCAGCTGTAAATACGTCCGTCTTACCTTGACGGAAATTCGTGCACTCTTACCGAAGTGTGGAGAAAGGAGAAAGAAATTGAGAAACGGCGACAGGAGGAGCGGTTGCTGGTAAATGCTTAAAGGACGAAATTTCGTAAAAGACGAAAGGTGGGCGAACTGGTTTTTCGGCAGTTAAATACGCAAGGGATATGGTACGTGTGGCGTCGCCTCGAAGTCTTCAATATAAAAGCGTCTATCGGCTAAACGGCATTTTGCCTCGCGTATTACATTTATTTAATATTATTTACGGCAGGTTTTACGACGCCAATGATACGTATACGGAGTCTATCCAATATCAAATATAACGTCGTAACCCGGAGAAGCGCAGAGGGTGGCGCAAGCAATAAATGTACGGCAAACGGCGTTCCCGATAGACACCCTTATACACGGCAGGGACGCGGCAGGTAGGGCGGGAGGGAGGGAGGGACTCTTTTCTATATCCATGGTATCCACGGGAATACTGTTTTATTTAACAATGAAACATTTTCTATTCACGGACCTAAACCTTCGAGTACAATATTTCCGCCATTAGGGAAATTAAGGCAGACGTTCCTCTTGTTTCCATTTTTCTCCTTTTTTTTTTATTGGACGTCCATTCGAGAATTTTCAAGGGAAATCCAGGGGTAGCAATGGACCGGTCCAGATACGTAATGCGCGACACAAATCTTACCGTGGGTCGTTGTTACTTTTCGTTTCGGGTCTACAACAGCAAAGAAGTACTAGTAGACAAAGTGAAATGGCTAAATAGAAAACGCAAACGACACCCGAGTTTATGGCCACTCACCCCGTTTCACTCTCCGGAGTCGGCGAGTCCCTATACCAACTACCCTCCGGATACCCTCCGATGGCTCGGCACAAGTTCAACCCCTAAAGTTTAGAGTCACAGACACCGGCACGGCGTAGTATAAGCTCTCTCCGAAGGGGGTGAGATCGGGGAGGTCGAGGGTGTGCATAAGATCGCGCAGTGGTATAATCGATACTACTAGCTTCACCAATCACACCCCTTGGCACGAAAGCACAACCCTCCAACGAGCTTTACCTCATCCTCGGCCTTCAGGATCTCATTCCATCCTCTATACCTACTACCAGTAACCTTCTGTGCGAAACCAACGTAGACCCAGTGCCACAAGGTCAGCTAAATTCAGACATCGAAAATTCGAAGGTGATCGAAGTTAAAGGTGAATACTCAAATGCACGATACTTCGCCAAGACGTATCGCTGAAATCTACCCCCCTCCCCCCCTCCTCCCAGCCATCTCTTTGAATATTCAACAGAGATAATTCATCGTCGCAGCTATTTCGTGCTGGTTTTCCTTTTAAGGTTTCACAAAGTCCCAGCACGTACCGAACGCGACGCTTCGATTCTGGCGTAAAGCTTCGTTTTCGCGAAGCTACCCTAAATTCGTCCCTGCGACTATCCTACTCTCGAGATGGGTTTAGCGTGTGGCGAGTTGCGAAGAGGTTGCTACAATAAGGGGGGTAGGGTACAGTCCTGCCAGCTTAACGAGTCCTGCTAGCTACGTGACAACGTGCCGTAGTGACGCTTACATGGGTGTTATCAGGAGTATGGATACGAGAGGAGGAAGTTCACGTGTCTCGGGGACGATGCTGCTGGTTCTAGTACGACGATAATACTGCTGGCGGTAGTTGCTTGAGAGGCGCTGGGGTTGCTTTTCCGTGCCAGTAAGATTTGCATGAATTTGTTGGTCCGATGTCCTTGCGAGATCGCGCTTTAACTTTAAGGTTAAGTCTGCCTCCGGTTGGATAAGGATTGGGCTCCTTTAAGACCCAACTTCGGGGGAGAAGACTTTTTTCAATTTGTTAATTCAGTGTAATCCTAAGGGTGGCTAATTTCAACTGGCCGGAGAACGACTGCCGAGAATACTTGACATTGCCGAACGCCATAGACTTCGAGACTTTAATCTATTTCTTTATCTTTCTTTTTTTCTTTCTCTCTTCTCTCCCCCGTGCACTCATTTTCTTTCATCCCTTAGTGTCATTTGGATATGATATACTTAACGATAATTTTATGATTCGTTCTACTCGCACTGTATTGTTTATGGAGAACAGTCAATGAGACTGTTGTTTAGTGTCTTATTGGTCGTACAGACTTTCTGACATTTAAGGGATGAAAGCACGCAAGTCAAGTAAGAAAGGAAGGAGGAAGGCGACCAAGGGTAGCGAGGTAGTATCAGTGTTTAGTATTACTACTACTATTACTTCTACTACTATTGCTACTACTAGTGGGGGAGCTCGGAGGCAGATATAGAGGGCGTAGTATTTAGACATGCCTCTGGTGGGAAGGGCTGTGTAGTCTTTGAACGTTCTTGGAAATGTAGGAGGGCTGGTGGTCGAACGCGGCTAGTGTACACATAGGGTTGGTAGTAGGATGACGGGCGTCGGCCATGTTGTCTTGACATTCTCCCTCGGGGGTTGTCAGGGGGACTTGGGGGTTGGATATATTTAGCCTGCCGCCTCCGGGGACCCTTGCCACCCTCCAAAACCTCCCAAACCACTCCCGACTTATGATGCCGTTGTCCGACCAACCCCCTCTTGCCGCTGCTCGCACGCACTTTGCAAACGGCCTAGTGAAAAAGAAAAACAAAACTTGAAATATCCCTAGTCTTTAAAGCATACCAACCCTCTCGTAGTCTGGATAATAACAATGTCCCACCACTGGCCCATTCTTTTCCTAGGACAATCGTTATCGATGTCTACTACCCCCTGTTAAAGGGAAGACCACGCGGGATAGTAACGCGTGCCTATTTCGACGTGCAGCAGAGAAGTCAGAGAGCCGGAGAGACGGCGAGAGAAGAAAAGATAACGAGAGAGAGAGAGAGAGAGAGAGAGGAGATACGTACGAAGGGTAGCACTAGGGTAGGGGGTGGGTTTGCAGCGCGGAGGTTCTTTTCCACAAAGAAAGAAGTCATCAATATCTCGGTGGCTTTCGCTGGTGGCCGAGGGCCGCGACAAAACTTCCCCCGTAGGTGGGCGGAGTCACACGTAATCCCCCAGAGTCAAAATGGAAGTCTCAGGAGACCCCGACTGCTTTGCTATTGTCAAAAAGCATGGGCACGCGCTCTACCACGTCCGCGGGACAATACTTGGCCATTCGCGTAACGTATTACCAAACGGAGGACATTTTGCGAATTTTGGGGATTGAGAACGGCGTCGGGGTTCTGGGATGAGGACTGGGAGGGTTGCGCGCACCCTCCGGATCCACCGAAGAGGGTTTCCTTTCTTTCAACGACCGCACGTACGTACCTACCAATATCTATATAGAGAGGCTAGAGATGGCTTTCGATTTTTTGCGAACGCGGCCATTTTACCCATGACGTCGAACGTAGTATACCGCTAGTGGGGAATCCACCAGCCCTAACCTATCCAGTCTTCTCTAGTGAATATCGTCAGAATGGTCAGGTTCCATTTCATTTTCCGTGTCTGGCTCTGTTATTTATTTCTCATCTTTCGATCCTCAGCTTGAATTCCAGCGAATTAAAATTCTATACAGGATTTCAACTGAATCGTTATAGGGTGGGCGTCAGTGTAGACGCCTGTGACAAAGTGGTCAGACAGTGGCAGGATGATAAAACCTCTTCGAACCTACCTACCCCCATCAGGAGTCAGTATCCCCTCGGCATTTACGGCGTCGCAAATTTCAAGTCGCGGTGTATAACCTCCGAGCGTGTAATAAACTTTTGAATTTTTACGCGGGAATTCTCTCACCCCCCGCGAACCATGAAACGACCACGTGACCCAGCAACGCGCACCAACTTTCTCAATTATTTAAAGCGTCGCGCCACTCCGCGCCGCTCTTACCCAGGGGTTGGCCCCGACCGACACGACGCCTCAAGATTCACTTTCATTTTCCACCCGCGACCCTGACTCCGCCAACCTACACGATTCTGAACCGTAAGAAGGACCAAGTAAGAAAATCCCTGGCAAATAGAGAGGGGGAAAAAAATAAGGGTTGTAAGTTGCGCGGATAATTCTCCAGAGCGGAGGGTTGAGAAGCAAGCACAGAGAACAGCCCCCCCATACTCGTCCAAACCTACCAAGGAGCTGATATAACCTGTCCCCCCCACCCCCACCCCCTCTCTTCATCCTCGTCGCTCCTACCAGGGTGACTGCAATACAAGGCGTATAATTTCATACAATCTTGGGGAAACTCGTGGCGCTACGCCCTTTCCTCACTGTTGGCTCCGCTTTCTCCGAGGGCGAGGGTTGCCGCGGCTCTTGGCCAGGGTGAGTCGGGACGCCGAGAGACGGCCGAGGGAAGACCAGTCGCTGGATAGTCAAGGGTGCTAAACAGAGACAGACTATCCCACGGGACTATCGACTGCCGGGTCCCGAGGGGCAAGTCGATACTCCAGGGACACCTTCCTCCTACTGCTACTACACTCTCCTCCGACGTCTTCTGCTTCGCTCTCCTTATTCAACCCTTGGCGTCTTCCTTCGTCTTGTCCTTCTCTGCGTTAGCTCCTTCTCCTCGTCGCCTCTTTCTCTGCCCCTGCATCTCCCTCTTCCTCTGGCATTCGACTCCTAAACAGTCGACGCCTGCGCCGACGACTCCTTTCTCTCGGCCCAAATGCCTAAGCCTATCTTACTTTTAACAGCGCGTCATTTTTTTTTTTCGACAAACCTCCCTTAAACTTGTTTTCAATCCACCCCGTGTGGATATTAGTATTCTTTTAGTGTTGCATGGTTTTCTCCACGATTTATGCAGTGGGACGATTGAGGAATGTCAAAAATTTTATTAGGTGTTCAATGTAATTTTGGAACTCAAGTGCAGGAAGTAGCTGATAATTTTTATCATAAACTGAAATTCAAATCGAAGTATTTTCGAAGAACAGACTCAGTTAGGTAGAGGGTTGAGATTAGCACGTAGACACCCTTGGAAGTTTGTGGGGAGGAAGTTAAGATGGACGGAAAACTAGTAAGAAAATATGTTGAGAGGTCGACGGGTAAGGGAATGAAGAGCAAGTATGAAGTGAGCGCCGCGACGGCGAAAGTCTAGCAAGCGGCGCCGTCTTTAACACGCCGCCACTACTTAGCTCAATTTATACAGACACCGCGCTTACTACTTATTAATCTACTCATCTCACTCCGGAAATGTCGACAACTTCCTTCACTGTTTACAACCAGCGTTTAACGCCGACGGCAAAACTTTCAACCCTTCGTCCTTATTCTAATGTTAACGACAATCCACCAATTTTCATCAGTTCACCCTGTGCTGGAAGAATCCAAAATATTATATTTTTAAAAAAGCCACAATGACCGTCGCACCCGAATTTCATTTTGAATATTTTTTCAGCATTATTTTTTCTTTACAAAAAAAATATAGGTATAAGTAGTCGAAGCAGTGTCGTGTATGGTCTTCGAAATTTTCTTCTTTTTCACCAAAATTCTTGCTCCTGCATCTTCTCTCTGGATGCTTTGCCTTCTTCACCAAGATTCAAGAAGCACTAACTGTCTTTATGTACTTCAAGACTATTTTCGAGCATTCCACAGATACGTGTTAGTTAGGTATGCGGACAAAGTGTGGTAACCGTGTGCGGTCGGGTTGTCAGCACCGGTAAGTTATTTAGCGGTTGAGGCCGGAGCAGTTGGCAGCGCTGTCTAATTGTAACGACACCTTTGGGACCAGTATCCCATCCTCCAACCCTATTCCACCCCCTGGTCGCTGAAACGCTCAGGTACTCAGCCTGGCTTAAACCCTCCCTCCACCACCCTTAACACACGCACAGAGACACACACAGAGGCCCTCAGACGCTGTAAACCGAAAATACGACGACACTTCGTCGAAGCTGCGATAGACTTGCTTTTGGAAGAACAAAAAGCCATCGAGTATACCCAAAGCCTTCTTACCAAGAGAATAAGGTAGGAATCCCCAAGAAAAAAATTACAATCGAAATTCCGTTATCCGGCAAAAGGAATATGGTCTGTCACATAGAGTACAATGTCAAAGCCAATGAATTTTTCATAAAAAAAATATAAAACGTTGGCATTGAATTTTCTTCTTGGAAAATAAAGGGGATCGCAAGTGGGTTGGTACTAATGAAATCATGGTCAGATCTTGAAGCTGTAATTGGCAATGGAATGTTTTCGGATTGGACCTCATAAGCGACATGGCGCACAGTTGCTTTATTGGGGTTTCTGATATCGCGGCAGTAGTAGCAACATCGGTAGAAAGGCAGGCAAGCATTATCATCTGGTGAGGGTGAGGGTGAGAGAGGGCGAATGCCCTCCCCATGATATCACCATGGCAACCCCTGCACGGCCCGCCACGGCGTCGTGTCCTGCGTGCTTCCATGTCCTGCCAGTATGGCGACTGCTAACCTCGCAAGCTTCTCAACTAACAACAATAATACACCATCCGAAGTACTCTCTTTCACTTTCTGTCGCTGTACCGCAATTTCTTTGTACTCACCGACAATTCCAGGAATCGACGTAGCTGCTACGTCGCTTGGAATATCCAGGAGAAAATCAGAAAAGCTCCGCAAGGAGCGTGTACGTACCTCTACCGTAAGGAGAATTCGAAAAAAAAAAAGAAAGAAGATTCAGACAAAAGAAATAAAATAGTAAAACACGTAAAGCACACGCAATGCCACGTGAAACTGGTGCCGACACTTTGACGCTTTCCCAGTGGAAAAAGTTTCGACCGGCCAGCCATTTGGCGAATTCAGACCGAGTCGAGAAATCCATTCGTTCGGCCCTTCTTCAGCGCGGCCATTGGCGCAGCAATGCGTCCCAATGGGGAAATTAAAAAAGTGGCCCGAGGGGAAAATTAAGGCATATTTTTTAATAAAGCAGCGATAGCGATCGGGTCGACGCGTTGATGTTTTGTACCAAGGGTATTTCTTTTCTCTCGGTCTGTTTTTTCTTTCTTTTTTAATAAATTAACTACCAACGTTATAAACGACTGCAAGTAAAAATACGGTTCGTAAGATATATTCAAATGGGATTGATCTCCGGTTGATGCATGATTCCTGGTTATCGGATTAGAGTTCGCGTCTGACTTCGGGCGAACGAAGTTGCCCGAAGTTTCTCGAGCATTAGGAAAGCACGTCAGTCAGCCCTTTCGGCGAAAGCCGTGCAGTGAAAATAAAAAATGTAAAGCAGCAAGGAACACGATCTGCCAGACGGATTGGATAGGTAGGATGTAAGGGTGTTCCCAAGCGTGCTGTCGAGGATTTTACTGAGTTTCGAACTCCTCAAAGCGATATCCCGGCACAGCAGGTTTCGAGTTGTCTAAGCCAGTTAGCGACTTGGGAGTTACCTCAAAGGAGTCGCGAATATTAAAATCGCGTTTTAGCCTCATTTGACAAACTGCCGTAACGAGGTTAGGTTAGGTTGGATTAAGTAAGCCCTTGTGTCAACGAACTTACAGCGGATTAGCATTAGCCGCTGATGCTTAATAAATTCGCCCAAGGTGTTAGAAATTTTATTCGCCAGACGTCTCGACGCCTTTTTGAATTACCCGCTCTTTTCACCGTCGAGCTTCTGAGTAGAAAAACATTGCTAAACCTGCGCGAACTTTTTCTTCAGCCAACTCGTGGCTAATTCGAACGGAATCGACTAACGGAATCTCCAAATCGCTCATTCGAATGTGACCTCTCCCGCAGGAAAAACGAATAAAGTATCGGTAACAGTGGCGGAAGGGGAAGGAAAGAAAAAATAGAAAAAAAAGAGAAAGAAAAGCAAGAGGAAATAATAGTTTAAATATACCGTTAAGCGAGCGTAAATGTCCTGCTCCCTTAGCACATGTGCTCGGCGGCACGTGTGACTGACTTATGAGCGTTTTTCTCAATGTTTGACAGTGCCAACTCGAGAGGATCCTCATCGTCCTCCCTGGTGTCCCTAGGGAAACGGTATCTAAATGCAGACATTAATAAATCGCACGTTATACCCGCGCACGGTGAGAGCCACGCGATATACGTCCAGCCTCTAAGTTAGTTTACGTAACAGCGAGCATTCTGATGCATTTATGGAAATTAAACGAGCCTCGTCCGAATTGCCAGAGGCATCAAGATAATTTCGTTATTTCTCCATGCACGCTGTCCTCTTACCCACGGTTATAAAATTTGTTAAAAAAAAGAAATCTGCCAGTACAGGTACTTTTAATGAAATCTTGGGGAAAATAGGGAGAAGCGAATCAACTGTCGTTGAAATTCTCTCAGGCATCCCTTTAACGTCCCCACGAAGCTAAGGGATGCATTAGATAGTAATCGTGGTAAATCGTCAGTCTATGCATCCATGCAAAGCAAATGCAGTTACAGGATGTGGCCTCTCAAGCCGTCTTGCGGCTAATGTGATAGACTGCCATTAGGGGTAGGTATCTACGTATCGGACCCCGGCTGGATTCTAGAAGGGGTAGGCGTCATGGGGTAGCAGAGAGCCGTGAGCCACGACAAGCATCCCCGTACGAGCGTTGCTACCTAGTAAGACGTATTACTTAGGTATGAATTATGTAGCGGATTGCTAGTGCCTCTACGGGACCGACCTGAATAGAACGGCTAGCTACACGCTACAAGCTAGAAGCTACTCGTTTCTCTTAGACTCAGTCAGGCAAATGGCTTCCCTCCTTTCCGCAAGAATTTAGTTAACCTGGCCCCCGGGCGCTTGGCTTCGTTTACCTCCACTCGGCGCTGGTTATACGATGTTGGCTTAATCCGGCTTTCTATCGACGAAATACTTTAACTAATGGACCATCCAGGTACTACGAAAATTTCTTGTAGGAATTTATGCATACGTGCATATACAATGGGGCGTGTACGTCCTATGGAAACTTCAGTTAATTTGTAATTGTTAAAATTAAGTAAAAAGCTTTGACGGTTATTCCCTTTGGGGGCTAAACAATTTATTTAACCCGTCATACCATGGACGTCGTATTTACGAAGGTCTGCGGAGTGCCTGAACGAGAGGATGTCAAACAACTGAGAAGATGCTGGTCTGACTCTGTACCACTGGGCAATGTTATCTTACTCCGGTGTAATGTTAATTCTACAATTTTCCAACGGCGCGCCTGCGTGCTTTACCATACTTTTGCAAATTGTTCGCGCGACTCGTTGCGCCTTGTTGACTTTAATGGAAATTAGATTCACCCTCGTTAGGTCCACGACGACAGAGGACCGGATCCTTCACTCTGTATCCAGGTTAGCAGGTCTCCTGGAGGACGAAATTTTCCTGGAAAAATATCAACACTGACTATTCATACCAAAATAGCAATTGGAGCTTATGAAAAACTATCTCAAAGAACAATGGAGGTACCCAAGTCTAGGAGAAGGTCCACGAAGTGACTCTATAGTATATACAGTAAGGATCCTCCTTACGTTATCCTTATGTATATCTTACCTGTAAGACTTCCTGGGTGGATCTGAAGAGAGCGAACTCATAAGGGATGGCAGATGACGGGGTAGGTACAGGGGGCGTAATGGAGGATGGTTAAACATTAAGCATCCCCTGATACCTTGCTAACCCCTTACTAACCCCAGTTAAGGTGTATGCAAGGCATACAGCTCTAGGTGGTTGCCTATACCGTGTCGACCTCCGTACACATTCTTATTAATTGACGTCTTAGGCATCTGCATTATGCATCTGGGACAGGATTACTCTCGGGCGTTTCCTGGCTTCCTCGAATTTCCCGTTAGGAGCCCGTGGGCCTCCACGAAAATATCATTAATATCGGCTGCAATCGATTTTACCAGCAGACGAGGAGTCGGGACCCATTATCACCACTCTGGAAAATATATCCATGTAAAATCTTATCACACCTTATATTCATACACGTATATATATATACTTACTCTGTGCGTCAAGGCATCCAGTATTAATCCATGGGGATTCTCCTTGTAAACAGTGGAAATCTCTGGATCGGTATTGATAGTCAGTACGTGACGCTATCACGATTACACGCCCATCCTGAGTGATAATGAAGATCTCCCCGAAGAATACTCCTGTGCTAACCTCTATGGTCAATAGGACTCGCAAGAAGGTTGGGTTGTATTAATAGGTGATTAGCACACTTCATCGGACACGCCCACTGCCCTGCAAGGTTGGCAGAACCTTCGAGACCCCGATCCAGGACCAAAATCTAGGATTTATATTGTCGAATTAATCCCTGGCGTTTAAGGATTTTCGAAATAGTCGATTCAGCGGATACGAACAGGACTAATGATATTGGATGTTGATGAAGGTCAAGAGGGCAATGAAGGGGTTGCCTATATCTTTTATACTTAAAGTATCTTAGTCACCTCCCCTCGCTATCCTAAAGCTGATATTCCCAAGATTCCTTTTCTCTCTCTCTCTTTATCGTACCCTTGGTTCTTCTTTTGTTTTGGCAAGAGAAGGAGAGACTTACTGAAAACATGATTAAAGATTCTTCCACCTTGGAGAAAATGGATTTCTGATACGGGTAATGCCATCCTATTTGGAACTATTACGCGTAAGTCCCCAAGTAAGCCTCCTATATCCATTCACCCCTGGTGAAAATATATTTACTAGACCAGAAGGTACTTACTTCCTATCTTGGAGGGTTGGGTGTGTATGGGGTGACAAGTACATAGTCACTTACGTGTATATACGTACGGAGGGAAGAAGATTTTTATTTTTCAAAGCACGCGATACACTTGGTTCGAGAAATTGATCTATTGGCTTTTCAATATTTTTCTTTTCCTTTTCTTTTTTTAAATAAAACTTGCATTCAGCCAACCAAGGACATATCGATTTGTTACATCATAAAAACGTTGTTCTGTCCGCTAATGAATTGACAGGGAATAAAATATACACAGTGGCCCTCGAGTCGATTGCGAAATCATCCACCTCCCCCCTTTGCGATACCAAATGTTCGTTTCGCTGCGCCTTTCCATTCCGGCGGGAAAATCAAATAAAACAAAACGAGAGATCTCGCGGCTGGAGTCGTTGCCGTAAAATGTGCACAGCTCGCTGTTTCCAGTTTTACAACGCAAGTTCGGATCAGAAAAAAAATAAACGGTGTAAATGAAAAAAGCTAAATATAACCGGGGGGTGGATACGGGGTGGTTACCGACCCTCGGTGCGCGTACAAACAAAGTTGAATGAATTCAATCAAACCTTGCAATAAATCATCGGAACATGTACTGTAGTTCGTTTATATTCTCGTGTACCAATTAATCGGTTCGAACTGCCCTTTTTTTTTTAAATATAAATCCCCACCGAATATCAAGATCGTCCAATACCGACCAATCAGCGTTGCTTATTTAAAGGAAAAAGACAAAATAAAGGCTCGATAAAAAGAATATACCACCAATCCTCCCACTATTTTTCTTATCACTCTTATTTTATCGAACTATATATATATACTATAAGGAATTGTCGTACACACGACACGACAAATATATACCGGGTGTCTGTCGCGTTAGGTAGAAGCTGGAAAGGCGCGAGTATCTCCCAGGAAAAATCTAATAGAAACGAAATCGAGTTTCACCCCTCTAAGAAACTAACGCTCGGCACTCTATCGACGCCGCCCCATCGGGCTTCGAATAAAATCCAGTTCGCATTTGAATCAGCCTGTAACGCAATCCATTAGAGCCTAACAGCCAATACTTGAAGCCGATGGAAGAAATGACGTGGATACAGC
Source organism: Pachycephus smyrnensis (assembly GCA_030142225.1). Lineage (NCBI taxonomy): Eukaryota > Metazoa > Arthropoda > Insecta > Hymenoptera > Cephidae > Pachycephus > Pachycephus smyrnensis. The sequence goes on from JARQST010000680.1 coordinate 161,116, forward strand.
AAAGGCACGAGTAACGGAGTGTCGTGGCTCATTAGTGTATCCGACACCCTGATACCAATGATACAGGGGGGGGGGGGGGGGGGTGAGTCTATGATATCTTTATCCCACTCGGATTCCACTCCCGTTCACCACCCCAACAGCCCATCAGAGAATCTCTTTCATCTCCCCGCCCCACTGTATTGCCACGTAAATGGAACTAGAAATAGCAAATCACTTCTGACAGCTGACTAAGACAGTAATCGGGCATCCATCTTGAAATTTAGTAACCGTCTTCCCTATAGTATATTTCGCGATACTTCCGTACGTTGTATATATACAGCTATACACGTATCAGTGAAATTGCCATAAAATTCTTCAAGTTAATTCACCACGGATAAAGGGTGTATAATCTAAACTCCCTCTCTGCTATCTTCAACCCCGTGAAACACCTGTTTTTCCATGTGAAAATGTATCCACTTGATGGAGCCGCTATCTATACGACTGGAAAGTGGTAGAGCGCCCGGAGCACGCGCTCTCAGTTACGTAAGACGGTATAGCAGAAGTAAGACGTCGTGTTTAGAGGAAGATTTTAAGCGTTGATAGGCCGGCTACAATGCTTTGAATACCCATCCAGCATCTCGATAGGATCTTAATGTTCTCTAAGAGTGAAGAAAATTAAATTCACAGAGACTGCAAAAGGCAGTGGATATATACAAAAGAGTGGGAATGCATGAGGGGTTAGGAGGAGGATAGTACCACGTATAGCCTATACATCTAATACTGGGATGCTGTATCAGCGTCAGGTTTAGCAAAGATCAATAACCTTCCTTCAGAGAATAATCTTTATTCCGCTTGGAGATGTAACGCGGTTACTTTATCGTACATGTGTATATGTATGTATTTAGTATGGGAATAGGTGAAATAGGAAATGGTTGCCAATCCAAAGGAATTCTATATGGTCAGCCGCGTGTATCAGGTAGCCTATAGCATCGAGTTGGGATTCGTATGGTTGGCTAGCCTGTATCTTGAGATTTACTGCTGGAGGATTCGTCTGGAGAAATTGATTTCAAGATACTGAATCCTAGGCGAATACCGAGGACAGGGAAAGTAGAATAGATGCGAAAGGACGGAAGATAGAGAGGAGTCGAGATAGAGGATGATGGAAGAGGACGATATAAGCTAACGAGTAAAACGTAGGGAAAGAATAAGGGATGCGATTCGAAGGTATGTTTGATTTTTCCATGAAGTCCCGAAGCGTGGCGCGACGTACTCCTGTGGGGGATGACAATGGCGTCCCATGGGAAGGTAGACCTATGAGCTACCCGAAAAACCTCCCTCTGTATACCCCTCTTCTCTCTTTTCTATCCTGTCCCTCTCTCTCTCGTTCTCTCTCTCTCGTTCTCTCTCTCTCTCTCTTTCTTTTTTTGACTCTCCTGATTGTTTCCTACGCGCATCTAATCCACTTTCCAATCCTCCTGCGATCCACATATCCCTGCGACCCAGCAGCCATACCTACTACCCTTACTGCGAGTGAGTGAGTAGGTGAGTCCCCGACCCCACGGCAACCGCCCTGTTCTCCGAAAAATTCCCCGAATTCAATATTCCCCGATATTCTACATAATTCATGAAAATTGAGCCGCCGGCTTTTTCGCTGCTTCGCCGAGTGGCTCGTCTACACCTATAACGTCTCTGCACTATCATTTTCCTTTCTCTCGCTCTCTCGCTCTCTCGCTCTCTTCTCTTCACTCCACTTCACTTCGATTCGCTTCACTTCACTTTACCTCGCTACCCTCTTCTGACGTCGCGGCATATATAGATAGCTATATACCCGTCTATAGGTGTCTCTCATATCCTAGTCTATCCTTAATCGCAGATCCTATTCCTCGTGGAAGTCCTTCCTGGCTCAGATAGCATCGCTGACAGCTCCAGGATGCTGTCATCACTGTCGGATTCACTTGGCGAGACTTTCACTGGAAGTTCCTCCCGACTCAATTGGCAAGTTTTATCGGTTGCAAAACTGTCGGATTTATCCTGGCAAGGATTCTTAATTTACGGTTAAAAAAAAAAAGAAGGATCGAATCGATCCACTTTTCCTGACATTTCAGAGGCGACAGACGGATATGGCCGGTTCTGTCTATCTATATATTATATGTATGGAAGCGCAACCTCCTTCGGTCCTAAAGGTCGGGGAACACGTGGCCGGGTTTAATCTAGAGAAATGCTGAATAATACAGCCGAGTGAGCAGCGCCGCGATTGGCTTATGCAGTATTCAAGCTCGCTTCCCGAGGAACTTCGCCTTCTAATTAAATTTCCTCAGAAGAGTGTTAAGCACCTTGTCAACCATTTGACCCGCCACTACCGCCATTCTATTCTCTCCTCTCTCTGCTTTCAGATACTACCTCAAGTTCTTCCTCAAGTGTAACCAAAACTGTCTGAAGAACGCCGGGAATCCACGAGACATGAGACGCTTTCAGGTGAGTCGAAACACGTCCGTTTGTTCCTGAAGGGTAAAAATATCATTACCTTTTTTTTTAATTCTCCTCCCGTCGCAATCGCGACAAGAACGACTGCCACGTTTATTTCAAAGCGGACGAATATTCCTGGTAATTTTTGTTTTTCGTAAAAAAAAAAAAGAAAGTGACGAGATCACCACCCCTTACCACCGCGATGAGACTTTTTTTTTCCAACGACGAAGCACTACAGAAAGTTGAGAGCCCTATCCTGGAGACTTGTAATCCATGGAGAACGTAGGGAGGAAATACCGGCAGTAGGAGGAGAAAGAGAAGGAGGAGAAGGAGGAGGAGGAGGCTAGCAATTAGCCCAGGACGGCATCAGCCGCCCCCCAGTTTCACCCCTTATCCTCTATAACAACTCAACCCACGACGAGGGTGCCGGTATCTCGCGGCACCCCGTAGGTACATCCCCTCAACCCCCTCCCCGCCGAGGCACCTTTAGAAACAAAAGACAAAATTAAAAAATAAATGACCAAAAACCAAGCCACTGGAGCATGGCGGCCACTTTAGTTACCTTGTTATACCCTATACTTATTTCGCATTGGAGAGTCGCGGGCGTGACGGCACTTTTCGTGCCTACGTATAAGAAGCTGGCCGCGAGAAGCCGCAACGAAAATTAAAATATTTATTGCACTTCTGAATTTGTTTATGAATTGCTTATTGCCGAAAGTTGCGAATTAAAATTTCACCGTTCGTCCTCCCGCGAAAATTTTCCTCATCTCCTTTAGCCATCCTCGCGAGATATCCCAGCAGCATCCCAACGCATTATCCCCCACCTGCCCTACTGCCTACGCCTCTTTGGCGGCATCAGGGACAAAACTTTTGACATTTACTCGCAAATCCTTTTTCTTTTTAAAGTCGTTCATTCGCAAGTCCCATACGGGCTTCATTGCCTGGACCCAACTGTACCTATATAGGTATAACTATTTCAAAATTGACATCTCGCATTAATTTCTCCCTAACAATTATCATTTTCAGGTTATCATTTCTACCCAGGTGGAAGTGGAAGGACCGCTGCTCGCAGTGTCCGACAACATGTTCGTACACAACAACAGCAAACACGGTCGCAGAGCGAAAAGACTCGATCCCAGCGATCCTGGCGAGTACAACAGTAAGTATATGTACTAGTCGAAGTATCAAAGTATATATCCTCGATAATCCAAAAATCCACCCTTAAAAAAATCATCGATCTAAACTGACGCGAACTACCCGCTTAAACTTGTTTCCACCAGCAATAACAATAAGAGTGCACAGAAAAAAAAAAGAAATTCAAAAAAAATCCGAAAATCGCATACAAGTACTCAGTCGTTTATGTGATTACAAAATGAATTCGGTGTGTTCGCAGAATTGATGTACTGCACAGCCGACGGAGTGATGCGTTACAGAGGTGATTATCAAACATGAGTTTTAATTATAAACGGCAATCGAGTTTAAGCGGGTTCCTCGTCCATCTCAATGTATAAACAACCGCACCCACAGATCCATCCAGCATCAGTATCCCAACCATTACAGAGCATTCACTGAGAATTTGTACGAAAGCTAAAAGCGTGCAGGGTATGCCTAAAACCCAGACGATTTCAAAAGACTTGAAAACCATGTCGAGGGTTCAGTTATCCCACTAGGGTTTCAAAAGGGGAACGTAGGCCAGACGAGAGAGGGAGGTTAAGGACAAGGTAAAACGTAGAAAGGTCGTAGAGAAGCCGAAGGCGGATATAAGGAGTCATAGGGCAATTCAGCAAAGTTTGACTTTCGGCCGCGCATACAAACGGCTGATATCGCCTACAACCCCTCGGCACTCGTAGCCTCCGCAAGACAAGATGTAAATCAATGGGAGCGAGAAAACGAAAGATCCAGCACCATTCTCTCGCGCAGCGATGCTTTCCCGGCTTTCTTTTCTCCCTGTACTATATAGGGGTAGGGTAGAGTAGGTTACCTATACCTACAAACTACCAACCTATATACGTATACCTAGTCTCCTTCATTCCCCTCGTTCCCTACCCCACGCTACTGAATGCCTCCAACCTACCCTATATACCCACGACACGCCATCCTCCTCTCCCTTTTGTCTGGTTGGCTGCCGTCGAGAGCAAAGACACAGCGCGGAATTGGCCTCTCTTCGTGCCTTCCGAGCGCGTTGGTTTGTGAATGCTAAGTTTAAGCTATCTCGAACCGCCAGTACTACCACGGTTACTCGAGTTCCGCCGTGGTCCAACACAAACGTTGGGGAGGGTGTATACGGGCGCTACTATGCTCGTTCCCTGCTACCACTCTGCGTGCCACCCTGAAAACGCCGGAACAGGCATACCAATGAGGCGAACCCTGTGTGTCTCGTGGTTTTTCCTGCCATTACAATCCTTTTCCAACGGGACGCGATCCTTTCCGGACGTCGCCATCCTGAGTTGTGACGATTAAAGCATCGAGGGGTGGTTTCTGGGGGTTAGAGAAACTCGTAGGTGAATTTTGAGATAGTTCGATGGTTGGTACCGGAGATTCTGTTCTTGGGGAGAGATAGTGGAAGGGTTGTAGTAGTGATGGTAGGAAGGGGTGGGTGGAGAATCTCGGACAAAATTCTTTAGGGGTAGATCTGCAGATTTGATTGGTGGGTTAATTATTATTTAATTGAAAATTTTCTTCATTTTTTTTTGGGGTACAATCTGGGTCGCAAGGTTTATGGTATTAGGGGTGCGTGTGATTAGATTCAGATTACGGGGTGACCAGAGATTCGTGAGATTCGAAGAGATAGAAAGCCACAGCACGGGTTTGCGCGGGGTTTTTTATTTATTCCGGGTTGGTACGCTTGTTCCGGCCTTCTCTACCGAATCCCTCTTTTCAACCAGCCCACCCTCTCGACAATTCCCTTCGCGGGGGTGGTTGCCAACGCGGCCGGATGCCTCCTCCACGTTTAGCGACTTTCTTCCCCGGCCATGGAAAACTGGCTACACGCAATAAATACGTCCTGCTTCTGTATCTGATATAACGTAAGCATAAAGCACGGGTTAGGGGGTTGTTCTTATCGTGGCAAAAACCTGCCATCATGAATTTATTTCGACTCCCGACTTTCCAAACTTTTATGACGAATTTTACACGCACCCCATTCATCAAAGAAATATCTGCCGTGCACGGAGTCATTATTAAAAAAAATCAAATAACAAAGAAAAATTAGATAAAGTCACAAATCTTTAATGCAAATGAATTTTTTTGTTTATTATTAAAATTTGCACAAAAATTCTGTCTTGTACTCCTGCAGTAGAGATTACGCGTGTGCCGTGATATGAGATAGAGGCTGTCGCATAAAAGGTTTGTCAGCGTTTGTTAAACCGCACAAGATTTATTCGAGTGTGCAGAGGGAGAAAAGTGTTTGAGGATCACTGAGGGCAATATACCATGATGTCAGCCACTCTGCCGTGGCTCCGCTACTGGCAGGGATGGGGAACCGGGGGTGGCTTGGCTTCGCTGGGGTACAAAATGATATCATTGGGTTATAAATTCCAAGCAGAGACACTGCCGGCCTGATCGCTCCCCTCCTTCTTGTTACAACCCTTCCCCGGCTTTCTCTCTCGCTCTCTCTTTCGTTCTCTCTCTCTCTCTCTTTTGCTCTCTCTCTATCTCCCTTGTTTTCAGTTTGCTCGCCCTCGCTCCTACTCTCTATTTTCCCTCTCGAGCCTCTCCCTCCCTCATTCTGAACTCACCCTGCGAACTCACCCTGCCAAGCCAGAAAATATATCTGCCACTCGGCCTCAACCGAATAAACAGAATATTCAGATAATTTTCCATCTCCATCCCCTCGGCCGTTATGCAGTGCGATTTCGTTTCCTTCTTTTCGCTCTTTCTTTTTATACGAAAATTCGCGAACATCCAGCATCCCCTTCGGGCTGTTCTTGCCGGCAGTGAATTTTTTGAGAAATAACGGTACGCAGAAAAAAATGCCTATGATTACTATGGAGTGGAGTAAAATTATATTAGTTTTCATGCATTGCTCGAGTTTCTTGAGAGAATTGTTATTATTATTATCATTGTTTAATTTCCAATCTTTATATATTTTCAGGTCTTTATCCGCCGTTACCGGTCGCCACACCCTGTATAAAGGCGGTATCGCCAAGCGAGGGTTGGACGTCGGGTGGATCTACGGTTATTATCGTTGGCGACAATTTTTTCGACGGGCTACAGGTCGTCTTCGGCACGATGCTTGTATGGAGCGAGGTAAATAAAAGAATGGCCCACGAGATAACAAAGTTGCAAGCATTTCAATGTAATTATGCATAATCATCGTTGCATTCATTACAGTTAATCACTGCACACGCAATCAGGGTGCAAACGCCACCGCGACAGATACCAGGCGTCGTGGAAGTCACGCTATCATACAAAAGCAAGCAATTTTGCAAGGGTGCGCCAGGACGCTTCGTCTACGTCTGTAAGTCCAGCATTTAAGCTATGAATACACCCTTCAAAAAAAATCCCAAAAATCCACTCACGATTTTCCAACATTTCAGCATTAACCGAGCCGTCGATCGACTACGGTTTCCAAAGGTTACAAAAACTGGTCCCACGGCATCCAAGCGATCCCGAAAAATTAGCTAAGGACACAATCCTAAAAAGAGCAGCGGACCTGGTGGAAGCATTTTACACAATGTCCAGAAACGGAAACACAGGAATACCAGGAGCACCGAGAAGTCCAGGCTCAGGACATCCCCCAGCCCCACCGACGTCCAGTTCAGCCACAGCCTTCAACTCGTATACAGGTCAACTAGCAGTAACCGTCCAGGAAAACGGTAGCGCGAAATGGACGGATGGTAAGTAAGAATACAACCCCTTGACCAAAAGAAAAAGAATTCCTCAATCCTAAAATTACAATTAACCAACAAACAAACAAAAAAACCGGAAAAGAGGCAGTCTTGACAGCAGAGTGATCGGATACTGACGCGCTCATCTGACGTACAGATTTCTATTTGTAGACGGGGGTTCAGTGACGACAGGAGCCGGTGGCGGAGCCGGGGCCGGTAGCGTAGGGGGTAGCGCCGACGCCTACAGGCAAAGTAGCAGCGCAAGCCCCAGAGGGGTTGTAACCGGTGGTGGCTACTGCGGCAGCTCAGCAAGTACACCCCATAGTCATAGCACCAGCGGTAGCTACTCCGTGGCCAATCCGTACACTGGTAGCCCGACGCTCTACACCTCCCGTAAGTCCCAAAAACAAATAATTCATCATTAGCATGACGATCATATACATATACCTCTATATATATATATTCAAAAAAAAATGATACTACAAAAAAAAAAAAATAAAAACAAAATCCAATACGATATCAATAAATATCACATGAAACGCACGCATGCGCTTATTCGGCCCTGTAATTCATTGCACGCCCTTATAATTTCGTCTCTCTGGTCTTCCTCAACGATTTTACGTTTTAGCGCACGAACAATACAGCATTCTCTATACGTCCGGGGACGCGAGCGCATTCCGACCACCGATCACCTCAGTCCCACCGCACTGGTCCACCCAGCACCACCTCGCAACAGCTGCTCAGTAACCACTAACCCGCCGTCCGCCCTAAGCAATACGCGCGAAAACTCTTCCCGCCGAGAATGGCGGCGACTGTACGTATTCACATTATCCCTTATCCCTTAGGAGATGAGACTTCCTAGACTTCTTGTACCACGAACCACGTATATCTTTACGTACACGTGTACTCGTATACCTATGCGCGTACGGCACTACCTATAGCCCTTTTACTGTACACCCTGTATATCTATATGTATAACTTACAAACCTTGCATGCTCTTACGTTTCGTTGCCGGCTTATTTGAATAGGCCCTTTTTTTTCTAACATCATTTAGACGCTACTCTGTATATTTACACTGGTATTGGGGGTGTTATATATATATATATATACATACATAGCTTTCTTGTTGCTATCCATCGCCATGTTTAGTCTGTAGATCTTGGATTCATACGTGACGATGGCTAACTAACGTATAACCGACAGTGGCCATGTTACAGGGTTAGGGGATGTGGTTGGGTCACCGTTCAACATGAACCCATTCATGCTGCCGACCTGTAGTCAAGGTTACTCCGCCACTGCTAGTCCGCTACTCTCATCCACTGGTAAATAGTCCTACGAGATGTAGACAATGGATTATGGATTCTTCGGTTGATCTGCAAGAATTCTACCAGACTGTTGTTGCTGTTGGCGGCCATTGTTGTCGACCTCGGGATGAAGGGATGATAAGTTCTGTTGGAACGACTGGGAAACGTCGAGGGATCGTTTATGGGAGATTGTTTTTGTTTTTGTTTTCACTCTTTTTATATATATAATATATATATATATTTGAACAATGGACGCTCCACGTTGAGTGCTGTAGTGAAATTTGTGAAGGTTTTAAGGTATTCTGTAAGTTTTTGAAACCAGTGCAAATCTAGTATGGATACTCTAGAGACGGTCGAATTATGTAAGTAAGGAATTCTACATATCGCAAGGATTTTCATGAAAATTTTGATTAAGGGGTGGGGGGTTGTATATCCAATGGGGATGAATTTGTATTTATCGGTACAGACGTTTAATCGACTGTGTGGTACTCGTTGGGAGAAAGAAGTACGTGAGAGGAATGGAGTGACTTCTTTTTTTGTTTTCTTTGACCTTTTTCTTTTTGTAACAACGGTATACTGTCTTTGTATTCGATAGCAGAGATGTAGAGATGTAATATTTTATATGGGGATGGCGTGAGAATGATTGTGAAATGACAAAAAGGAATACTGGAAAACCACTAGACGGACATATCGCTTATCGAATAAATACCAAACTCCATAGTTTTAGAGAGAAAATTTTCAATTTCGAAATTTTAACTTCCTACCTTATGCCTAAGAGGATAAACACTAATATCGTAATGGTTAAGTGACATGTAACTTGTAACTTGTATTATATCTGTAAATATTGTTACGATGTACAAAAACTATTTCCAAGAACCCAACGAAATGAAATAGCGCGATTGTAGAGTTAAAGTTATTATAAATAGATGTAAATAATCATAGCACACCTGTAGCTTATCCACAGAGATATCTCAAAGCGTTTTGACGTCTCGACGAAATTTCGAGTAACGAAGAAGAAAATCAAAAATCTTTCATTTTTCATTAAAAAATTTTCGAACAAAAAAATGTTACGCTTTGTCGCGCGAGAAAAGTGTTTGAATCTTTCTTTGAAAAATTTTTCACGATTCCGCATAAGTAATGGTCATCGTCGAGACGTCGAGATGCGAGCACCATGTAAAAAAAAAACGGCGTGTAATTTGAATTATTTCATAAGCCGGCCCGAGAGAATCCGACGACTCACGAAAGTATACGAGAAACCAAAGTTCCCAAAAAGTCCGCTTATTTCGTATTGACTTAAGGAGCCAACGAAGGAGAAAACAAAAGTGAAACCAAAAAGTAATTAACAAAAATCCATGTACGACGACGAAGTAAAAAAAAATAGCGCAGAAGCCAAAAATCGTAATAAATAAAAAAAAGAATCGCCCAAAACCATCCTTTAAAAAATGTATCGACGTAAAGTTTGTTCAAAAAACAAAAAGAGAGAGAGAGAGAGAGTTCCTTTTTGCATATCGGCGAGGATACGGAAAATCATTAGACAAACAAAAAAAAAGAAACGAACGCGATCCTCGCCAAAATCCGGAGTACGCGACTCCGTAATCTTGTGATCTTGATTATATAATTTTTTATTTACCCCCTCCCACTATGTGGTTTCTTCCCCCCACCCTCTCCACAAGGCGTGTCTTCTTGTACACACTCATCGATGTATATTACTATAAATTAAACTTACATTTTTGAGAATTACCAAAATCTCTTCTTCTTTCAATCCCCCACCACCTAGCCGTTCAGCAGAGTAAACAAATCGTCAAGACCGGCGTCATCGTCATCCTGACCAGCTGGACTACGCGAAGCGTAAATATTTTGCATAAGGCCGAAGTACGCGTAGCAAACACCATGGAACCCCATGGCGCTCGAAGTATGGCAGACTAACAAATAGTGAAACAGGATACGTTCACGAGGAGGACCACTTCGGGACGATTAGTTCACATGGTGTCCCGTTTCCTGCGGCCGCCAATCGGTGCCCCTACTGCGATCCATGTTACATTGTGAGGCTGTTTGCGTTATTAGATTTAGATTGGCCGGCACGTGTCGTGCCCGGTGCGGAGCCACGTGGCGCGCGGCAAACGTTACAAGGAATAAAAGCGCGGTATAAACATTCTGGCATTGCTTTTGCACGAATTACGAATTAGCTAGGGATTTTTTTTTCCTCTTTCAGTTTCACATACAGTGGCTATTACGGCCGCACGACACTGGTTGGGAAAAATCGTCGATTTTTGATACGAATTACACAATTGAGAATTAAGGGTAGTATTTTTTTTTGGAACATGGGATTTCAGATAGAGATGACTATGTTTTCTTTTTTTGTAGGAGTCATGCAATTATTTGAAGTATCCAATTATTTTGGTGACTGCGCCTCACTGGGGATGAATAGGATATTTTTTTTATTTAAAAAAAAATGAATCTACCCTGTATATCCTTATTGTCATAGCAGTCTTTATTTTCATCCCTCAAGAAGCTCAAGGCTGAGTAATCCACCACGAAACATCGGCTTACTCCCAGACACGTGTCTCGGCCTTACGATCTCGCGCTCGAACGAATTTAATTCATAATCCGTGATGGGAGTAGATTTTGGAAAAACTTTAGTAAAAAGCAAACCGCATACCTTGTCGTCGTATTTAGAATTTTTCGCAAAAAGAGATGGAGAGGAAAATCGGTGTCTGATAGTGGCTTTTCAACGAGCTACTCAAGGGGGATGATAATTTCTACTTGGCTGATAGGGGGATGAGCATAGGGGGAGGGTTTGGCTGCGTATGAGCAATCCAGTCTCGCACCCCTGACGGATTTCGATAAGATCTCGGCCGCTCGGATCCATTTGAATTCCGTTTGTGAAGTGCTGGATGCCGCCCTTCAGTGCTATTGTGTTACAAGGGATGCGCGGCCTTTACCATCTGCTGATTACCGGTAATCTTTATTCAACGATATAACGTTACTATACGATGCGCCCTTAAATTGACTGTGCGATATGGGATTGGTGGGGGAGGGGGAGAATATTTTCATGTACTCACAGTAACGCGCATGCTGGGCATAAAACTGGTTTAGAGCTTCTTGAGTAGCACTTAACGTGAATAACGTTGATTTATTTGAGTGATGATATCACTGTATTGAATGATACAAAAATTAAGCTTGATAATTTAATCCCTCTAAGATACTTGTATCACGCATACGATAAAATCTCTAATCAAACCATTGAAATACTTGAACGATATCGTAATCGATGCTATTAGTCATATATCGTCATTTTACGAAATTTACGTCACTGTTCAGTAATTGATAATAAACTGATAAAATAAATTTTTTATCTATTGTATCACAGATAATGTGATTCTATTAGGGTATACTTATGTACCGATTTAAAAAACCGAATTTACGTAAAGCTAGGTTGGCCGAGCGGTCTAAGGCGCCAGACTTAAGTTCTGGTTCCCATCTGGGAGCGTGGGTTCGAACCCCACACCTGGCAAATTTGTTTTTGAAGTAAATCAAAATGATATATTTTACACAAATGAAATACTGAGAAATATTTATAACATGACTATACCACTGGTAATTAAACACCTAATTAATTCATTTTTGATTATAAGAACGTAACAAATACATTACGTTATACAAATATGACGTGACGTTATCGATTACTCGAGAGATCGTTTATACAAAAATTAAGACCATACGAAATCGATATCACAATCTTGTATTACGATATCAATCCCGGTATCATCTATCAAAAAATCACGGTCTTCTCTAGGCCACGTAGACGCCCGATAAGAATACGGTATTTTGAAAATCAGTATTGTTCTGGTAAATAGTTATTTTATGTACAGTATGTAATTTTTTATTAATCTAGAAATGTAATTGTGTTTACTACAGTTTCTAATTAATTCACTATCGTCATACTCATGCACGCCGATTAAAGATCACTCGTAAGATCAACAGATCCTCCAACAGGTGTAATCAATATCCATAAAAGACACAGCACTACGTAAGAAAACGCAGGGACTGCTCTATGCCGTTCTATAAAATTTTCGGCAATGATGCTATCGATATTTATACGCTTGACTTAAAGCCCGATCTGCGATATCAATTTCTGATATCGATATCTGCGACAGACCATGCAGTACGTAGCAGAAGCTCGTGGGAAATCCAAATGTCGTGCCTTCTCTCCAGCTGTTTGTGCATTTCTCCATTTCCAACTTTCCATATTTCTCGCGCATTCGCCAAGTGAAAAAGAAATGAAGAAGAAAATATCGACGGGAGTGAATTTCAGGCTGCAAAATTCGCCGCCTCGTGAAAAACCACTTAAAGAAATGCGGTACGTTAGATTTTTGAAAAATCATTGTCCGAACGTCATATTTTGAAGTCATTGATGTAACGATACCGTGAAATTATTAAAAGCAAAGATGACAGTGAAAAAAAGATAATTATTTGTCAATAATCGATTGTCTTATATTAATAGCTATAAATAAACAACGCGTAATTCTTTATTACGGAATGTTTAATAATTTTGATAATCCGACAACCATAAAAGATATTTGTTTTCTTGGATACAGTTGTGTGACGCGGTAGTGTCGGTGCATCTAAAAGTGCAATGATGGTGTTACAGAAAATGGGTGGAAATCATTAAGGATATTTTTCGGATAATACAGGTAAATTAAGACTTATTAATTCTACGTAATGACGAAGAAAGTGCCAAAGGATATTGAGGGATGGGTCTACCATTCGCATTGAAGAATTCGACAGAAATGCTAGCTCTCAGAATAATGAGAACTTCGTCTCAGTACTCATCTTTATATAGACTTCTATTCGGATATCTTCGGTAACCCTCGGCTATATCATTCACCCCCTACACCCTTGGCGGTTACACCACCCATCAGTATACTTGGTTACTTATCTTATACTTGCTAGTACCGACATGCCTGGCTTGGGCTGACTTATCGAAACTTGTCTACGAGATCAGTTGCTATTTATATGAAGTAAAATTTTGGAAATACAATGATCTTAGAAATACTATCAAGATCGAGTAATCCATATTTAAAGGATATGATTTGCAGTACTTAATCATAACGTATCGACTTTTAAAAGCAGAGTATATTCAAATTAGACGTTATAATTGCTGGCAAGATGGATGACTTGATACTCATTTACTACAATTATCCGCTGTTATGCTTACTAGCTATCAGAAAAAGACCTACAACATAATATTTTTCTATTTATAAGATTGGAAACATAAAAAAATACCTTTATCATTTGCTTCTCGCTTTCCATACTCGTCTGACTCCATAGAAAATAATTCATGTGTCCCCGACAGCATTGTTCCCCATAAGGCGTCACTTAGCATCATTGTCCATCAGTATTATACCGAGTCACGTAAAGTCAAATTGAAAACGAAACAACGCTAATTCCTTTTACACTTTTTTACCTAGTTCACCATTTCAAAGGAATCACTTCATCGCACTCGTTCCATTCTAGAATCCAGAAGCGACATCTGCATTTTGTTTGCCACAGGAATATTTCTACTTGTATCATGAGTAGAACAAGCAAGAATCCTCCATTACGGGAAAATGTACGACGCGCCATCTAGTAGCGAATTTCAAAGACACATTAAAAAACGGGTCATGCTCTGCAGGCGTATGAAGAAATCCGATAAAGACTCGTGCCATGCAATAGTCGGTAATGCAGTTTCCATATGAGAAGTTACATGTTACCGACAGAAACACCATTCGATACAACATTGACAGCATCCCAATAAGATAGTTCACGATTATCCCGCTAGTTGCATAACTATCTGTAATATGCGTATTTCCAAAACATACACTCTAGCATTTTTTTTGTACATAATACTTTAGTAGCCGCTCTCATATGCATACTCGCCAGCATAAAAAGAACGCATCACTAATCTTCAGGTTATTCTCCATAAATATTTCACGCCATAAATCATAAACGGACAAGACTGCACGCGTCACAAGAGACTCGTTCCACTAGGAGTCAAGACGTTAAGGTAATAAGGTAATACTCACAGAAAATTAACCATGAAACGACTCGTCAATGAAAAGGTTACCCTGACAATATCTCTTCGAGAATGAAATAAAAAAGCACAATATAAATGGTCCAAGGAGAAGCATCATCGGCATCAGTAGACGGAATCAATAGGTACCAACCATTTAATACGTAACCAATTATCCAACAAGGAGAATGACTCATTCGTACGAAGTAATTAAAATTTTAACCGTAAATCCTGTGAAGCAGTGTGGTATCTACCGAAGAAAACAGCCTAGCACGTCACTAAAATATGACGCCTATCTCATAGACTGAATAATGCATTATTAATAAAAAAGGAAACGTGAGAAATCCGGCGAATTCCTGAAATCTCAAATTTCACGAAAATACCATCGGAAATTTCGAACCCGCAATAATCTTATGGATAATCTAAGTATGAGAATTGAGAAAGAACGAGCCTGCTCACCCGTAAAACTCCATTTCCAACTGGCGTCGCCATGTGTATAGCAATGTACTTCATCGTCGTACTGGTATCCTTCGTTATAGCTGCGACGGAGAATTTTGGTTGGGAGCACTGCCCGTAGACGGTACATACTTGTAGTATCGCTAACAGAAATATGACAGAAATTATTTTAAAAAAAGAGAAAAAAGATGGCCGTAAACACTGCGCCATAGCCTGCGGTATTCAAAACGTAAGATAACCACCGCGCAACACGCTACCAAACGGCCGCGGTTCGCGCTAATTTGGTTTTATGTTTCAAAGTGATTATATTCTCTGGCGAAACGTTATACGGATTTAAATGGCTCTTTAATCTGAAACAAAGCGTTGCTCTCGGATGCGTGCCCATACGTGGTATACTAAGGCGACGACCCCACACATCGTACGTTTCACTTTTTCAACACACTAGGTATACCGGCGTCCATATTGAAACACCCAGACTCTCCCTTCGTACAATTAACAGCCAAGAAAAACATATATTTACACGTAGTAAATTTATACAATTTATAAAGACCCATATCGAGTAAGCGACGTAAGATAATTTTTGAATTTTCACTCTAAAGAATTTCACAAAGAATTTTACAAATAAAAAGCACAGTATGAAAACGGCTTGCGAAAATCGTCATTGATCTTTCTAAATATGCATATATGCTTTGATATAACATAAGGAAATCTAAGAAACCCTTTATATCATTTTACAAAAATGTCTCCTTGTCCGTAGATGATGGCTTTAACAACGGTGACTGGCGCGACGTCGAGCGTGTCCGAGCGTCGACTCTTAGGAAATCCTTCAGGGTAAAGCGTTAACGGAGGTTCATGTTCAAGGCTACGTTGTTCACCATAAGGAATACTGCTTGAGCTTGTGCAGACGCGTGCACGTGTCTAATCAAACGTTAACACATGGCAAATCAGGAGACCAAAGCCTGTACCTTAACTACCTGGAGTATATAGAACCTATCAAGTATGCAAGTTATACCATAAGCCGACTGATACTAAATAACCATAAGATAGAGTACGAGCGTGAGAGAGAGAGAGAAAGAGAGAGAAAGAGAAAGAGAGAGAGAGAGAGAATAAAATCCGTTGTTAGGATATTCAAAATGTCTTTTTCAGTCCGTTCGTTTGATCGCCAGACGATTCCTCAAGTGTTTAAGCGCCTATAATTAAGAGATAGAAACGCTCTGGCCCAAATTTGGTATGGACCGTTGGAGACCTCCGCGTTCCGGTATAAAATGGGCCCCGACGTAGCCTATACCTATATATCGAATCTACTTGAAGCGAGGATCGTCCAAGCCCTAAACTTCTAAACGTACACTAATGGAGAATACAGTGAACGGAAATAAGATGTATTTTACGAGGGAAAGAATGTCACTAATATATGGTGATACTAGGCCGTTTGCCATAAAATAACGTATGATAAAACACGGCTAACATCCTTGATAGGTTGTACGCGTGGGAAGGAGGCGTAGCAGGTAGGACGTTCAGATTGGTATACATCGATAGGCTGAGATTCGAAACAAGATCGAGGTACCCGATATGTCTTAGTATAAAGTACACTCCGAACCATTAATACACTGTCCACTGGTAACGTCCCATAAATAGTACTGAGAGATGAAAAAATTACAAGTAATTTCAGCCTAAAGGTGCAAACCATAGAGCCACGATTACCCATGCACGAGGCATCATTGATATTACCCCCATAGAAACTCTAACCAGAATATTTTCCTTCTGCTATCCGATTCGATCGGATCTATAAAACTGTCTTCCCGGGCAGATCAATCTTGCTGCGATCGCCTACGAGAATTGCCACACACTGTCTGGTAATAAAAAAAAAAAGAAAAAAATAGGAAACAGACAATGCATTGACCATATTGCCAAATCCTGACGATAGGCATCGTCGTAGATAGGATTATCGTATTGATCGTTATAGATTGCTTTTTCCTATACTCGTTCATGATTTTTCGCTTATCTTGAATCGTGCCAAGAAATCTTCGCAGAGCTTGGCGGTACAAGAGAAATAATCAAAGTTGTCTTATTGGTCTCTGATTTTATTTGGCAAATATCTTCGCTCGTTATCTCGCTGAGATTGCAAGGGGTCTGATAAGCCAGTGGTCAAATCGACGATCGAGAGGGATGCAAGGAAGAGGATACCAAAAGGTATGGACCAGGAGAGTCGGGTTGGGTCGCGGCGCGACTGAGAATGCCCGGAACGATTCGGTTTAAAAGTTTTAAGACTCGGAAATAAAATACGGGCTGCCTTATACGGCGCGCGCAAGTCGGGATGTCGGTAATTTATGGTGCGGGACAAAGTGGCTCTTGCCCCGGGAATTTTTTTTTCACGTCAAGAGCGTCGGTTCTTTGCGACGAGGGGAGTAGGAGGAGGGAGGGGTGAAATCGTTGAAAATAGATCATGAAAAGTTAGCATATCAATTTTTTTTTATTAATTTATTTATTTTCAATACCTTATTTTTATACAGACTCGCGTTCCATATCGATAGCTTTTGAATAACCCATGACAAGTTACCCATGCTTGTATTTCACCCGTAGAGACTGGAATATGTCTCATGAGTCCCAAATGGACATATCCAGACTACACGTGGGTCCGTTCTGAGTAATTCGGAGCCAACCGCAGACCGAGTGAACGTCTTCGCAGGCTGGCCCAGTGATTTGTAATTACTGCCACTAATATGATACACTTGGAACAAGTGATTCTCAACCACTGGACCACGTGGTGTTGCCAAAAGACAAAGGATCCTTCAGCTACCGTGAACCAAGCGACAATGAGAACTCACGGGTACCAGGGATGGGGCCCGTCCCAGTAGAAGGGCTTTACGATCGTCCACGGCGCCACAGGTTAATCATTCGCGTCTTCCTCTCTTCCTCCATCGCTTCCTCCCTCGCAATCGCTTCTGCGCAATGGCTACCGCGTCCACCTCCTCGATGATTCAGGATCCTTGGTAGATCGATAAAAATGACTGGACTCGCCATCTTTACGACGTCGACGCTAAAGGAGAGGGGGAGAAAGAGAGAGAGAGAAAAATGTCAGTGACACGGTTCTGTGTATATACGTGTGGCAGCAGTGTGAGACGTGCGAATCGATTTGCGACTCAGCGTGTTAGCCGATACGTATATATGGTACATACGTAGCTCTGGCGCCAGGACGACATTCCGACGTTTCCGGAATAGCGAGAATGGCCCGCTCTCCTCGTAGTGGCGTTAACACGGAACCGTTAACGAGTCGAAGAACCAAAGGGTGGACATTCGAGATAGAATTGAGTATATATATATATACATATAGCTGCGTCTTCTTCCGGGAGGAATCACCAGGTCGGTTATGATGAAAGGATACAAGAAATACGTATACCATAGAGGGTATCGTCTCTTTAGATTTTGATATAAACTTTGATAAAATACAATGAAATGCAAGGCACTCTGAAAATGACTGCAGTCCTCACATTTACGAGGCTCGTAACCTGTGGCAGTTGCTTATGAAAGCTCGTAATTAATTTCTTAGATTAGCATCTATCTTGTAATGAGGCACGCTTCTTAATAGGTACCCCAAAACTCCGAGTGCGTATCCTTAAAAGCTGAGAAAAGTCGTTCAAATTTTTCAAATTTCTTATACCGAGCCGCTTTCTAAAAAAGTCTATTTTTTTCTTGATTCTAGGTTAGTGTACAGTTAGTTCAGAAAATTCATTGATTATCTTCCGTACTTTGATTCCGTAAGTGTCATCGGTTATCGTGAGCGTACGGTTGGTCGTGACGTGTTTGTAATATGGTTGTTGTGAAAAATTGAGGGGAAAAAATAACGTTATTTACACGTAAAGTCGAATTCGAGTCGGCACCATTTTACTCGACTCGCGTTAATAGGCACCTGTGTTTTGACAGTGCCGATAGAGACGGTACAAAGGCAGTGAGTCGTATCGAAAATTTTTATCTTTTAACATCAAAGCCGGCATTTAGTTTGGGTGAGGAAATTCTGCAGCGCGCCTCTACAGGCCCTTAATCTGTCCACGAGATCTTTTTCCGTCTTTTTCAAAAAGAAGCCTCACGACCGCTCATCGCGTCTACCGTGTACACCTCTATATACGTGGAAGCGCTGGCCAGCTGTTCCGGAACCCGCGCGTTTTCTTTAATTGGAATTTTTATTGGTCGAATCGTAGAAAAGATAAAAAAAGATGATCGTTAATTCCTCGCCCACACCTATGCGGTACCAGCGGGATGCACGATCGACAGGAGGACATCTTTCATCTCAGCGGCTTTGGACATTTTTAGTAATTTCATTAATTTCATGAAATTCGTCTAACCCAATGATTTATCTCTCTATGATATACGTAAAATATTTTTCATCGTTCGCGTCCACGCGCCTGTATCTAGTATGGTAAAGTCCCGTAAGGTCCCGTATAAGGTCCCACATGTATAAACGTCAATTTTAACATCTTATTGTGCGAATTATGACATCCATAAGGATAGGTCCCAAAAAAATCTGCCTGTCACTACCGAATTTTTTATGCTTTTCCCATGTCATTTGTATCTCCCATTTTTTTATTAGATTCCAAAAAAAAACTTTTAAAAGGCGCCCTGACTAATTAGCCGAATTAACCGATACACCCGTCAAAGTTTTCAACCCCATTAACACTCCCTATACCGTTAATGTAATCTCTCAAGATATTCCGGTCACAGCATCCCGGATCCTCGCTCACATTTTCCGGTCCAGTTTTCACCTGAAGACATGTCGCGCTCACGCATCATTTCCCCGCGAGGAGTGTTTGACTTGGAACAGTGAAGCCTGTATGGCAGCACAGTCGATTTGGTCGCCGTTGTCTCCAGAAAAAATCTGTGGGAACAGAAATACGTGGCACAATGGCGGGCTTATTAAAATTCCAGGTTGTATTTTATGTGCGCGAGGTAGACTACAAGAAGTGGAGAGGAGGGGGAGGGGAGAATGGCAGGAGCGAGGACAGTGGCGCGGGTGGTATATACCAGCAAGGAGAGGAATCGTATGGGCCTTATAAAAAAAAAAGAAAGGGGGGCCTTATAAAAGCCGATCTCTCATTGGTGTCTGGTAGGAGTGGAGGGGTACGGGAAGGGAAAGGGCCACGCGACTCTTGGCGCAACGTAATCTTCCTGAATCTACACCCACGCGTTATAAGATACGAAGTGTCTTTGTATATTTGGGAGTTGAACCTCTTTTTGTCGACCTCTGAAAACTACTTCCACATCATCTTCCACTTCATCCCTCTCTCTCTCTCTTTCTCTCTTCTTCTTCTCTCTCTCTGTTTCTCTCTCTCACCTTTTTACCACATTTCTCTTTCGTACCCCCCACTCCGCTCCCCTTTACATTGATTTCTTTCACTTTTACGAGAGCCGCACTGAAGATGGGCCAGTCGATAAATAATAGCCCGATTACGTAAGGCCCATCAGTTGAAAATTTGATGATTCCCATTTGACGATGACCGGTACAACCAATCACGATAAACTCTCAGACAGTCAAAACAAAAACGTAAAACGAGTCTTTGATTTCTGGTCGCTTTAACGATATATAGGATATTGGGGAATTACCTTTACTATTGGCCCTTGTTAATCGGTATCTAAGGCGACGAAGCAGATAGTATACCAATTCCGTGATTAGATTCCAGGTAATCGGATAACATCGCAGATCCCATAGCGTAGGGACTGGTATATCAGCACTTGATATCTTTCTAAACGCAGGTACACTCCCGTAGCGAAAAGTTAGCACGATTATAACGTTAAAGAGAAGCGAGTACGTTACCCTCAGTTATTACCGGTCTTATCGCACGTCGACCGCTTATCAAGCGCCAGTCTGTTAGACTTCTGCAGGTGAATATCTACGTAGGTACATACCCGCGCGGGTCAAGACAGGTGGGGATAACTTTTTTCTCCTTTTTCAATGCATACGACTTTATCGCAAATTCCCCGATGCGTTTTATCTCAGCCGCAATTTCTCTGTGCAAATAGGAAACCGTGTACTTGCGAATCTTTTAAACGTTGAAAAAAATTCTTGGAAGACTTTGATACCGTCAAAGTTTACGAAACGGCTGTTAAGCCTAATTAACGATCTTTCGTATTACTTCGCTTGATAATTATCTCTTTAATCCGAAAAACCACTGGCCGTTTATTACTTCCCGAAGGACCTGGTTCAGTTTCCTGAAAACTAAAGTTAAGCTTCGTTTTTTTTGGCGAACTGCCACGTATGAATTAACCTAACGAGAAAGGAGTGCGCCAAAGGAGACATTTTACTATCCGGTTAAAATCACGACCTGGTCTGGGCCAAGGCTAGTACATGACTAGTACGACTATATATATATAAAATATATATTCTAGATTAACAAAATAGATAATGATATAGTCTAAAGAAAAATAAAAAAGTAATATTTTTACAAGAGAATTCGCTGGCCGTTGACCTACATCGAAATTCCGAAGGAAAAAATCCAAGAAGCAAAAGTCTAACCAGTTCACTACACCAAGTCGTCGCCCACACTCTGGACCAGTGGATGCTGTAGGTTTCTCATGCTCGTGGATTGTAGAGCCGAATTCAATGGGACACTATTGTTATTTATCTCCCTAGGTGTGACTCCCGTTGAGCAGCCAGGAGCGGCCCCCACGAGTTGCCTGTACAAGATTATTTATAAAATCTGTACCAAATAGGGCGGCCACCGTGTACATTAACGAGCATCTCGTGTCGAGTTCTCCTGGACCACGTTAAGATTGCGCAAGAACGGTCAGATACACTGACTTCCATATACCTTACCCAAGAAAGAATTCTCTCCTGTATTACTTCTCTGAGAATTTTACATCGTAAAGCTCGGCCACTCATTGGCCCTTTAAATGCATATACACAGTGAAACCCACAAACGGCTAAGACGTAACGACGCGCACGCTTCGACGATTAACACGAGTTTCAAACTTAAAGATAAAAAAAGATATTCGAAAATTGATTCTAGATACAGATATTATCTTCGTTAGATTAAACAGATGATCATTCTCGGATTACACGCAGCTTATTTATCGAAATCTCTATAAAGGAGCGACAAGGAATTTAAAGTCACGTTTGAGCAATGGAATTTTGTTAAATGTCATATAAGTATATATAAAATGTTACAGTGTGTATGTATATATATATACATGTATATATATATACACACACATATACAGTTTGTGTGGAAATAATTTTGGAAAAAAAAATTCGAGATGAAAATCATTAATCCTGTATGCGTTACTCCTGTGATCTTGCGCAGCGATGACTTAACCAGTCTCGCGAGATTTATGTAATAAGCCATTGATTAAGTCCAGATCGGCAGATTGAGACGTAAACTTGTTATTCTCCTATACGCCCGTCCATCGTTATACTTCGTGCAAGATGCGAAGCCGCAAGAAGTTCGTTTCGGTACGAGCGGACGATCGCGCGAGATAATTTATTAGCATTCCGTGCGAGTGCGAGGTTTATTGGCGGCTTTAATATGTTTCGCAATTGGCGAGCGCCTCTACTTCACCGGCATCATTTTGCTTATCTCTACTTACCTTTTTAATGGGTATGGATAATGAATTATTGAAATTGTAAAAGGTCGCCGCTGCCGACGATGATCCCGTACAATTAGCCAAGATAAAAAGAAAAAACAAGAAATAGAGAAATATTAAGGGTGGCAAATTTTCAACGTTAAATATTTTCATAAATTATTTCTATAGTCGGGTATGACATTGTCTAGAAAATTTTTATATACGGACTACGCTCATAGATAGAAATAGAAAATAATAAAATGACAGTCACTTGAAATTTTCCAAATCGATAACACGGTCTGATTAACACGTTAAATTCCGGACGTAACTTCGTTAATCTGCTCCGTTTACGCCAGAATGAAGTTTACGCTATTAGATCCACATCTTGAAAAAATATTACGTAATATGATTGAACTGTAGAAAATTATCATGCATAGAACTTTTCTCTCGCTGTCGGTCAGCCCTGTGACCCCAGGGCGTAGGAAGTTATCGTCAGTCGAATTTTCTCGATTTTTATTGAGTTTGTATCGCCGGTTACCAATGGCTGACACGGCATTCAACGTGTTAACACTTATTTTACGGTCACACTGTATAATTGAGTTATGTTTATTTTATGGTTTAAAGACCAGCAATCCGCCCCATTGAAGCAATGGGGACGTTAAGGGCAGAGAGAAATATCTCGCGACGAGAGGAAGTGTCGATTCTTGGATTTTAATGGGATCGAATTGACACGTCAGGTGAGTCGAGAATTGCTCCGTTGGACAGTCGTAAATCAGGGTACTGGGCGCATTCCATCCAATGCGTTCCCTATAACCTGCATGGAAGAGCGCGAGACCCATATAAGATGAGGATAGTACACGGTGATTCCCAGATTTATCCTCGTACCAAGAGCAGCACATAAACCACATAAACCACGTAGACCACCAAGAAAGTGTACACGCGTGCTGATACACGTTACAGACGATAGAAGAAAAAAAAAACGATTGCTGGTGTGCGTTACACCATGGCCAATGAAATGATCCTGGTCAAGTTAAAAGAATCTAGCCCGGTACCTTTGGTACCGGAGTTAAGGTACTATAAGGTACCAGGATACCAAAAGGTACCAGTACCACCTGGCAGGTCTTATGTAGGTCAGTGTATTTTATCGATTCCACTAGTTCATGCTCGTATAACAGTCAATATTGTATATAGAATTCCAATATTGTATATAGAATATATATATATACAGTTATGAGAAAAATAAAAATCTTAAAATATGATGGAACGAGAGGGAACGGCTTTTCCAAAATGTATTTGGGAAATTAAAGGGTGAGAATAAGTATTAAGATAGAGATCGAAATGGGTGCTATATTCGTAATTGACTTTCCTTTGGAAAATGAGTGTCTTCCAAGAGAAATCCTAAGGGTTCCGAATGACTCGTGAATTTTCAAAAAGACATATACAGGGCTATTCAGTTTCGAACGCACGCAGTCTCGATGTATGGGGTGACTCCGTGAGATCCATAACGAAATTTCACGGGTTTCATCAAATTTCCTCGGTCTGCGCCGGTTCCGCCTTTTCTACCCTTCATCCGGCGCCAACCCTCCCCTCTTCATCTTTCCCTCGGCGTCGACTATATCGACGCACCACGCAGGATCGCTTCACGCTTCGTTGCACGCGTCGATCAAGGATACACGATAATGTCTCAATTAACTTGAAAAGCGTGCGATAAAGTATTTATTGTAATACTGGCAAGGCTATTACCTGCGTAATGGATGCTTTATGACTCCCGACGCTCCTACGTGCTCGCAATGATTATCATCAGCTGCCAGACTGCCGCGCGACGTCCCTTCGACGTCTGGTCTCTCTCGTGAGCTCACTCTGAGCCATCTTCCTTCTTGCCTCTCTTGGTCTTTCTATCTTTTCACGTACAATTCTTCAGGTTTAGGAGCAGGGGCTCATTCTGTTGCTCTTAGGCTTTCCTTAGTCACTTACTCAATGACTGCGTTGCTCTATAATTCTTTTGCTCGTGATTTCTCTCTGTGCTACAAGTTGTAAGTATGGTGTATGGACCCACAGAGAGCATGGGCGTCGGGACGCTCGGGGTCTCTAGGACCCCAGGCGTGGCGAGGCGCTTTCTTCGAGTTCCTTTCTTGTTTACACAAAGGGTGCCCCCGTTGCGTACCCACCTACTGCGGTGCGTACCTACATACATACTTATGTATTAGACGTCCCGACGCTCTACTCTTGTACGTGTATATATATATATATATATATATATAGCTACTCTCACTGACTTTCCCTCTGTTTCTCGAACGCAACTACTCACGCACCGACGTAAGGCCCAATGTGTACTGCACACACGTAATATCACGGATCTCGGGTGCGTAATGCCCATGGTGAGAGTGCGTAGTAGCCCCCCCTTGAACAGGCCCCAGAAGCGGGCCAGAGGTGTAAAACGAGTGAACGCATATATCATGCGCGGGTAATGCAATATTGGCGGGGCCCTTGGGCCAAGAAGGGTCCTCTCTTATACACGGCGTATACCGTGCTACCTGTATAAGTATAAGTAATGTCTGTTATTTGCCGGGTATTAGTTTTTGCCGGGGCCCACTGTGGGCCCTAAGTTATCGTCTCTCGTAAACTGGCGCACAATTGCCTGTCTCTACTGTACCACGTTACTCGAAGCCCTTATGACGTCCCGACACCTTGCTGGTTGCTTCAATAGCGATCAGGGGACTCACTTTGGGCCTTAGGGTATCTCTCGTCGGGCCTTACCACAATTTGGATAGGCATTTCTCATACAGAGTCATCATACGGGAGGATTGAATTAAAGAGGAGTCAACCTCGAAGCTAAAGAGCATCCCACGTGTTGGCAATGTCTATAAGCAAGAGATTCTAGATGCGCAACCTCTTTTTCTCTTTCGTTTTTTGCACTTGATGAAATTTGCGTTTCGCTACCTGTGTGGTCGAATACTCGAGATGCTACGACATCGGCACTACCATTATGGTCCCATTCAATCGGACACGTAGACCAGCGACCGAGAGAGATCTGCGTCAGACAGTCTCATTGGCAGGCGTGATGACGCGCCCGTTCTGTGATTTAAACGATTTTGGTATCGACGCCGAAATGGCAACGAGAATTGGCAATTTTTGCACATACGTCCGAGAGACGTTTCTCGATAATAGAGCTGGCCAAGGTGTGTAGCCAATGTACCGGGCATACCTGATTCGCGAATTCCTATGAGTTTGCTCGATCGGGAACGTAGGAATGTACGAGAGTCGAATAAAAAATGTGCATTGATTGATTATCGGTGCTATGCTGTTTGAAAATGACTGAAGCTTTCCTAGGATTACAATAAAAGAGAAATTTGTAAGAAGTAGAGAGAAAGAGAGACAGCTCCTGTACGAAAATACTTACCTGATTTGGTGACTTTTAAAAAAATTTTATTGATGAATTGGGTCCGTTCATACTATATTGGGCCTTTGCTATCGAAAGTCTTGTTGGCTTTGAAAAAAAAGTCGGCGGCCTTTGTTCCTGATCATGAAGGTCCTCGTGTAACCATTTAGGATCGACAATATTTCCGGTCTGGGACCGTCGCCATTACGGATAATGGTCAGATAAGAACGATTAACGAAAAAGGGGGCAGTCTCGAACCTCTGGCCCAATTAAGTCCGGCGGCGGTCCGCAATCAGAAAATTCCAGCCTGAAAGATTTATCTCGAACCGTTGATCGGCCACACGCAAAATCAATAGTTCTCATCATCCAGCATCCCTGTTACATTATAGTTGAGTCTCGAGAGTCGCTACGCTACGTAACTGTTGGCGATCACTTAATTTCCTAATTTCCTAATTGTGATTGATGGAGGATCTACAAAATTGGCAGGTTGAAAACGCGGGAAACTCAGAGGACTCAATATACTCCTAATCACTATGTTTTAAACGTAAACGAAGTCCTAGCGATTTTACGAATGATCCCCCTCCTCCGCCCAACCATACTAAGCGTTTCAGGTAACTAAACCAGCTTTGGGCGATCCTAATGAAACTCCCTAAGATTACTTTGTAAAGGTCACTAATCCGTTCACATAAAACCATAATAGGAAAAGTGCCACTCTCTAGACAGATTTCCACTTATCTACTAAATTGTTCTTATTTACCTGTCACCAGTTTACCCACAAGTATAAACAGCAGATATACGATTCATGACGCGAAGGCCTGTTTCCACGTTAGCGACACGCGAATCACGTACGGTGAAATACGTCACGTCGCAGAATCAATTTAAATAAATGGTTACTGGACTTGCCTTCTTTATAAGGTATCGTACAATGAGGTGAAAAAAAAGAACGGATTTAAATATCAATTCTATAAAAAAATATTGTCTAGTAACTTTCCTCATACGTGGTACCGGATCCCATAAATTTTCAAAAATTCCACGATCTCTCTCGTAAGAGTCTCATAACGGCCACCCAGGAGCTACATAAATTCACCATACGAATTTGTGACAATTAAAGGTGTCTGACAGTCTTCACAATTCACAATGCTGCGGGCTGTCCGAACGAATATTTACGGGTTTTCCGGGGTCAGCATTGTCCAGCAGTCGCAGTCCTCAAAGCCATTTTGGTTAAGCCCGACGCTTCCTGTGCGGAAATACATTTTCAATTTGACCATTGACAATTGAAGGAAACGACCTGGTCTCTCCATTTTGGTTTACGGATTTTTCTAGAGCCAACAAGAAGAGCAAATCGACGTCTCCGTCGGTTCCGGATCCTTGGAAGTTCGTTGAAGCGTGAAAACTCGTTGAAAACGCGACACTAAGCTGTGACTAATACTTGGACAAACGTCGCGTCGACCATTGCAGGTTCCTGATGCTGACGTATTACGGAACGTCTTCACGAAGACACGATCCGTTAGAGCGTAAAGGCAATCGACATAGTTCCCAGAATCATGCTTAATATACGCGTTAATTTTTCACGTCGTTACGCTAATAAGCGCCGCGACGGTCGACGCAGTGGGTTGATGGGGTACGGGGACGCGTCGCGCTTACGACAAAAGAGTTAATCGCTCAGCCGAGGACATTTTCTTCGTATCCATATACCTTTAAAGTCGCTGCAGCATCCTTCTGCTCCTTTACCAGCTTGACTAAACTCACGGCAGCCTGTTAGTCCCGCGATAAACAAACACCAGATAAGATATACTAATTGAGAGATCTTAATTAGAAGCGGGAACCACCAGTGAGTCTGGGACTCGGACCGATTCTCAGAGAGGACGAATTCGTCTCGATGAATTCGAAGAATTCCGAAGAATAATTCTGCTGGGATCATTTCTCAAAATGGACCGAAAGATCGATCTCCACATTCTGGCATCACTTATGATATAGTGAAAAAAATATGGAATTTTAATATGGAATTCTTGAAAGAATCCATCTAGTGCCTATATATAGAAATGCATAACGAGTAAGCATGAATGAAACTGAATTCTGACTCAAATTTAACGGCTCTGTCGGCTCCAGACTCATGATTTCCAGATCAAACACTCAAGGGCGCGTTAAGAAGGAAACGGGAAGGGGTGCTTATAAGAAGTAGAAGGAGAAGGAGGAGGAGGAGGAGGAGGTGGTGGTGGTCGGTCCCCGTGGTCCTCATGGTCGGGAAAGAAGAGGGTAGTCAGGCAGTGCTGAAGTGCAAAGGAAGAGAGAGGGGATGGTAGGTAAAGGAAAGGCGGCGAAGCATGGGGGACACACTTGGGGAGGATTTTTGACATTATTTGGGGAGCCCTTGAGACCCACTCCCAAGGAAATCAACGGTCGGAATTGGATTGCCGACTACAAGAGCGAGAGCGCACGTTATGTGTGTGCCCTACCCCTTCAGAGACCTAATGTGTTCTCAACCACCGCGGCAAATAATGACCCCGACGACGAGGAATGGGACGTCTACAGTCTACACTCTAGACACGAGACTCCACACAGCCTCCGGCTTAGAAAGAGAAAAGAGAGGGAGAGAAAAAGAGAAAAGAATAGTACGACCGCTTCTTAAAGCACCTACGTATCCGCAGCGAAGTGTTTGATTTTGGTTTTTAGTATTCACTCAAGAGGATTGGTTTTCGGCTTCAAGGTGTCCGGCAAATCGAATTCTAATCAAACCCTAAACGTACACGATATATTGGAATTAGAGAAGCTGCTATAAAGCATCCTTCGTTTCACTATACAGAACCGACTGTTTCGTGCCTCTGTAATTTCATCGTACCTGCAATTCTTCCAGTTCAATATATTCAGACTCCGTTGAGGTTCCGAACGTCAGGATTTATCAAGGGTTCTAATTAATGAATACTCACTGAAGGTTAGCAGTGTATGAGCGTGTATTTGACAGTGTTTCTTTTCTCGTACGGCGGCACACAGTATATAACTCGCAGTATGCGGTTTATGTTGGAATGTTATTATTGCTAGCTGCGGCCGGGCGCGCAATGCTCGATTGGCAAGAGCGCATGCGCAGTACAACGTTCGAGACTGCGCAAGCGCTCTGCTGTGGCAAATTGTGGAACTACGTACTCTGAACGCGTCTGGGAAAATCCTTTGGCTTTAGGTTAAGAAAGTTTTGTGTGCGGATGTGGATATTTTGAGATTAACTGATGATCTTTTTGGAATGACTGATATCAGTTTTATTTTCTACTCGTGACAGAGACTGAAAGGGAGATAAGGATGTTTTGTCTATGCTTCTGTTTGTTTTGTGAACGATATACACGATCAGAGCACGCCCGGGTACATCGACACATTAATTTAGTGAGTAACGAGGTACGCCACTATGTTACAACGTGAATATTGGTATCATCATTGTCATTACAATATCATTGAGTGTGCCTATGTCAGTATTAAATATCTTACAATACACATCATCTTTCATATATTTATTTATATATAATATTTATACTTTACTTTTGTTTTTATTATGTATATTATCTATCTAATGTAATCAGATTCATTTTTCTTTCGTTTCTATCGCTGATTCTTGATGGCGAAAAGTAAAAAAATGATGGTTCTACCAAATGCGAGTCGTTGTAGCGATTTCTGCGGTTCTTTCTTGTTTTTATTTTTCTTTTCTGTTTTGTTCTTTTTTTTTCATTCCAAGTTTTACTTTATCTGTTTTGTTCCTTTATGTTTTAGATTTTTGCATAATCCATGGCAGAACAACAGAATTTAGATTCAGCGACTCGTCATTGGGTTTGCTGGTGAGTTTTGTGAGATTGCGCGCGACGAGGTGCGCCACGACGCCACGCCGACGACCACTTGAAATATCCGGTCAGAAATTTTTGTTATTCTACTTCCACACGCAGTCTTTATTTCGATCGACAGTCCGCTTTCAATCGTAAGTCGTCGTCGCGACGCTGGCGTCTCTCGCGACGCGTCGTGAGATTATGCTTACATATACAAACGAGTAGGTTAATTTTTAGAGGTGGAGTTACAATACCATATTACAATACAATACATTACACGTTATATTAGTTGTCTGTTATTAAATTATAAGCGTCGGATTTACGTTTTTATGGTCAGCTGCATTTTTATTTTTTGCCGCGCGACTTTCATCTAACCTGCTCGTGAATCGCATTCCGCCCGACGAGGAGCCACGAAATTTAGTCGTTTCATTAACCTTTGCAGTAGAAAAGCGTTAAATTGATCCTTGAATTTCGGGTTTGAAAATAAAAAAAAATAATCAAAGCATTTAATTGTAACATTATGCAAATGGGGGATATCGATATATTTAAACAAGATGGCGTAGTATTCGATGAAAAAGCAAAGGAAAGAAACACGGGGAATTCGTCTTGCGGAACGCGACCATTTCTACGCACATTTTGTTGTCTCTACTTTTCAGCGTTACATACAAACACCGCACCGTCCGGGGCCCTCTACGCACTGCCATTTGTAAAAGAAAACGAAATAAACTAATTAGGTATTGAGTATTCTCAGATTCCAGGTAATAAGCGCGTATTCGTATCTCGGAAGGTTTGAGGGGATGAGGCCGTGGTCACGTGGGGGACAAGGAGAACAAGGACCGAGGGATATAAGGAATGGTTTCGAGAGCGAGTAAAAAAAAAATTCGTGAAAACGGGAAAAAGCGCGCGGCTATGAGAGAAATAAAAAAAAGAATGACTCCATTTGATGATTGATCGCCGTTTCGCAGTTGGTGCGCGGAGGCCACCGGGCTAGAGTAAAGTAGATTTAACGTCTAGAGATACAAGAAATGGTAGAAAATGGACGCGGCATGGATGGAGGGTGGAGAGGGGAGGGGGACGAGGATAATATCCACTGACAGAAATGAGAAAAATATGGCAATGAAGATGAGATGAGATTATAAAAAAATGAAACGACAGAGAATACGAAGAGTGATATTAAAAAAAAACGAGTGAACGGAAGAGAGCAGTATTTTTTTTATACATACTAGAGGTGGGGGGACAGGGTAAGGGCGTGTAGGAAGGTGGAAAAAAACAGAGAATGGATTTCTCGGTCGGTTTGTCTCGTAATACCTAACAAATGATTTCAATAAATAAGCTACCTAGGGAGCGATTTTGGGTATAAGAGGGGTGGGGGTGGGGGGGAGGGGGAAGGGCAGGCGCTCCTTAGGTGGCGATATCGACAAAACGATTTTACGGAATAGTCGCGAATCGAGACACATCGCGAATCGCGTGTCACG
This sequence comes from Pachycephus smyrnensis, assembly GCA_030142225.1. Classification (NCBI taxonomy): domain Eukaryota; kingdom Metazoa; phylum Arthropoda; class Insecta; order Hymenoptera; family Cephidae; genus Pachycephus; species Pachycephus smyrnensis. The sequence goes on from JARQST010000680.1 coordinate 192,410, forward strand.
AACTGACGAAAATTCCCTGAGAAACGTAAAGATGCCGCGACGTTTCCATCGTTTCGCGTAATCACCACCGCGTCATATATATCATACCTAACCTAGTAATACAGTCTGCAATAGCATCCTAAGGATTAAAGTCATTAACAGTATGTAGTATATTACACGCACTCGCAACGTTCGCACGGGGGTCCGAAGCACACGCAAACACGCTCGGCCGCGAAAATTGAGGCGCACGCGCATTACGCGCGCAATGCGCAGACGCAGCAGGCACGCACAGGCACTCGCGCACACCTCCGTTCAGTAATCCTCGTTTTTTTTTCAAGTAATGCTTCGTACCGGTTAATATTAGTGACGTCATACCAAGGCTCGCAATAAAAAATTAAAAAATATTCACAGGACAGGATTCGGGTCGGATTTGCGGGACTGTAGGAAGGACTGGAAAGAGTGGAAAGAAATTTTGTATTATTTTTTTTACTCACAAGGAGGGGCGATGCGTTATCGAATCGTCCGTACGACTTTATACGAAAACAACGTAGTCAATGGCGCAGTGCGCGAACTCTCTTGTTCATTTTACGAAAAGCGTATACGTTATTCTCATACGAAAAAAGGATTTCAGTACCGAGATACGCGAATGATTTTTTTTTCTTCGTAACCGACGAGAGGTTCGCGCCATCCGTCGTTAACGCACGCGTATAACCTTAGAGGCAAAGGCAGGCACGCATGCGCACAAGTAATCGCGCGTACGCGCATGCGCATAGGACGCGGCCGAATGAGAACCTGCCGTTCGAAGCACACACACACACATAAGTCAGCACATAACGCGCGGCACACATGGATTTATCTGAGGTGGGGGGACGAGGGGGGGGCGGGAGGAGGAGGTTTCGAGGTTTTGGGCACAGCTAAAAACAAGACAGTCGAATTCGCGACGTTTGCGAATAAACTGCGCGCACACTACATAGCAGCATTAGCACAGCTTTCTTTGAATATTTTTTTCTTTTTCTTTTTTCGTATTTTACGTTACTCTGCGCAATGGCTCTACTGCACACGCGCGCGAGCGAGCGAGCGAGCAATGTGACGCGCGTGCAACCATGTCCACGTGGCTCGTCCCGAGGAAGGCGTCTCACCGGTACAGGATGGCGGATCACCTCGAGTTTCATCCCGCTCGACGTTTCTCGATTATTCAAGTGAAATCGAACCAAATCACCAAGAGTCGTTGTCAAGCGTCGATTCGATGACTCCCAAACCGTACTTATGTCCCTAATGACGAGAGTAAGGACGTTCGTCGTCGTCGGGCCCGGGGCGCCGCCTCCGTCGGCATGGACGTCCTCTCGTGGCCGTCGGCGTCGCGGGAGAGGCAGTCTTGATCGGCGAGCAACGAGGCTCAATACTTATTCGCCTCCAGCAGACGACTCTCGTGTCGTCTTCGTGGACTCGCGTCGTCCTCGCGTATCTTCCAGCGATTGTGCCGGTGACGATGCGTCTCCCGGCCGCCGTCCGACGACGGCAGGAACTTCTTCGGGGCGCGAATCAGCGCCGGCTTCCTTACGACCTCCCTCGGCTCGCTCGCCATGTTCGACGTCACTAGGCTATTGTGGTGCTTGATGTCGAAGTGCGGATTGTACTTTATGAAGTTGAAGCACTCCTGCCGACCATGAGGATTCTTCATGGGTTTGCCCCATTTGTTGAAACCGAGGTAGTGCGCACCGTCCGCGACGCTCCTGTACCTGAGGTAGGAGCCGTTGTAGACTTCATAGAACTGGCACATTGGGCCTTTCTGCTTTTTAGGCTGTAAGCAGAGAAACAAAGGTCCCCTTAGAAAAGCACTTTAAACGGTAAACCAAATCGATAGTATTACGAAAGATCGATATAGACTCAGTCGATGATATCCTAGTAAGATTATCGATTATTCAATAAAACGTTAACGTAACGAATAATTACCAAGCCGACTAGCTTCCATCGTTTGTTGAAACAGATATATCGTTGGCTCTTCTCTGCGAAGATGTACAGCTTCCCGCTGAAGTCTTCGGACTGCGTCGTCAGCTTCTCTGTAAGCAAGAAAAAGAAAAGTCGTGTGTTACGATCTATTGGTAGAATTCGGATTCTCGTTGAATTAATCTTCATGGGTACGCGCCTGTACAAAATGCTAATATGCTCTTTATGAATTTACATTGAATTTCCTGTATCCATAGCCAGCTCCTGTCGAAGGACCAAAGAGAAGAAAATGGTGGACGAGAGAAACGAAGGGCTATAGAAAAGGGTTCCCCCCCGCATTTCCAAGAAGGTTATATCTACCTCGCACGAGGTTTATGACGCGAGAGCTGTACCTACATCGGTGAAGACTCTATACCCCGGCTTCAGCTAAGAAAAGAAGAAAGACTGGCTAGGCTGCGGCTAGTTGGTGCTAATGAAGGAGACACAGACGGGACCGGTGTGTGCTTTGCCACTTAGCAGCCATCGCCGAGCCTCGACCCCGAAGTGCACGTTGCACCGATGCATCATACCCGTACCGGAATTACGAAAGGCCGTAGGGCCAATGGCGCCTTGACTTTCGTGAAAACAAAAAAATATTCTCTATATCTATTCTGGGCATGCGTGATTACTTGATAGAATTTCTTTATTGAATTATCACGGCAAGATAGTAATAACAGGTAGTAGGACTCCATTACACGTTTGAACATCAGTAGTGGGGCTTTGGTAGCGTCAAGAAGAAGAATGGCTCGCACGATTTTGCCGACAGGGTGATATAGATAGGAGTTTCGAACCGAGCCCAGCCGCCTCCGCATTGGGCCCAGTCCCCTTATATTCGCGGACCACACCAGAGTACGGCAAATGTTACGTACGACACTGCTGGTGTCTGCAGGGTGGCCCATTTGACGAAGCCTCGTTAAATTCAAGTGGTTCTCGTCGGGAGCCTTGCCGGCATCGAAATCAAGAATGTCCCCGAACTGCCTCGTAAAGGCCTTCCCCTCCTTCCCTTTCTTTCCTTCTCTTGCTCCTTTTCTTCCTTATGTCTTTCTCTCCCCCTTTTTTTCACCCCCCTCTATCCTTTTTCACCTCTTCTCTCAACGCGCAGTCTCGTCCTCCGAGGACGAGGACTTAATCTCGAACTCTCGTGGGGCCGGAGTATGCAGGAATTAATTGCGCCGCTTTCATTAATTAATTGAATCTGCCGTGCGATTGGACGCCGATTCCGAGGAGCTCTTTTGCTCGAGCCGCAACTTACTCACTTCACTTCGGGTTACACGCATGGACGTACACCTTGAGTTTTCATAGCGACGGAATTGTGTCGTTTGCGAAAAGCTTTGACAATAACAAATAATATATATATATATTGCCGTTAATTTAATCCTGGCTACAACTTATTAAGATACACAGAACTGGACTTCACACGATTCCCATACAAGATAGATATAAATATCTAGATATACCGTTAATATTTATTTCAATGGGAGTATCGTCCGTTATTGAAAACCAGCCGTAAAAAAGAAATCGTAATCGTACAATGATCTCGAGAAAAGATCAATCCTTCCTCAAACAGCATGATTTCAGAATCTCTCGATAATCCGTAGTACCAGTATATACGTAAGGATGGGCTTGAGCGAAGAAGCTCACCGGTACGAGATTCACGAGAGGAATGATTTCCCAAAAGGGAACTTTAACCGAATTATATATATGGGTTCCGTGTAGAATGTATCGAGATATATAAGAGAGATCCTCGTATAAGAAGAAGAGCCGTAAAGAAGAGTCGGTGAAATAAAGGAAGGCAAGAAGGTCCCCGTAGCAGTAACAGAGGTAACGATAGGATAAGGATTGAAGAATCATATAGTGGGGAGTCAGTGAGGTCTTGTAGCCGATAACTCCCTATCTAAATTTATTTATCACAGACTTATGGAAACACAACTGATCCCGGTTGATCTGATATCCGAATCCAGGCTGCAAGGGGCCGATGACCCTGGTGCAATCGACAGATCCCACCATGAGCAACAACTGACAATTCCACCTGCGTCGTCATCAAAATGACTTTTTTTTTCTTGCCAGAAAAAAAAGATCATCCATAAATCTTTCGAGTGAAACCGCCATTAGGTGGACTGGATACTATTTATATGGATACCAGGAAAGTTCAGTATGGTTTAACGTATGGTGAGTTGGCGACAAGGGTACCTTATGGGTATATGTACAGGAATGACCTTTTTCTTTTTTTCTTTACCTAATTAGGTATAAGCGACCAATTCGGATGCAAGCGAGGTGACGAGTTGCACTGTACTTTACATCAATTCCTAAATTCGACCGTTCTACCGTTTTCGTCGTCCCGAGTACCGATATTTTCCCCAAACGAAATACCACCTACTAAGTATTTAAATGATAGCGATAAGGGTGTATTTGAATATCGGAGCCATTGTTCAGATCCATCGAGATACCTTCGCATGCCGCCGCTATCTCCACGACCCGTCGGTCACGAAATGCAATTAACTCGATCGTGCGCTACCGGAATGGCCCTGTCTAAGCTGGAAAACATTTCTCGCAAGTTTCTCCATTCAGTCTTTGACGGCTGTGCCTAAAATTCAAGACAGCATCGGTACCTGGAGAGAACTTCGAGCGAGCTAGAATTTACATAAACGAATGGAAAATTTTACAAAGGAAAATCATCCCTTTCAATCTATAACGTATCTCTTATAGAATTTCTCAGTTTGAATTTCCCGCCTTAGATTCTTACCTCTCGCCAGTAGATACTTTCCGACGGGTAACCTCCGAACTTTAACGCGCATCCTTCCTCTATACTTGATCTCGCTCTACGTCTGTGTATTCCCCTCTGGGGTTTGCGTGTTACCAGACAGTTTCCTTGCTCCAGTTACCATTTGCCAACTTCCGCTCTGTTGCGCAACGACCATGCAATCGCGACGAAGTTCAGGGCATCTACGGCTCACGGCGACAGTTCTCGTTAATAAAGGTAAAATGGTTTCTGTATGGGAATAAAATAATGGTATCTCGTATTGGCTTTAACGTTACACGTATTTCAGAATAGTACTAGACTGTATTATGGATTGGGTATGCCGTATAGCGTGGTATTATGAAATTTTATACTTTTTTTGGGATTACTTATCGTCTTTGTATCTCGTCGAAAATACATTGAAGAAAAAGGCACGTCGAATCGACCCGGTTAAAAATGTTCACACGAGTCGAACGTACGGACGCATCTTAAACGCATCGTTGAAAGCGATTGGCATTATGTTTTACGATGAAAACGCTCCGCAGGAATTTATTCATGATACTACTCTCGCATACTCGCTCGCACCTTGGATGCCGGGCAGTCCTCGCTCCCAAGTCCTCTGATCAGTGCCGCCGCGAGATTAGAGGCTGCCAAATGAATTAAAAGCCAATTTTAATCAAAAGCGGACACCGGCTTTTAGGCACGATTACCCTCGATAATAACCGGTGGGAGGGACCTTTCGGTGGGCCTTGCGGATAACGCCATGGATTCGAGAAAGAGAAGAATGGGCTCCCATATATTACTTCTACGTGTTCTCGCAGTGCGCCATTGAATCCCGTGCGACTCTTGGTTCGCAACTGTTGCGAAAATAAATTTTTATTAATAATTTTTTCCTATACGAATGCGTATAACTTTTTAAATAAGGCCCCGTTTGATATACTGCTAACTCCGCGAAGGAATTTTCATTTTTTTGATAATAAATTTTGCGCGGGATTATAGGAATTTTGAAAATTTTCATATCTAAGGCCCTATTGAGAACCACTGAAATGACTGTGGTTATGCGTGCCGACGTTATGAGAGCTACGATATATCGAAAGGAAGGGTGAGTGAAGGAACCAAAGAGGCAAAGGAGGCTGTGCTCTTGTTATGAACGTGCGTTATAGTGACCCTATCATTAACACCTAAAGGTACGATAGGGCCCAGGCGTCCTTACATTGAACCAGAAGCGTGGTCCCCGTCGCGAATTAAATGGGAACCAAGTGGTACCAGTAATCTCAGGAGCGGATCAAAGCTACGACAGGTGAAGCCTGGTTTACTGCCTGACGTGGCAATCACAGCCTGTAACTAGAATAATTAAATTCCACGGTAGAACGATAAAGAGAGTCGGCATGAGAATTTCGAAATATTTGGTAACGCCTCGAAGAATGAGAGCTATGCCGAATAATGGGCACTTCTCTTTATCTCACTATCAGATCATTAAAGATCAGTCACGACACAGTCTTAATAAGGTCTGCGCTCCTCATCTCCCAATTTTCCAATCTTTTTTCGTCACCAGTAAAAAAAAAGAAAAAGAAAGGACGTACCGTCCACTCGAAAAAGTAATCACAATTGTAATTCCATCCAGAAAATATTTTCTCACTTTCCCACCACCCATTCCTGGAACCACTGATAAATTACTGAGATTCCCCTTATCGCACCTCCTTGAGATCACCACCGAGTGTTACAGTCGCAGCATCCCGAGACACTCAGCCGTGTTTGATCAACAGGATGGATAATGAAGACACGTGCATTGCTGCCCTACAACCAATTAGTGCTTCCATTACCTTCACAGCAGATGACCATCTTCAACCAAGACCTTGAAAAGGTCACCCTTAATTACGTTAACACACAGCAGCAGCCTCATTGCTCCCCATGACGTAAGTACCGTACAAGTACCTACGGCTGGGCACTGTATATACGTATGTTTAACAGGCGAATCGCGAGACTCAGGATGGCACGTGGTGTGCCGATAGCAAGAGGACGGAACAAGGGCGTAAGTCCCACGAAAGCAAAGTCGAGTAAACGAGATGAAAAAGATCATAAAAGAGAAAGAGGAGTAATCGGTTTCGACTGGTACTGGCGTTCGCTCCTCTCTCACGGAATTCACAGGCCACGAAAATACCGGCATTTACGCCCTCTGATTAGCATAGAAACGCGATCGTAAAACCAGACTTCCACGGAGTACTCGTCGTGTAAACGTCGACGACGTCCCACCGTTTGGATACCCTCCTCCTTGCCGCATCCAGCATCCTTAACAGCTGGGCTACCAAACAACAATACGGATAACACTCTCCCACGAGATACGGAAGTCGCGTAAAAGCCGTGTACCAATCTTTAAGATCCATACAGTGTCGACCTTAAGGGGTCTCACGTATGTGAGATATATGAGGTGTTGGAAACACGGCGCCGCCATTTTAACACCACGAAAGGAATAACAGTATCTGGTTATCCATATAAAAGCAGAAGAACCATAGGCACGGTATAGTTTCTATGAAAAACAAAAGATACCAGAGGGTGGTTACCAAGGAGATGATGGATCCGTGGAAGATGCTGCGGAGGAAGATGAGAGCGGAGTACGGTGCGAAAACTGACTGTTCTGTTTACCCAAGTCTTCGACTCGACTTTCTTTCGGTATTCTCTTCGTGACTCCCCGTGAGTACCTATACTCCTCTCTGAGATGCCGCCGCGGCGCAGGGGGCGGACAGCCGTGCGTGCAAACATATCACGCTCCGCGCTAACGTAACGTTATTCAATGTCGAAGGGGATGAAGAGAGAGGGGAAGGAGAGAAGGAGAAGCTCCGAGAGACTCCCAGGAAAGCAAAGAACCTCCCACAAGTTCACGGCTGGAAACAAGTAGAATTCGCAGTGTCTACCTTGAATATCGGGATTGTGTATATATAGTATATATATATATATATGCACGCGACATATGTAAAGAGCGCAGAGAATGTCGCGCGTCGCGGCGTCGCGCGTTGCATGTAAAAGTAAATCGAGACCGTAAAATCCGGCTGGCTGCTGTCCATAAGACGGCGGCGGACTGTTTGGCAATAAATAAGCCGGAAAACGAGCGTCTTTATCGATAGAGCCAATACAAGATAAAGAAAAGTCTAGTCGAAAACAATTCGCCGGGACGCATACGAGACGCTGTAACTCATCAGGCTTGTCTCTCTACTACCTACTCTTTAAAAGTTCCATAAGCAAGCCCGCCCCCTTCGTATATTAGATCTTCGCTATGCACGCAACCGGGTACCGAGAGATCGATTCTTTGAAATCGTTGAACCAACCGCCGACGGCCATTGCCGCGTATAGGTTAGATAGTGTCGAGTTATTAGTTGATAAATATGATGTTTCGATGGAAAGGGAAAACTTTTGCTGCTTAGATAAGGGACTCGGAAAGAGAAGGGTCAGTGACAGACAACCATAAATTAGAGACTTTAATGCTTGGAAACCTTCGAGAACGGGTGGAAGGATCGATAATTATTTATTTATTTATTTCTTAAGAATTATTCGCTTCTTTCTTTTCTCTTTTAATACTGACCGAAATTCTATTCTATTTTCGTACAATTATTGATAAATAATTATATATCGCACTTACGATAGGGTGCATTGTTGTCGTCGCGCCCCACTGCCTTGACCGCGCGGCCGATCACGGTAACATTGCCGCTGCTGCAAGTCGAATAGAGACTCACGGAGCGCACCATTGCCGGCACCGCCCCGCACATCACCACCTAAAAAGAAATTATTAAAAATCGTACCAGCATTTCTAATCTAACAGCAATTGGAACAAGGACGTAAGAGGACGTTATGTATATACGACGACAGTTCAATTCAGATTCATTGTATTGCAAATATCAAGGGGAATCTGGTAGTACGGAATGTTGATATCTCAACATGCGAAATTGGCCATTAAATGAAATCAAAGAAATCTCAAGAGGAAAAGGAGACAGAAAATCCGAAGTAGGGAACTTATGCGAAAATTATGTTAACCAAAACAAGCAGGGAGTCACTTTTCCTTTAATAACGTTTACAACGTCGCTTTATGGCTTTACGAGCCGGTTGACAATGTTGCGAATATAAAGCGAGAGGGTGATATCGTCCAGGGTCGTGTTATCGAGGTCACGAAAGTGGTAAGAGGACGACGCCAGGCGTCGAGGATGTCGGCTTCTCTAATTGCACGTGGTTCTTACACATCGACGCTCGTACGATCCAGCCTTAATTTTACATTCGCGCCAAGAAGTCATGAACGAAAGAAAAAAACAAGAAAAAACAGACGAATACGAAGCAAAAAAGAAACCATAAATGCGTATGAAAGAAAGACAAATGAAAGAAAGCCAAGTATATCGGTACCAACGAGCAGCAACGAAATACGAGCGCGCGGTAATAGGCACGCGGAAGTTTCGCGCGGCGGACACTCCGCAAGGCGAGCCTGAATAACATCTGAATTTATCGCCAGTACCGACTACCTGTTTAATTATTTATTGCACTCTCGATCATTATTGCGCGACTCGAGCAGCGGGAGGATGTATAAATCTCATTTAAATACGATTCGAATCTCGGTCCTGTCTGCTACTGCCTAGCCCATATTGGCGGGAAAATTACAGTAACATTTGAATCGACGTCGGTAAACTTTCTTAATAGAAAAAAATAATAAAAATAATTTTTTCCACCATCCTTATCACGCCTGATCCAATAGTATATTCTCTTGACTTCACACTGCTTTCTACTTTTTATTTCTTCTTGCTTCTCTTTGGCATCCCGAACGCGCTTCAACGCTAATATAAATTGGCTCTCTGTAAACGCGTAGGAGTGGAAGCACCGATCATTAATCTATGGCAGGTTGGTACACGCCAATGTAATCGCAGCTTTACGTCTTGCACGGATGACTCTTGCACGCGATCTTGCCGTGTCGGCAGTTGCGGCTTCTCTGTACTATCCGTATCTCAAATCTGACCCAGTCACCCTCTAGGCCACCCGTGATACGGTAGAAATTACTGTGGTATACATATACGTGTTAAACGTATCAGCTTAGCAAGTACGTAATAACAATAATAAACTACGATTAACCGGTATTAATAAACAAACTTACCATCAGGAGGCACAAAATCTTCGCTAAGACGGCAAGCTGTGGTAACCTGCAACACAGAATAATAAATCTCAATAAATAATCGACACACCGTATATACAGACCTTACACCATAACGGAGTATACATATGTATACATTAATAAAGAATGATAATCGAACGCACGACTGGAATTAATAATCGCATTAGAAAGTTTGTAAATTCGCGCGGGTGGTCACGGCTACGGTTTTGGCTGTTATAAAAGGCTGCATTTATCGGCATAATGAAATCTTAATTCGCGAATTATGTTTGTTTTATCGGAACGAGCCCGACACGCTCGTGAATCTTTCATGAGCCGGCAAAACGCCAATTCCCAGGCTGACGCCCGCAGAAATCTCTCGCACACGAGCCTGCATTTGTCGTACCCACCTCTTACGTATGTATATACATACAGAAGAGACACATATGTAAATTGTATATCGAAAACGCTTCGACCAGACACTAAAGGATGACGCGATACGTGACCATTCGCTTTCTCGCGTATGCGGTAGCAAGAATATCCTGAATTCAAGATATCATTGAAAACCAAGCAGGATCTCCAGTCAGGTATACATTAATATATACACCTACGTATACAAAATTATTATAAAAGAAGAGTACGTAGTTGGTAGCACTGACACTGACAGAGAACTCTCGCGACTACTCGTCTCTGGTATACAGAAACATCAACCCGTTATAATGCAACTGAATAAGCCACCTTAAAGAAACGGCGATAACGAGGTATCAGATGTCCTTCTCCGTCCTAACGAAGGTAGAATCCAGCCGATGAGAGTGGTCTTAACGAATCGTAATACACAGTGTAGTGCGAGGCCGAGTCTTTGAGAGGAAAGAAAAAAAAAAGATAAAGAAACAAAAAGAAAACAAAATTTTTTTAAGGAGATGACGTAGTACAGTCGATGGGTTATCGGGCGCGTTATGTAACGAGAGTCAGAAGGTAATTACCCTAGGAGGGACAAATTACAACTAGCTCATTACCGCATAGGATCCCGGGTTCCCTTTAATATCCCTTGTGATAACATCGACACTCGGGAATGTTAATAACAATATCTCTACGGCTGACGAGACGTCGGTAGGCGTCCGGACGTCTCGCGCGGGACCTCGCGCGAGCGTGATCGGGACGTCGGTCTCTTTTGGAGAAAGGAAAGAGACACCGAGGAGGCGATCCTCTGGTGTACCGTGTATCCGATATCCTGGTGGCACGTGCCAACCTCGAGGCCATTGCTTATTCGAAGGACACTGTGTATATGTAAACTATGTAATACGTACGGTAGTCGTGTATATATATATAGGTATATACGCGTATGTTTCTCGTATGTGTATGGCATTGTTCTATATATAATAGAGAACTGTAGCCTATCTTTTTATTAAGCATGCAGCTACCTTTTACTACGCGTACTACATTCGCCATCTTGGTTGTTCACTGCGTATTATCATACAACAAGAGTCGCTATGGTGATTGTGGAATCGTAAGTAATAACCCAGTTGCAAGTAAGCTGTATACTGCGGTGCACCGCCGTTATCCTTGCGCAATGTGAATATCGCATTACCCTGTGCACAGGTGACTCTCTTGGCTTAGGGGAATACATTCATTAGCCATTCGCTTTTAATTCTCTTGGTTATCGGTCCGGCTTGGTATATATAGTTGTGTTTGTGTATATATATATAGTAGCGTTACCCGAGGTTCAAACGTGCATCCAGCATACATGACTTCTCACCTGCAGCGAAACGATCACTGGTTAATCGTGCTTTGTAATTTGATAGAGCAGAAAATTACGTGGCTGATAGCCGGTGTACCCTTATGGCGCATTTATATGGCTAGAGAGAGAAGTTGGTGAAACCTGGTTTTGTGTCCGGTGATATAGTAATTTTTTATAGGGTCCCTAGGAGACAGATAGCGAGAGCGCGTGCAGTGTGTTTACTTGAGTATGCATCATTCTCGCGCACGCGAGATGCATTAAAATGCATCCTGGCCGCAGTGCAGAGTAATCGCGGCTCGGGTTTCGAGACTTAATTGCAGCGAGTTGTCGGGTTCCTCGGGAGAGTGGGAAGAGGTCTAAAAAGAGTGAGGGAGGAGAGGAGAGACGAAGTGAGAAAAGAAAAAAATGTGAGAGGTTGCAACTGGAGAACTGCCGAAAATTACCTTCTGCCGGATCAGGAAAGGGAGAGAACCTGCCGCTAACGAGAAAGTCGTCTCCGGTCCTTTTAATTACGGGCGTAGCGTAATTAGGAGCGAGCGCCTCGAGTCGTCCTCGTGAAAACGACTGTCAGGTTTTTTTTTATTCAAGACGTATCTAACCGTAAAGTCGACGCGGATCGTTGCGTAAACGTATCTCGACATAAGAGCGTTATTGCATTTCCCTATTGGTAGCATATTCATACGCGTAATATACGCGTGTGTATAGATATACAGTGGATGGTTAATAAAAATAATAATTATGCCGGATTCACACTGCACGACTTACCCGGCGATATATTTCATAGCTGAGAATCTCGAGTGATGGCCTCAGGGGCCCGTAGCCGTCATCCTTTTCAAGTTTGCCACCCGATGTAAATTGATAGCAATTAATTAAATCGCACGGCTCTCTTTCTCTCTCTCCCTCTTTGTCATCAGGGGTTATCCGTGTTGCGACTGGATTTGTTATCACGACAATTCGGCTATACTGCTGTTATTTCTACGAATGACTGTGTCAAACGCACTCCGTCTTCTTCTCATCTCTTTATGACACTCCTGCGCAAGTTTTTCGTGAAACCGAGTAATCGCCGGTAATAAACACTAGTCACGACTCTGTCACCGATAACGAACAGTTTCACCGTAGAATATTGTATCACGTAGAACGTCAGGCTAGACGGTTTTTGCAAAATTTCCAAATTACACCACGTGCCATTGATTTCTGTCTTATTGATCCGGTTATCGGAAGAACACTTAACGATCCGACAGTGAATCCTTCCTTGCCGATGCCAATGACTAGTAAAATAGTGACTAGAGCGTAGCCGGTACGAAAAAACGTCCGTGACTGGTCACCGCACGAGATCAGCATGGGGAATGGTGAATCCGGATGACACCCTGGGCACGTGGGGACTCATCTAAGGGGATTTAGTGGGGATTGTCGCCTGTGGTGTGAAAAACTGCCAACACTTGAATAGGCCGACGCATGAAAAACGCGGCTACCGCCGGTCAAAGGTTCTCAGATGGTTCGGGCGACGCGTAAATACGACGTCGTCGATTATGCGTACAGCAAGGAAAAAAAAGTAATTTTTCGCTAAATCGAAAAACGCTAAAAGAACAAAGTTAAACTCGTGCGAATTATGAATGAATAATTACAGAAAAATTTCATGATTTTTCAATGGACGCAAAATCGTACGAATTTATACAGTCGTATGAAAATCATTCAACCGGTTGAGAATCACTGTTAAATACTGATAGAGAAACAGACCGACGTCTCCATTGAAGAAAACCACGAAATTTACTACTTTTGTCAGGATATGATTCAGGACACGAAAATTTCGCCAATGGACGGGCGTGTGCTTGGAATCCTAGCATAGACGAAGGAGGGAGGAGGAGGAGGAGGAATCACCTGGTGTCCAGTGACAATGGAGAAGCCCCCGTGTGTTTCCAAAAACAGGCGTAACGAATTGCGACAAATCATGGGAAATCGGTAGACATCAATAGCGTCCTTGGGTTCCGGGTTGTGGGCCGGTCGTAACGAATCGCGTAAAAATGTCCACCACTACCCCCAGTGGGACACGCTGCACCATAGTTACTATATATCCGCGTGCGTTTACGCACTATACAAATATATTAGGCACGCGCGTTAACTCGCACATTTCTTTCTGGCATTCCTGGCGATTCGCATTGGCTAACGACCGCGTCGAATTACGCCTGCGATGTTCAATTCGTTATTTCCACGAGGAAATTAGCGAACGCCTGGCGCATCTGTCGAGCAGCCAGGTATACACCTAATGATCGTAAAGAGAGTCATCACTCGTGACTGAACGACGCGCTGACTTTCCATGACATTCCGTTGACAATTGACGCGTCAAGGATTCAACGATATTTTACAACGGCATAATAATCGCGGCAAAAGTGCGAACGCGCCATTATCACGTACACGCGCGTCATAAAATCTAATCGCGACAGGTCTTCGAAAGATCTCAGCAAATTCTTCTCGTTTCAGACGCAGCGCATACCTCTAAATTACATTGTAATGGTAATTAACAGTAATTACACTTATCCGTGGGCACACACAATTAAATCGGTACATATTTGTTTTGCATAATTACCTATATTTACACGTGCTTCTCTAATCTAATAGTACGGCATGCCTCTCTCTGTATCTCTATGTCTCTCTGTCCTCTTTTTCGAAGCATCTTTTCTTAGCTCCACCAGTGTTTTCCTGCTTGACGTATCTTAAGACATTAATGCTTGTTTTCCTTTTAACACGCGTGCAAGTTTAACATGGAAGCTGATGGCTTATCGGTCGTGCGCACCACTTCGTCATTCCGAGTTACGTATCGTGACACGTTGATGTCAGAAAGCGGCGGGATAGTGCGTATATAGATAAATAGAAGGAATAGATAAAGACAGAAGAAGAGAGAGAGAGAGAGAGAGAGAGAGAGAGAGAGAGAGAGAGAGAGAGAAAGAGACAGAGAGAGACTATATCTAAGGGAACGTATCAGCAGTACTTGTGCGCGTGCGTGAAGTGGCTACGACTGCGTACGAAGTGCCACGCGAACGGGCGTCGGAGTTTTTGCTCGGAAGCCGGGACGTTCCGCCGGCGTCACATTCATCCCGACGGCTCCTCGTCATCCCCTTATGAAAAACAGATAAGCGAATATAGAATGATGAACGTCATCAGGATGGAAGAGCGAGAGAATTTCTGTTATGGATTATTACGAAGGTCCCGAAGAGTCTAGATTTTTCAGAGATTCCAGAAGGGATGCTGAAGAGGAAAATCCTTGCATCCGTTCTCCATCCTGTAAAGTATAATGGTACCCAGCGTCACTATAGTCCTCGTATAAGGATCTATGAAGATGAATCATAGAACTCTCATCGTCTCTCTCTCACTCTGTGACTACTTATCCGACTGTCTTATTCTACCTATATTTTAGTCACGTGATGTGGTCCAGACTGCTTAAGGTAAAACGCATGGAACCGTCCTTCGCATTCCTAACGTTTTACTTAGGCCTACTTAAAAGGGTTGGATGGCTTGAACCTCTTAAAGAGGATATCGCGTCCCGTCTACAGCCTCCCTACCCCTCCGCCGCCCCCCCTCCCTTCTAAAAGACCACGTCACATCACTGCATAGACAGACGCACACATCCTTCAGGAGCCATTCATTACGGATCACTTGTTCGTTCGACGCGCCCTCCATAGAGACGCACGGTTAATTGAGTTTTAGGAATTCATTTTCTAGTCGATAATACGACCAATGCAGAACGCATCGAGTGGAGGGTCGAAGGGTGGGTGGGTTTAAACGTCTGGGAATGTTTAAAAGTGAGAGGATATAAAGGATTTTTATTTTTCAAGCATATCTCGAAAAGACAACGTAAATTTTCCCCGTTACTTTCCGACCGTCATCGTCAAGCGATTGCACAACCCTATCGCACCATTTACACACCCCGTTTTCCATTGGCCGAGACAAAAGTCGCTAAGGGATTTTTAATTGACTCTTTTTTTCTAATTGCCATTGGTCGCTTCGCTCGATATCTCATTCCTCTCTCGACTCGTGCCTCTCTCTATCTCTCCCCCTTTAAGGTCGCTCACACTCTTCCTGAAGAGTGAATCACGTCCGATAAAAAAAAAGTAGACGGAAGAAGGGGGTTGAAACGCGATCGGTATGACGTCACTCAGCGCGACACCAACAGCACGTAGACACGATCGAAGTCCCTTTTGAGATAATCAGTAAATGGATCGAACGGCGCCAATCTACTTTGCTTTGACTCTTTACCAACGACTAGCACGCTTCTTCCTCCTTGTCTTCTTCCTTCTGATTGGTTAGTTTCCATGTGACTTTCTCTCTCTCTCTCTCTCTCTCTCTCATTCTCACTTCTCTTGGCACTCACGCACATTCCAGGCAGTGCGTAACCACGTTGTATCAGCGGAATTAGATCAGGCCCCTTAAACGGAAACGAGCAAACGATGGCGATGCTGCCGGTACCGATGGGATGGCAGAGGGGTTACAGGGAAAAAAAGTGAAAGAGAGACAGAGAGCGAGCGAGCGAGTTGTGACACAGAGACGTGCAAGGGAGCCCTCCCAGTCGAGTGTTTACGAAAAAGTCTAAAATTACTCGAAAATCGAGCGCGGTTAAGTGGCTTCCTGATTTATCCGCGTAAACACAATAACGGGAAGACGCATGCCTCGCGGCAGGATAATGCATCTCACGGTTCACCATTGTTTGGGCACGGGATCACGTAGCGTTCGTTAGCGTTTCTATTATTCTGACTGCTACGAGACATTTTTTTTCTTCGTCCTCCTCTTGTTCTCGCTTTTCCTTACTTTTCCTTTTTCTACTCATTCTTCTCGTCCGACGGTCCTATCACGGACTTATAACAGGGACTGACATTCTAGTCCGATCCTACTCGCACTCTCACACTTGAAATATCTTTTCTTTTTTTTCATTCTCTCTCTCTCTCTCTTACCATTCTCTACAGCCAGCGGCATTTTGTTTTGTAGAGTGTCACCCGCTCGCCTCGGCTCATCCGTGTCGGCATTTGTTGTTCAACTGTAATCTCTAATGGCCTCTATGGGTATTTAAATATCCATCTCGTGAGGCCCACCCACCATCACTTAACCCTTTCCTTCCTTCACCTTCCTTGCTTCTCTGTATTCCCTTTCTTCTCTACAGCCTAGTACAAGTCAGAAACGACACGAAAATTCTGTACCACAATTTCTTTTACTTTCTTTCTCAACCTCCTCACCTGTTATCCTGACATTTTCTCTAGCACTCTACTCAGTGCATGCGAATACTACTGTAACGGTACGAAAGTTTCCTTGTATGTACCAACAAAAGAATTCCTATTTAGGTAAAACTTTCAGGCATCGCCAAGAGCATTTATTCGGAAATACGCGAAAGAAGCTGACGAACTCTTTTTCCTCGCTGACCACAACGGGTGACTCATTGTCAGCAAGGGGGTTAGTCATACGAAACTTGGTGGTCGAGAATCCGCACAACAGCCAGCACTTTTAGGGCACTCGAGGAACCCGAGACTCCTTGCAGAATTGATCCTCCTCAGGAACAATTGTACCCAGGAAATCTATTCGGAAGATCCTTCACTGGAGAGTAGTCGTGCAGGTAGAATCTAGATTTCATCCAGGAACTTGTATAGACTATATAAGTACAGATTAAAGATTAACCAGTACCTATATGTATACAGAGAAGGTACTTTCGTTGGTATAAGCGCTTAAAATAAAACAGTGACATCAGTTCCGATAGTATGCACCGGGACCCGTCTGGTCTATTGACACTGCTGTAAATCATGGCGAGCCACTACGAATGTTTGGCTAACCTAGAAAAGGGCTGCGATAGTAAGGCCTTATCAGGCATATATCGAAGACAACCTGCAGGGACCGATAGATTTTATTATTTCATAGTCGTGACAACAGTGTTTATCAAATGTTCCGTATTCAACGCGAACAATCCGTTATGACGGCCGAAAAACATCCTGAGAACGTCCCTCAAGCGTCTTACGTACAAGACTCAATGTCTCACCCCCACTTTTAAAAATTACAACATAAGAACGCGAACAACGTGCTTTTTTTGAAATTTTATATCCCAATCCGTTTCAAAGTTATTACCATCTAAAGATGCATCCACAGCAAAGCCGACTCAGCAAAAGGTATCTACTCAGGATTTTGCGTCAGCAGTACGTATGTCTTTCTCTTATCCACGTGTACGCCCATAAGACCGTCTCTCTCGCACTCGCAGCAAGTATAGGAAACATTGAAAATCCGCGCTTTTTCATCAGTCAACGACAAAAATTGAAGTACAAATATTCGTATCAGGCGTCAGGACCGGCAAGCCTGGCGTATGTATTAAACATACGTATTTCGTTCGTAAAATATATATGAGGATCGGCTTAAGGCATATTTCCGGTCTACATACGTTACGGGCCGGCAGCCTTTCAGTTTTTTAGGTCCGCGTAGCGAATCGGATCACGCGCGGCTTAAACGCATCTCCTACGCAGACATGTATCTTTTTCGAGTGTGTATATATATATACACACCACGTATATCACAGATATATAAATAATCATAAGGTAACCAAAGTGAATCCGACAAACAAAATCCTACACGCTTTTCGACTCTCGTTCGAGCTGTCGGATTTTTGATATACGCGTCGACATCCTAAACGATCGACCTCGCTTTTCTGATTTGACGTCCGTATGATTGCTGGACGATCATTCGATCTTCAAATACGGTTCCCGATTATCCTGTCGATTCTGAACCGGAAGCACTCGTTATAACGCTTTCGAGCCTGTCCGCCGAGATTTGCATCAGGATTCTTCACGTTATGACAAATTAATAGGCACATTACGTCACAGTCACCTCTTTACTACCAACACCTGTAGGATCTCGTGATAAATCATTTAACAAGAATATAATCGATTACCGTGAATTCGCGAGCGATTCATATTCGCACGGTATCCGTATACACACGCGTACAGATAGAGAGCAGATGGACATTACCACTTCTCACTTGGCTGCAGGATTGCCAACAAAAACAAAGAACCGTCGCGAAATTTAGCGTGAAATTAAATGGTGCCATCTTAATAACTCGATTCCCATCTGGCGCCATTATCATTTCAAGGTTCGCCGAGCAATGCAGTAGCGATGCAGTTGCTCGCCAAAGGGGGGACTCAAGGCGAATTCGCAACGTAGCGACGGCCGAGCGACTACTGAAAAGCGCCTGTAACTATTCTCCAGTCACTGTATACACGATCGAATGAAAACATAACTATGACAAAGTCGATCGGTCGAACGGTATAAATGACTGATTAAGAAAAATAAAAATAAAATAAAAAAATAAAGCGTGGCCGAACGAACGTCCAGATAACGAGCCGATGCTTAGGCACAATTAGCGGCAAAATCAATCGGCGCCGCTCGCTCTCGAACGGCCATCAATATACATAATCGCGGAGGCGCCATTAGCGGGAACCAGTGGTCGCGCGGGGCTCTGTGTTAGACGTACGTGCCGGGGGCCCACTTCTTGTACACATGGCTCCTATAATACGGGACCCAACTCCCTCGAGAAGCCCCGAGAGTTGTTTTAGATGTAATTAGCGGAGTGATTTGCACTGAGTAATGATACGTGTAAAGGCTGGTCCGCAAGTGTGCACGTCGCGTTTCAAAGCCGACTTACACTCGTTCCGTTCGGTTGAGTCCGGAGAAATCCGAGGCGGGCCGAGTCACTTGCGGGAGGGACTTCGTTATGCTCCAATGCTCGCGTATAAACGGCCTCCAATCGTAGCAAGGATAGCGGCTAATTAGCCGTGATAGGCCTTAACGGGTCCTATATATGCCGGTACTAGGTGGTCTAATGGACGCGAGTATCGCGATACTCGCGAAATTCCGATGCTGCTATGATTTTACGCTGATCGACGACGAATCAAAAAGTGCCGATACCAAAATCCGAGAATGGCAACGAAGGAAACAGGAAAAAAAATTAAAAAAAAAAACATCCGTCAAACGGAAGAATGATTCGCACCTTCAAATGAAATTCAATATTGATCCGGCGCCCCGGGTACTATTCCATTTGGTAATTCTAATTTGTGTTTGCGATACGGCATTTCGTGCGCTCTCACGTGATGTGCTAAAACGCGTCTGAAAAGGCACGTTGCGCACGTCAATGAATTAAAATCCCTCCGATTCTTCTCCGTGCACTTTGCTCTGTGTACCATTAATGCTAATCTCCATAGTGGAATGTATTTGTACTCCATAAGGAAAATTGGGGAGTGCGTCACTCGCATACCAACTAGCTAAAAATATGTCGAAAAATATATAGTGAGGAAAAAAAAAAGAAAAGAAAATTATTATTTTCAAGCAAACGTCAATGGCGCACTTAGACCCATCGACGTCATCGAAGAAAATCATTCTGTCTGGGTGGTCGGGTTTCGTACTGCCTGCTGCGAAACCACTGGCACTTCAGTAGATAACGTTCGTACTGGTCAGACCGATTCCCATACTTTCCTTACTGCTCCCACGTACCGAACACGCTTGTAGTCTGAACGAGACTCGTGTGAACTGCGTATACTTTGTACAGAGATTACATATAGTACACGTGTCTCTCTTTGTATATATATATAAAACAGAGACGAAATGTCGTTTGAGTGCACCCGAACAACCCTTGAAAACTTTTGGTACATTGCAAACGAGCATTTCGCCAACCCCCAGGAAGTACTTGTACTTTGGTAGACAGTATCGCTGGGCTATGAAATTCTTTTGTTTTTTACAACCCCGTAGAGAAGAGCAGGATTGCTGATTGCTCCATTTGTTCAGAGGGTTCAATGATCATCCCCTTGGGAAAGTCGAACGAGACTTTTCAACCCTTGTAATACAGTATACGTATCCGTAAGAGTTTTTCCGTCCATGCTGGAACGTTGCTTTGTATTACTATTGCCATTATATATGTATATTCTTTATCAGCTTTCTATATTCATTGATAAAACTTCATTTTCTTCATTCGCACACTGCAAAATACTTGCTTCTGACTCCCGTGCGTATATCGCTCCGGCAAACATTGCGAAACCGCCGCGAGAGCACGCGTATCACATGTACGAGCACGCCGAGGCAGTAGCTCCTTGCGGACAGCATGAATTATACATTGCGAATATTTTCGAGACGCGAATTTGCATCCCGAAAGTGGCTACTGTCATCGGGCTACCGATGCACAAGCTATTCTTAGACCTTAGACCTTAGAGAGACTCCATTACTGGTATAGGACCCTTTATTTTGCGTATTTTTATAATACTCATTGGCTTTTATATTTGTATTTCGCGAGGATTTAGGCACGGCCACGAAATTGACTGTTGTAATGGAGTGCAAAAAGCGTTTGGGATATAAAAAAGAGCGTGAGAGCGCAATGGCGAAAACACGTTTAAGTGCAGCATGCGTATTCCCTTATCTTGGGGCCAACTTCCACGAAAATAAAGGAACTCCTTTACGAGTCTCATGGGGACCAAGAGAAGGAGTCTCTTTATTCTCATGTTCAAGTTTATATCGCCGGGAGTTTGTGTAAACGTAAGAGGAAAAGTAAGCAAGGGAAAAAGGAAGTAAAATTCGCAATGTTATACCAATGGCGACTCTCTTTCTCAGTCTCTTATACATACATACGTACGTACGTACGTGGACGTGTGGTTGTGGAGTAACGCGAGCGAAATTACGATAAAACGCGAATAACTGGCAGTTAAAGAGAAATTGCACAGGTAGGCATGGACTTTGATCGATATCGCATTAATTGCATACCAACCGATTATGTTTTGCGGTGAACGCAGCGCCGATTGAAAGCTATGCGACGTTAGCTCTTGCAGCGCGTGTGGGTGGACATTAAGCACGATAAGAGAGAGAGAGATTTAAGAAAAATTCATGAAAGCGACATTCCCCATTAGCCACAAGTAAATTATTGATTTATCCAGAATTCGCAAAAAATTTCTTCCACTTTACTGGCTAGACTGTGAAATCGAGGATCTATTTTTGTTAGGAGCATTATTTCCAGCTTCTAGTGGCGGCTTCGGCACAGAGAGACGCATCATCAGACATGCAATAGCGACGCCCCGTTGTAAATTATCTTGCGGGTAGCCATGGCGACGTAAGGACCAAGAGAAAGAAGATAAAGAAGAAGAAGAGGAAGAAGGGTTCTGAAATGTAATGAAACCGAACGGAATGGAAACCCCAATGGTAGGGTTTACGCAGGGGTTATATGGTCAAGCGTATCTCTTGGCCGGCTAATTAAGAGCTCAGGCTAATTCAATTATAATTTATACCTTAAGATCCCACGTGCGTGTTTTCACTTGGTTCTAAGACGCAATCAATTACAAGCCTAAACGCCACATGTCCGTTGTAATTTATAATAATTAGCCCTGCGCGCTTTTGCTTTTTCAAAGGCTACGATGATGATGACGACCGAGCAGTCCTCGGCCACCGCCATTTTCATCACCAGCAACCATCACCACGACCACCCTTGACTCTCACCAGCATCACCGGATATACAAGTAGGTATACTCTTCTTCTTCTCCTCAGTCAAAGCCTACTACTTGCCGAGATTGAAACGTCTTGGGTTATTTGTTTTGACTGCAACCAGCCCCGCCCAGCCCGTCTGACTCTCCTCCTGCTCTTCGTCCCCTTCCTATTCTCTTTTTTTTATTTTCATCTCATTCTTTCAATTCCTCTTGGTCTTTTCATTTCACCTCATTCGTACCTAACCTCTTGCCTATACCTACCCAGCAATTGCTCAAGACGTTACCCACCCTGCATTTCCGTCATTGCCTGCTCGAGAAATCCTCACCCACCACACCTCTTGGGATTCAGGTTTTACATCTTCTGGGTGGAAATTCGCGAATCCGTAGAATAGACTTCATTTTATTATTATTTTTCTCACAGTCAAACTGACGAATTCGCTATTCTACCGGAATATCTCTGCTTTTGCTTGATTCTTTTACTTTCATCGTGTCGGGCTATGTTCCTTCCTCTTTTTTTCCTCGACGTCTCAAATCCCCAGAAATGCAGGATTAGCAATTCATGATGCACGAGTGTGGGACGGAATGATAGAACGGTGATTGATAGACCGTGTATTGGCACAACTCTAAGGAATAACCCGAGAGGGACACGTGAATATCTGCGCACGTTAAAACAGGTCCTAAATATATTTCGAAAGCTACGGATCCTACTGATCCAGGTGAAGGTACCGTCACCGCAGCATATACGCGACACATGACCTAATCGTCAAGTGGCTTTTACGATCGCTTAGAAAAGCGCTATAAATAAATAAACAACGACGAAGTCTAATCGGTTCGGTAAACACGCGTTCTGTCAAAATGCAAATAAGGTGAAAAGGTCGCGCGCTTTACGCGCCAATTCGCTCAGCAATCGACGACCAGGAGAGAACACGATGTGTCGCGTTCCGATTTTGCGATGATATAATCACTGACATCACTGGTTCCCGGTTCCTCTTCATAGGATCCGACTTGGGAAGATCAAATATTTCTTTTTTTTTTCAAGATCTTTGCCAATAGACTAATTGCATAAGAGCCTGCCTATTATCTCTATCCTCAATAATCGACGACACACTATGTACAACGGTAATATACATATATTACATTATATCATATTATTTAAAAATTTCTTCATCCTTCAGCAAAATGATCCAACCGGGATACCGATCTAGATTCAAATAATCCTTCACGGGATCAACGCTAACCTGGTACTTCGTATGGAAAATATAATCTCAAAGGATAAAATGATCAAGGTTACTAAGCCGCGTGTTCACCAAGCAATTTGATCCATATTAGAGTATATCAAGGTGGTAATCGATCGAAAGATATCGATTGACAGATCTTACGCATGCGGAGGAGGCTGAGGAGAGGACCTTGACCGGGATTTATGGATCTTCGTTAATCACTAACGAAATCCTTGCTTTGGATCTATCTTGCAATTTTTTTAACGCTAGTAAAAAAAGATCTATACGCCACCGGCACATAAATTCCTGGCAAGTTCAAATGAAATGAGCAAATCACCTTTAGGCCTCGTGCACGAGGCGCTTACAGGGATGGTGTTAATGTTCGCCAGTAATAACCTGTGTTACATACATACATATGTATACGTACCATGCCTAGCTGACATACGAGGATAAATAAATACACGTGGTAACCGTGCACTCTCGTACACAGCTTACGATACTGCAGTGCACGGTAAAGAAGCAAGTGCAGTGCTTCTTTCTGTTGTTCTCTTAAGTACCATGAATATTTCTTAGCGAGAAAATACATAAAATCTTATTACGACGGTCATTATACAGCAAGGAGAAAGTAATGACTGTGTTTTAGAAAGAGTCATTTTTACGAATCGTCATTAATTTATCTGAGGTTACGTAGGTTCGATGATGCGGAAATTAAAGAAGCGCTGGAAGATCCTATACAGATATCTTTTCGATAACAAAAAGATCAATTAAAGAAAAATTAAATGAAAATCATGCTACAATGATAAACATTTTTTTTTATCATTGTAGCATGATCTTCGGGTCATTTCATTACAGACGATTGTATACGTTATCCGCGCAAGGCGGTTAGCGAAGAATTTTTAAGTTTATCATTGATATCTCGAGAGCTCATGGCTACCATTTCGACGATATCTTTACGATCCGAACTGTATCAATTGTGGAATCGAAAGACGCTCTGGTATCTGTAAAACAAAAATAGTGGACAGGCGCCACTTCTTTTGTCTTCGTCATACGTGCGAAACGTGCAAAGCAATTTCGCTAAGGTAAAATCCATGTCCCTTTTTTTTTTTAAAGAAAAATAAAACGAGTAAGACAATCGAGATTCGCGTGCGATTCACTTAGGATTTTTTGCACGACCTTCTTCCTTTTTCTTATTCCTCCTACAGTGAATCGCGTTAACACAGTGTGGCCCATGCCAGCAATTAGCAATGGTCGCGACGCTCCGCGTGTAAAAAGTGCAATTAAATCATGCGGCGCCTCGTCCGTAAAACGATAAAATGGCCGTCGGCTCCGGGCACAATAAAAATGATTTTTAATAAGAGTAAAATAACGAGACATTTTTTTTCGTCATCCTGATGAATGGCGGTAGCCCTGGCCCACACATTTTAGTGGGCGAACGAGCGAGGCCCATTGTAACTTTAAGAAGTCTTGTAGTCTTTTCCAAATTTCTTTTTTTATTATTATTTATTCCCTCCTCTCCCACTTCTCCCATACA
The DNA here is from genome assembly GCA_030142225.1 of Pachycephus smyrnensis. Taxonomy (NCBI): domain Eukaryota; kingdom Metazoa; phylum Arthropoda; class Insecta; order Hymenoptera; family Cephidae; genus Pachycephus; species Pachycephus smyrnensis. Next base: position 217,195 of record JARQST010000680.1, read on the forward strand.
ATTACCCTAATCCGTCCCTTTTTTGTCGACGCCAAAGATCCTGGCGATTCCCTTGAACGTGTCCCCTCTCTTTTGTCATGTTCCTCGTTTGCTTTCATTCTTTGTTTCTTTTTTTTTTCGTCAACTTTTCTCAACCACAGTCTCCGTGGTTCGTTCGCGTTTAGTTCGCGCGACAAACGCGAGTATCAATGAAAACCCGCTGTTTATTATTCCAGTGCGATAATGCCTTGTGTCAACACTCGTCTACGTACGCGTATAGACGACGTCTCAATAGACCCGCGAGTGCACGAGGAACTCGAACGAAAGAAACAGAGCCAAGAGATGCGCGGCGGTGACATTCGCGAAAAAAAATGGCGCCTAAAAAATATTGACTCGCGAACCGTGAAATTCTCACGTGCGCTTAAACAAAGAGAGAGGAACAAAAAAGACTGAAGAATTTCACGAAGAAACAGCAGTCTCCAGACAAGACTTCGTCGGCAATGCGTATTACAGATACAAGATCAATAATTAAAATAAATTGGAAATTAATGCAAAAAAAACAACTACAAAATCGCCGATATAAAAAAAACAACAATTCTTATGGACTCCTCGATGTAGCGAAGCAAGTGATCGATTCGGTCAATAGAATCGGTTACTTTTTGCAATATCCGATAAGCTGGCGCCATTGTGCTTTGCCTTTGATAATCTAATCATCTAATCGCGATATGATAGAAGACTGGCAGCGCGTGTGCGTGCCTATGGACAAGACAAAAGAGTATAAGGTATATATATGTATATATACATATATAATATATATGTAAATGAAAAGAATAAATAAATCTCGATTGATTGAAATAACCGAACGAGGCGGGGAGACGGGGGCGTCCCTAAAGAGAAGTTAAGAGAGAGGGAAATCGAGAATAATATAAAGGGGAGGGGGGAATCAAACAATTATTACATAACCAGCGCGATACCCACGCTAATAGATGTATAATTGTCAGACTCTATCAGGATTGTCATCGACGTCGAGTGACGACCAAGGTTTACACATGATGGATCGCTCGACTATTTGTTTCTTAAAGAGAGTTTACCTTTAACGACGTTCTGAACAGTCGCGCGACCACTTTACGCCACTTGAGAATAAATCTTGCGAATTTCGAATAGACCAATCTCTCAGTGTGAGATCGATCAAGGTTCTACCAGCATCATTTGTTTTGCCGTATGCAGATAAGGATCGATGCGTCTAATAATCAATAATCAATAATGAAAAACAATGCGGTACTGCTCTCAATACCTTTTCAATGAAATTCCTATTGCGTGGATGCGGTGGCTCTTCTGATCGAACGGTGATCAATTAAATGAAGTGTCAATGCCGTTTACGTGACGATTGACAGCGTGAACGAAAACACGACGGGACCCAGGAACGGGATTAAACGAGTTAACGTCAGAGACAGTCCTGACAACATGAAGAACTTGGTATGATCGATCTTTGTAGCTAGTTTGATATTCGCCAAGTTATAAATGGCAGCCGTGACTAATAGGTACAGATTAACGATTAAAGGAAGAAATGGACCATCGGAATTTTGCACAGAAGAAAATTTTTTGATAAATGAAAAAATATATTCAGTCTATTGCTGTATAGGTATTCCGATATTCTGCGCATTAAGATTCCGAACATAATTCCGACATAAATATCGGCCCCGTAAGATATGCAAAGTGTGATCAGCACAAAATATCTGGCAATTACAATCACTTTGGATGGGCATAGCTCGGGGGCAGGACTGGGCACCTTTAAAAAGAAGGGGTAACCTTCGATACTCCCCGCTTGGAATACGTAACCATTGGAGATCGGGAGGAAGGGTTTTAATTTTCTTGATACGCTTATAATCAAATCGATTAAGGGTTCCGTAAGGGTTACTATAATAAAAAATGTCAAGGCTTTCGTACCCCAAATTCCCTGTCGCATTTTTCTTCAGGATCATTTCGTGTCATAAGCCTGTATAACGTACGTAGCACGTAAGGCAAGATATCAATACGATAATCCAACCAGGTGATCGATCACATTGCTTCCCCATTCATAACCATAAATATGTTACCAATAATTAATTAGGTGTCATCTTGCAACACGCCGCGAATTGTATTTCAAGTATCAACCGTTACAAGGTTCAATTGATTCGGGTCGACGAGTGCAGCAAGAGGGCACTTGATCGGACCTACAAAGATTACTCTGATTAGAAATTACGAAAATTAAAGACTAAGAAATAAAGATACACGAAGATGACGATATCCGAACTCCTGTTGATCGTACCGGTACCGAGATTGTTCAGTTGGACCTGCAGCCTCCCTATCTGACCCAGATCGAGGCTATAAAATGGCCAGCCATAACATTGGTATGCCTGCAAAACACGATGCAGTTGCATGCACAATGGCACCGCTGCAGCTTTCATGCAACTTCGCACCTGACGACTTGACGACTTCGCAGTGACTTCTTTTAGACTTTCTCTTGACCTTGCATTAGACCTGGACTACTCCTTTTTACGTTTAACGGTCACGTGACCGGTAATGATACATTCTATTGAATAAAGTCCCAGTGCAAGATCAGTCGAAAAATATAATCTTTATAAGGGAAAAATCAATTTGTGTTGCTACGAACGTGCGACTCCGCCCATGCGAACGACGTGTAAGAAGAAGAAGCAGCAGCAGAAGAAGTGGAGGGAACAAGAAGAAGAACGAAGAAAGGTACGCAGATCCGCCTCATAAATAAGAACCGCACCAGGAATGGAGTGTAGCTCACGTGGCATAAGTGCGACGTGGAATCAGCCTCTCTCTCGAACTGCAACAATTTTCCTGGTTGCACACTGTGATTATCAGTTAGCCTCTTGATATATTGATCTGAAATTATTAATCTCTGATTGAATGTGTAATTGCACGAACCGCCGCCGCCGCCTCCAAATAACACCCATTAGCCAGTCGTGCGGAGTAACAGCCGCAAAATGATTCAGAAGATCCACCAACCAAGGTAGCTAGTAGCTCCAATCGATTAAGCATCAACCAGATGATCATTAGAGTGCAATAAAAAAAATTCACCATAAAATTATTTATCCAATCTGATTTACATTTGATCGATAAAATGTAATTACAATCCATTGGCAACCATGTATCGTGCTCGAGATGTTTGTTTGGTTTTCCCACGAAGAATGCCATCGAGCACTCTCAAACGGCAGCCCGTGTCAAGACAGCGAGTGCGACAGAGAGAGAAACGAGTATACGGTATACAGAATAGAGATGGAATTAAAAAGGCAAGTTTCCAAGAGACCGCGACGTCGTTCGTACTCTTAGCTGTCGTAGTCATCATAGCCGTATACTCGTGGAGTCTTAACGTCCTGGAATCCAAGCAGGTACAAGGTTCGGAGTACGCTTGCATAATCGCATCGCCAAGAAAACCTTCGCGCTTCGACGTTTACTCTGGGCTCGCGTCTCGCCGTGAAAAGAGGCAGCATTTTCATACGAGCGACAAGACCCATCCTTATTCAACGACCGTCGTCGTCGTAACAAGAGTATAATAATCACGTTAGAAGCTCCGGTAGTAGGAACTGCAAACTCTTCCGGCATTTCTTCCACACAATGACTATTTAGTCTACCAAAGAAATCATCGAGCGAACGAGGCGTCGCGACGATCGCGTAATCGAGAGCGAACAGTCCCGCTGTCTGGCAGAGTCGACGGTTTCATTATCTATCGCGGTCGTGATATTTGCCGAGTTGCTATCAGCAAATATAGGCAGTTATGCGAAAACAAATGTCTTGCAGTAACGTCGGTACTCGTACAATTACGCAGCTGCCAAATTTCGTGGAATTTAATAATCGACGATATTAGATTTTCGACGAATTTCTTCTTTTTTTTTCAACTACATTTCCTACACTGATTTAAGTTTTTCACTCGACAATGAAATCCAGGTGCTAGCAAGGTAGAGGTAAACTTCGGTCAGAATCTCGAGACCAATCGATAAGATCGATACCTGCATTGTGAATTGTTCATAAGGGTAGCCGGGGGTCGTCAGCACTGCGAGTCAATACATCTCCGTGTTTCTCCCTATTCCAAGCACTCTCCCCTTTCTGCTACTGTGATACGTGACTACGTTTGGCCTCTGTTTCCATCAGCCTGTCGTAAGGGTGACTACACAACGTGACAGTGTCACTATAACCCGATATACGTAACGTAGAGATACACAACCCTCGCGATAGCAACGCACTACAGGTCACCACAAGTAGTCTCGAGCGAGTTCATGACTCTGCTGGAATTGGGATTGCTGGCCAGCTGTGTAAACGTTCTTGGCTTGCGTCGAGCCAACTGTGGAGAATCCAAATGTATTTCCTGCCGTGAAACTTCAGAATTGGCTACCCGTTATAACGCTATACAGATACATAGAAGAGTTCCGAGAATCTTGATATTAATCGGTTTTACTGAGAAACTAAGTGTCAGTGCACGGTAACCAGTCACACTATATAGCCAGTAGTATAACCCCGCGGCGCATCTTCTAAATATTTATATCCTCCAACTATGACCTGCCTCAATGCAAACTCCCTTGTGGCCATTCCAATCGGAATGGCCATACGTGCCGTTATACGTTTCTTACGATACTCTGTTGCAGCCCCTTTGTAAATGGAAGCTGTGGAGAAGTCCCTCTTGAGACTGTGTGTGTGCGTGTACGTGTAAGAGTGCGATAACAAGCCAGTTATCGTTATCGGGTTGGATTACGGTCTAAGACGTTTTGCGATACCTACGGGTCCCTCACCCCTTTGGGTTAGGTTAGGTTGGTATGCACTACCTAGTTATCGTCACCACCCTCCATACCTCCGTATTTATTTTTCTCCTTCTCTCGCAGTAGCTCCTCTCGCGCCATTCTTTTCCTCCTCTCGCTCTCACCGCGTATCGTCGTCTCGCCGCTCTTACAGCTTCTTCGAGGAGTTACGTGACAGGGGGGCACTGGGTTCGACGCCCGGTACGGCCGTCGGGTACGCCCGGACGCGAGGACGACAAAACAAGACGCAGCCGCGACAAGTCAGCAGGAAAAGTTTTCAACTTCGGCGCCCGAAAACTTGCCAAACTGGAAGTGTCCTCTGGATATGTTCTTCGAGGCGTCCACCCTTCGCCCCGCGCCCGTAAGCAATACTCGAAACCGACGGAGGGCGTCGAGACGCCGACGTCGATGGTGATAGTGACTCCGGACTTGTGTGCAGTTGTGCTGCAACGTCGAAGGGTACAGTAGAACCGATCGACTTCGCTTGGAGTTCAATTCGTAAACAGGACTCTCAATAATGGAGAATTGTTACGACACTAGGGAAGCGGTAGAAGAAGTTAGTCTTGGACAGACAATGCGAAACTTTAATGGCGGCATTGTAAGTATTCCGTATACCGCAGGACTATGACCATCTTTGTCCTTAAGTATATACTCGACACTGACTACATGATCGGCTTGTAAAGGAAGTATCTCTTTCTGGGAAAACTGTGAAAATTCGTACCTACATGCAACTACCGCCATCTATGATATCCGTATGGGTTTATGTTACGTCATATATATATAGGTATATATCTCCTCTTACGAATTCCAGGAATCCCAAACTTACTGTCCAGTTTTCATGCTCGTCCTTGAAAAACACGAGCACTGCAGGACTAATAACACGAAGGGTTACAATTTGATCGTCCGAGTTATCGGGATGCAAGGGTCCTGAAACATGAATAATAATTTCGCGAGGGGGCACCGGTATACACGAGGAATTGATGACGCGACGGAGTGCAGCGCGTGTTTACATGGTCGCTAATGTCTGCCCATTTATACCACGGGAAGCGCTCCTTATTTTCTCTTTAAGCATCTCGGGAACGATGCTTCATATCACTGGACCAAGGGACTGGATTTCTTCGAAGGGTACAGTCCCCCTTTTTTTAAAATATCATTATCGGTATAATAACACTGAGTAACATAGGGGGGTATGAGGGTTGATTTTTAGTGCTACCCTTATGACTACTGCTAGCACCCTTTAATATGATGGTACCCCAATTCTCTGTAATCCGTATAACAAAAAGACCTTAATCGGTGTGTGTCTCGACGAAAGTGAATTGTTTTATTGGGATTTATCGTGACTTGTCAAATCTAAGTGAATTATAGTATCTCGTATAGAAGCATCTGGCACTATCAAAACAGCGCAAACGACTCCTGACAACGGGGGTCAAATAGGAAATCGCAGGAGATACTAGTGTCGGCAAAGTATTTATTTTTGCTTTAAAGTCACCAAGATTCGCTATGGCGGACGAAGGCGAAGCGGCTGATTGACTTTTTAATTGAACCAGCTCGCCCAACAATTACCTAACCGGACCTTTAGCATACCCCCTCCCCCCATTCCCACTCCCACCAAAGTAGTTTAACTCACATGCAGATCACTCGACTACCCCTTGCTGGTAGTATGTGCATACGTGAATAAACACCCTTGACTACGTATATAACTGGGTTCGCTAACTACGTTGGTTTTAGCAATCAAGATACGATCGGGTTGATAGACTCTCGGAGCCGACGCCGGCGTCGTCGTAGTACCTATTCCCCAGGAAGGTAGAATTAGCTTGATGAGATAGTATAAAACGTAAGGAAGGTCTACAGGGAAGAAGTATAACGACGGACAATTAGGTACAAAAAAAAACGAGAAAAGAATTAATCAATGAAAAACGATATGAAAATTTTCAGCAAAAGGTGAAAAAAATTCACGTAGAAAACGTCCTCGCGTGAAGGTGCGTCGCGACGTTTACGCGATTACTTGAAAAGTAACAAGTTCGTGAATCGGTTGAGAATTTTGTGGGAACGATAGCTGTCGGCGAATATTCCTTACGTATGGGCGTATTAAAATTTACAAGTACCACGGATGCACGTGTATGTACCACATATGAGTATATTCGGGTGCCGCGCGTCGAAGGAAAAGATTATTTATTAGGGCGTCGAAGTGATCCTCATTACCCTGGACCACACCTCGACCAACCGGATTCCAAGGCTTCCCAGGAATTAAAATCACCCCAATTAAAATGTATCTTGCATTTTTTCAATACTTTGTCAACCGCGGCCAATCCTGACGCAATACCATCACATTAAATAGGCCGTAAAGCCAGATCGAATATTCTATATACGATTCGTATGCGTGAATATCCACATATGACTGGGGACTATATTGCATTATATACAAACTACTACAATATACAATAAATATATATATATAACAAGGAACATATGCTTTTGCGGCCGATTCTTGGAGTCTCCCCAGAAAAAGATGGCATTAAAAGTGCAATAGCCTGAAAGTGCAATAGCGATGCACCTACTCGTCGGCTAACGACCCTCGGCAATGGGTATTTTGGCTCTGACCCCCAGGTCGGCTAATAAAACGCGCCTCTGCCAGCAAATCGTGGCCAATACATATCCCGGCTAGTATCATAGTCGAATTTTCGCGAACGAGTTAGTTAAAAGTACAAAACCTCACAACCGGCAAGTCGATGCTTTATGCGCCAAGTGCATCCAGGATGAAAGCTATTTCATTAACCAAAAAGGTACCTAATACCGTATCTCTATATCATATAGGTATACGCACGTATAGCTATATGCAAGGATTGCTGCGAGTGCACATGCAATTCCAAGATTACACGTTACCTAACACCCCTTTGGTAGCAGTTGGCGCAACTAACACCGGATGTAGAAATCTCATGAACAAGCGCATTTTCCGTTTTGTACAAGTACCCATATATACGCAGTGGCGCCGACACCAAACTCCTGCATCTGCGTCTCCTCGATTCGAGGTCAAAATTCAGCCGAAGGGCTTACGACCTTAGCGACAAAGAGGTCACTTTCGAATAACGGCCTTTACGTTAATCTACGTCGCCGCTTCCAAGACCTTTGTTTGTTCCCTTCCGGCGGAAAGTGCTCTTACGTAGAATTAACACCTTATCGTCCGCTGCACTGTAATATCAAGGTGCATATTCACTGCGGCTGCTGTGTACGCATATGCGTACATAAAAGGTATGTACCCAAGAAGGTTAGTTAGGTATATAAAGGTACGATCTGCACGGCGTTGAATTACCTTCATGCGCGTTTGCAGTATGCACCCGAGCCCTTGGGTCCATTCGCTGTTACAATACCGTCCCTGTGTACTTTAGGTCGCTGTCAGGACCATATCACAGCATTGCTCGTAATTCATAAAAGCAAGTAAGGTATTCTCGATTTTTTTTTAAATCCCTCAACCCCCCCCCCCCCCCATCGCGCTCATAAACATTGCGTGAGATACAAAGATTACGACCTGTCGACGGATTGTGAAACAGCCTTAATTGACGATTCCGAAGAGATCAACTAATTCAAGTGATACCCAACGAAATATTATAACGTACGTCAGTCAATATTAACGCGTACCGGTTTCGAATAATATCACAGTACATAATTAATAAGTCGTAATCGCGACGTTTCGTAGAAATCGCGCCTGCCGCCACGTTCACGTCCATCTTGGGTTGAGCCATCGGCGAGATAGATCGGAGTAATACAAGTGTTTCTCAATAGGGAACTATTAGAGATCGACTTCACGTATCTGACTCGAGTTCCGATAATGACTCGTAACGTTGAAACTCAAAACGAGATAGAGTCAAGTCAAAGGAGTCCGAGAGATCTTCCTGCCATACGTCTCCAAGTTTTTCAGTCTCCTTCGCCAGGGACCGGAGCTGATACAGAAGGAGAGTGGATTTTAACTGTGCACCTGCTATAGACCCTGGGAGCGTAGGAGAGAGGAGTAAGAGAGAGAGAGGAAGAGAGGGGGCTCTCGTATTTAAATGCGATCACTTAGCCGCTATCGGGACGCGTAATTGACCGAATTATCGAAAAGGAGATAATTACTCGCTCGCCATTGGGAAACACGAGGGAGATCTACTCTCTCGCTCACTTTCTCTCTCACTCGCTATCTTTCTCTCTCGTACACAACTCCCGATAATACACGCTCTCCAACCTCTTTAGCTCGTGGACGATCATCGAGGATACCGAGGACGATTTTACCGATAATTATAATGGACTCTCTATGTATAATATGCTAGATTCCTATATACCTATTTCGCCATTATATTTTCAAAGCAATGTCCTATATCACGTATATACGCATATACGTATCCTGCGTTAGATCCCATTTAATCCTCGATCAGCTGAGAGACACTGGCTGTATAGCGAATGTCGAACGATTGATTGATTTTTCTTCTGTACGCAACGCAGATACCGTACCCGGGTTTTCTTATCGGGACGAGTTCCTGACGTTTCGAGAGCAGAAGCCAACAGTCTCGTATGTAGATATATATATATATACCTACGTACGCCTCGAAGATCGGTAACGTAACCAAGACACTGGATTTTCAATGGGAAATCGGTATATCGATAGATAATAAAGCTTCAGTCACGATCCTATTGGCTTCCGTTTCGAAGATCAAGAAGGCACTAAAGATTCTCAGGGATGATGGCGCTGCTCGATTCTATTCTAGGAAGCCCCTGGGATTTGATATCAATCCGTGACACGAGCTGGATAATGACATTACGGCGACCTTGTTTCTCTGATTGGATTGACGACGTACGGGACACTGGGCACACGAGTAATATCCAGATACAGCAGGGATAGTCATCAGGGTCGAAATTTTTAAGCGGTCTAAAGGTTCGTGGATAATCTTGGGGGTACGTGTGTTAGTGCATCGTAGAATGTTGCAATTTTCTGGAATAACGTAAAAACGCTAAAATACTTCTTGTGTTCGCTTGTTATTCGCATTAGCACATGTGGCTGGGCTTTACAATGTTTGCGTATTCGTCATAGCGTAGGTCGTTCTTTCTCGCGGAACGTATCACGTGCGGCTGTAAGAGGCTCGGTATACGCGGAGTGCGTGACGACACCGTCATCAAGGTCATCGAATAATAGGTCGTAAGGAAAATCATCCTAGCGTCATCCCCGACGAGAGCATGTGTGCATAGGAGCACTTCAGATTTCTCGAGCGTTATTCTTGTACTTTTTCAATGATCGATGAGAGCGCTATATCGATTGCAGGATGCACGAGTGCATCGGGATTACGCGTGATGCAATTTTTTGACCTCTTCGTGGAAGGCTGACATCTTCGAGAGTCGGAGAGGTACTTTAGATCGAAAGAAAAGGAAAAAAGAAAAATAATCAAGATATCCTTCGGCTTGAGTTTACGTCGTTACTACGTATTTAACCGTGCGGAACTGTTGGCAGGTTTACCAACTTTTTAACATTTTGTTATAACGTAGGTAAAAAGCAATACGAGTCGTAGGAAGGATTGTCAAAGTTTTGCCGTCATTTCTTTTTATTTTAATTTCCTCAAACTCGACACCCACATTTGATACTTTCCATGCAAACAAAGCGAATTGTATGCCTTAATAATTCAGACGTCAAGAGCTCGCGGCGATATATACGTCAGGCGTATTACGATTGACTAGATAAATTCCAGGAAAAGCAAGTATTTCTTAAAGCCGAAGAATCATTAGTGCCCACCTGCACACACAAATCACGCCCTGGCGTGTCTCCATTTTCCTCCCACGAAAGGTGTATATGACATGAAAAAAAAATGACATCGCAGCTACAATGAAAACGAAATTAACAACGGAATTTGCATTGCGTCAAAATTGATTGATAAAGAAGAAGAAATTCCTTGGTGTGACCCGGCGAGACAATTTAAATACGTTCCCGACACGCCTCCCATTCGATAGTCACATGTGGATGAGATAGCGGACCATACACGAATAACACAAACAGTGACTATTTACCCGAAAGTACCCTCTAGGAATGTATCTTCATGGTAATTAGTAATGGCGAATGTGAAAAAAAAATTTCCATATAATACAAAGACGTGAAACGTAATAAAGACGTTTCCTTTGATATAATTGTTGCCATTATTTGGCAAGCACAGCATCCGTACAGAAGTCCGCGTACAGTTACGTGTCCAAGTAAGATGCGAAGCTAGGTCTTATCGTACCTAAGATCTGTGAATCTCAGTAGATAAGCGTCGCGGCGCTTCGTGTGTGGCACTGAAGAGCGACGTCAGTCATTTTGTAGCAAGATCCATAAAACTCTAATGAATACATTGTACCGCGTAACAGTGGCACATAGTAGACTTGGAATGATACACGATGAGATGAAAATGGGAGACTATCGATGATGGTAAGAGTGGAGAATAAAAATAATAATAAATATAATGAAATCGGTCTCGGTATCAGATACGAGATATTTCGAAATAGATCTGCGCATCGTATTGTAATCGCGAGTCTCTCGTATCCTGAAGGCATTTTAATGGCGCGTTTCCCTTATCTAAAATATGTCTGGTTATCGCACAGGTATCGTCGTCTGATTTTCTGGCTGACGACTCCGAGAGATCGCACCGGTTGACGATATCATAACCAAGTGCAAGAGCTTCTTAATAGTCGTTTGAATGGTAAGGTCTACGATTCATGCGTAGTAGATTTGATAGCGTGAATGAAGTGGCGTAGTCAGATTGGTAGCGGGTGAAAGAATCTTATGAATAGTGATAAAGGACTGCTGAGCGTAATGAAGATAACAATAAGAAAGAATAGGATAAGTTTCGTGTGTGTATATATATAGGGATTAAAAGTTTATTAAACAGAATGAATTTAGTCAAAATCGCAGTGACTAAAAAAGAAGGGAGGATTATACAAAAAAATCGATCGACTAATAATCGATAGTACCTTCTTCTTATTGATACGATTCCTTTGGATTGGTCGAAGTGGTATCAACAGGAAATCTATTTCGAGAGATCGAAGCCTCCACCGGAAGTCAATCGTCATTGTAGCTTATTCGCGGATACAGAGTATCGATTAGCAATGGCCGTGATCCTTTCATGGCGTGGATTCGCGTGGAACCACGTGCTCCGTGATATTTTCGTCTATGGCCGTGGAGCGATCAACATTTTGACAGCTGCCTCGCGTCGATACACGCCGATAACAATAGAGAATGGTATAATAACCAGCATAGCTGAGCTATTCTTATTTCTGGCTACGGGGGCGCGATCAAGATTCCCTACGTCACCGAGTAGCAGCCGCTTGCGGCGCTTACGTGCGCCTTTACCGATGCCAGTAAGCGCAACCAGGTACGATGGGGTGTAGAAATGCTTGACTGGGGTTGAAATCTTGATGCATGAGAGAAGAGGGAGCGAAATGGAAGGGTAGTAGAGTAAGCGTACGGAAAGGGATATATACCGTGAAATCTTGAATAAAAGCCACCCTCCTCATGGAACTCACCCTCCTGGCTGGCAACCTAACCGCCGGATTAAGAAACAGGGCGCCGTTTCAATATTTTTTTCTTTCCCTCTGTAAAATCGTTGCGCTTGGCAGTCCTTAGGGGCATGATGGATATTTATCGAAGGGGTTGTTAAAAAAGAAAAAGAAATGAAAGAAAAAAATGTCCCTTTGGTTGAGAATCTCTGTAAGCATGGCCAAGGTGGGTACCGTTACTCGTCGATTCTTGGTGACGTGGGTAAAAGGGCCCACCGGTATTGCCAACACTGCAAATACTTAATCACGCTAACAAGTTTTACAAAAAAAAAAAAGAGGTTGAACAAGAAGTAGAGACAAAAAGGTGAAAAGACCCAACGCGCGTGTAAACGATCTTTCGCGAATAATCGTATAGCTGATTAGGAGGAAAACTTACATTTGGCTCCGCGTTTGCCGATGTGGGCTGGTCAGATCGTGATGGGAGATCGTAATCCGAAATGGACATCATCCCAGTATTCGTTTGCGAAACTTTGTCAGCTCAGAGCCCAGATTCACCTCCGCCGCATGCGCACCAACCACCACCTACCATAAACCGAACTACTGCACACGCCTATCACTTGCTCACGCACGATTATCTTAGCCCGTTTTCCTGCTTCGGACAATTTCTCCCTATTTCTCACAATGAGCGGTGCAACCGCAGATGCACTCGAGTGCATTCGAGTATACCGATCACGGTGCAGTGCGCAGCGTGCAATCCTAACGAGAACCTACTACTACTATTATAAACCAATAGCGATCAGGATATTTACCAACCCCGTTCCTGTCACTGACGTCGCACACCAATCACAGGGTGCGTGAGTACGATCGAAACTAAGCTCGATAGCCAATCGATAAGAGTAGTATACTGAAGGAAAAAAAAAGCCAATGTGAAAATTTTTTTAACACTCACGTGCTTAGAGTGAGACGCATCCAGGCGCGTTGCGTCAGCAGCGTCGACGCATTGCGTCGGGCTGGCCTTCAGAGCTGCTTTTAAAATCCGTACATCTACCGACCGACCGACCCCTAGAGTCCCGTCGCGCACACCACTTTGCCCCGTCACGCACTTTCAAGTACTTTTCTCTCTTTCTATATATATTTTTGTATATATATATCCTTCTCTTTCTATCCTTTCTACTCCTTAGTTTTCACCCTCGTCTTCGTTTTCTTCGCTCGACGACCACTCCACTTCGATTCTCTTCCTCACGATAATCCCTTAGTAAGCAACGGCTGCCGCGAGGCTTCCTCAGGGTACATCCACTTCCTGGTAATGTCCGCGACTCCCACTGATCAGAGTACTTCCGGCGTACTTTCGATCCCATCAGCACGAGCCACTGAAGAAGCCGCGAATCAACATCTATCCAGTTGCTGGGTTAAGCGTGCGTTTCTCAAATGCTGCGACTTTTTTGACCTCTACAGTGTTTGGAATAGTGTTGGATTCACTGATACACTTTTGTGATATTATAAGAGACACTATATAATACACGTATATAATATGTATATACGGGCATATAAATTTATTTGTCACACTGTGTTACACTAGACGAATGAATGCGAATAGCGGCGAGACAACCTGTATTGTGGCTGTTGAAAAAAAAAGTACTCTTTGATCCGTCACTATTCACTTACGTACAAATGTACTTTTTTATCCTTATCTTTGCTTTTGTTTAAAATTCTCTTTTGAGAGTAGTAACGTTGTCAGAGACCCACTCGCGAATTTTAATTTATATTCTTTTACATTTTTTTCCTTCTTGCACCAAGGTAAAACGACGCGACACTCTTTTCCTCCCGACTTCCACTAGCTACAGTGGTATCCTCCACGATCCCTCTTAAACGCAAAACAAAAACAAGAATCTCCACGTGTGATGCTGAACAGAGGGGGAAGTTGTCACAGGAGTATTCGCATATAGAAAGCGCGTGCCAAATACGGAACAGACGAGTATCCAATGTCGATAATAATCCGTGTTAGATAAAGCGATCCTTGTATCAGTGTATTGACACGTGACAATGATCCTCAATCGTTGCAAGTGTTTTCCATAACAGCACGATGATATCCAGGACCAGTGATAGTCATCACCTGGAAGCGGATGGACCACATCGCGTCGAAGAGACGTAGCGCCGACGTAAAGATGCGCTTATGTGCTTCGAGTGAGAGAAAGAAAGATCCTCTGAGCGTCCAGGGTGCATGAGCATTTAATGCACACGGTAGATATCCAAGTGTAGCTTCACCCCTTTCGTATCCCCGACGGAAGAAAGTAGATGAAAAATAAACAATCGAGAATGGACAGACCGAGAAAAAAAACAGAAACGTAAAAGGAGGAAAATAAGCAATTATCGTGAAAATGTCGTATAGAGAGCGCGATTTATCGCAGCCGAGATGCTGCCGAGATCACGGTTGAGCGAACACTGATTTTCGGCCCAGTAGAGTACGCTCGGTCTAGCCTCTGTTAGTAGGGTTAGCCGAGCCGATCGGTTACGAGCGAACTGGGGAACCGACGTCGTCGTTGTCGCGGCGGCGGGCGGCGGCACGTCACGGCACGTCACGGCACTGCACGGGCACGAGAAACAGCGGCACGAAAAGTAGTCTCGACGGTACGCTTGTACGTTGTACAACAGTACAGAGAGGCGCGCTCAGAGAGTCTCAGAGAGTCTCAGAGGCACGAAGGCTCGGAGGCGCGCGAGTCAGCCCCACTAGTGTTCTCTCTTCGGTTACCTGGCCGCTGCCACACCGCTGCCCTGCTACTCGCCTAGAGAATATCCCCACCCCATATCACCCCACCCCACCCTGACGGTATCATACACGCGGCTCCCCCTTCCATCGACACCCTCTAGTATACTAGTACTAATACTACTAGTAGTACGACTACTACCACTACTACAATTGCCACCACCGCTGGACACGCGTGTGGATGAATTCTGGAATTAGGAGATTCACGACTGAGCACGAGTGATATATAACGAGTGAAAGCTCTTTTTCCTTCTTTTTTCACTTTTCTTTATATTATTGACGGTGGTCGTTGAAGAACAGGGGATGCTGTGTCAGATGTTCTTGGAGAGGGATTGAAGGTGTGATTGGAACGTGGCAGTTGATGTAATGTTGTTGATTGGATAGATTGGCTGGTTTTTTGGTAGAAGAATAAATTAGCACTGTCCGATGCAGACGCTGACGGTATCAGCCGCGTGTGATAGTGTAATTATGATGTTACGTAAGGGTGATGAGATTTGTTTTGCCTTAGAGTCAACGGCATAATTATTTAATATTCGTTGCACAACTGGCTGTTCACGATGCTTCGTGAACAGCGATCCATGGGTCGGGTTTTATATATAATATTTGTATGTATGTACTTTTTTTTCTATTTTCTGTATGTTTGTGGTTTCTAATGATAGTTTCACGTTGGGCGTTGCTTTGTGTTTGTCACTTGTAACCATGAAAACATGATGATTCCGCCGAGGAGAGTTCATCGCGCGCGTACGACCACTGACCAAAAGTCACGGGGAATTGAAAACAGACGGAGATAATTTATCAATCGTTGGCTGATTATTAGTGCGTGGTTTTGCCAACGCGACCACCAGTCGCTCTTACAGAAGATTATGCTTATTTGCGCGTCTATTTACGGGGTGAGTTAATACGAATATAATATAGTTTACCAGACGACGACATTTTGAAAAATGATAAATATTAAATAAAGAACGACACGTGACAAGCAGCAAATTGGGCATTATGATTAGGTGACTTTACAAGAATTTTTTGGGTTTTGAATTAGGTAGTGTTGATCTAGGCATTGTTTTGTAAAATTCTGAAAAAGATCTTAGGTACGTTGGACACTGCTATTCATTGTGATTAGTTAATTAGTTCTTCCTAACGCACCATAACCTCGTGACCGAGCAACAAATGATAATGGAGGTTTCGTCATGGTTTTCATTAGTGGTTTCACGGACGCTGTTAAAAGCAACAATTTCGTTAAAATTCCAGCAGCTTGTCGCCAAATCTCTGTCCAAGTGCCCCAAATAAATCCATTCGCCCGGCTACCGTTGCGTGAGAGAATTCGGCATTTTTCAGGGCCGTCCGAACGAACCAAAGTACCCCATCGTAACAGTCATCCAATAACAAACATAAAGTCACAGAAAGTATCGAAAATCTACGTATACAAAAATAAGCCAGAATTTCGTAAAATCTTCAAAATATATACAAGGTACCAAAAACCGTGTTTGTACTGCCCCGAAAATTTTTACGATTCCCTCGAAAGTGTCCCTGAAAAACTAAAATGCATGTACGGCCCTGAAGATCGGTACGTTTGATCATTGCGAAGCATGTACCCTATCTGAGCTAATCTGGACCGTTGGTGTCCAGCTACCTACACTACATCCACCTCAGCAATGTCCTTTGGGTCCTTTGGTCCAGGGTCCAAGAAGCAGTTAGTTAAGAAGCGGTTCCAAAGTCGAAGAAGAAGAGTGGAGAAGAACGGAATTAGGGGTGGGTGCACGCTTAATTACCAAAGGTGACAAGTGCCGGTCCAATTCAGGTCCAGACTAAGGTTAGGTTAGGTTCACGAAGTACCTGCAAAGTACCTGCCTTGCACCCGCACACCAGGAGCGTAAATCACAGGGACAATACATAGCGCCCTTTTGTTCCCGAAGGAAACGAAGAAGGAAGAAGACCTGCAATTTTACCAGGACGACGGCGACGTCGTCGCTCGAAAACAAGCTGGACTTTGAAGTAAACGTATTTCCATGTGTATCGTGTGAGGTACTTGAGCTATTTTGGTATACTTTATCAATGGATCGCTGACGAACGGTAACTCGTATCAATATTTGAATGATCATCGAAGGAATGAAAGACTCAAGGTTAATCCTAATCAAAAATAGGATCAAAGACTTTATTAATAGAATTTTGAAAAAGTGCAACCATGACGTTTTCCTATATACAAATTCTCAGTACTAACCAGGACAGTACGATAAGTTGGCGATTATGACGACTTCCGTCACGATCCCACCACGTCCTTGAACACTTCCGTAATGAATAATCTCGTCGCCATAACGTTATACGTACTTGGCGCTAGGCATTATCGAGTATCTTGATCATCTGAGATAAAAGAGGATTTTATATTTCACACTACGGTAATCGTTATCCTATGAGGAAAATTAAGAATGCCTTAGATTAGCTGTCAAGTAATGATACTACAATCGGGTTTCTCTTATCGAGATTAATCAAGGCTAAATTTGGTGATTCCCCGATAAAGGATGAGACGAGTATATCATCTTATCTGTAACCACTGATAGATAATGCATCAGGAATATTTTTAATATCATTAAAATACTCCAAACTACTTTCGAACAAGTTGTACCTGTTCTTTAGTTAAACACTGAGGAAACTAGTTCAAATTCCATTTCACTCTGCGTCACACATGCTTTTACTACGCCGAGAGCGCAAGACGTAAGAAACTGCGGTGCTTAAACCGCATTTAATCAGTTTGCGGTCGTGCGGTTCCCTCTTGTGCTCTAACAGAGATACGTTTCTTTTTTTTTCCCCGATTACATCACGTTGTATTACGTCTCGTATACAGTGTAAAATTTTATTATGTTAACTTGCATACATTGACGTAGCCGAGACGTGACTCAATTCCTGGACCAGTCAGTAGCCAAGATTATTCGCATACGTAATTTTCCGTAACAGTTCGAAATAATAAATATCGACAGTAAGCACTTTGATTATAATGAATAAATACACAATATAAATGTATGAACCGGAAAGAGATTGAAGATTCATGAGATAATCGACTTGCCCAGCATCCCCCTATTTTGGTATGCACATGAAAACGGTCCTGACAGCTACAGGGACAGCTGTCCAGGAGTTGGGTAAAATTAAATAATAACGCTTATCCCATTTACCTAACGGTCCGCCCTGTCGAGTCCTGCAGGATCTGAGAATATGTGAAGGAAAACTGGTAGGAGATAAGGCAGGTACATTTTATTACGTCATAACGTGCCAGGAGGTGCATATACTATACCTATAGTATATATATACACATATATATATAGCCATAGTAGCATCTCAGAATTGAAGATTTCAAGCAGGACCCAGTCAAAGGATACACCATGGACCCCTGTGTGGTCCATTGGCTCTAGGTCAAATTATTACCTCGATTCGAAGGATTTCTCCCTTTATTTGAAATTCGTCAAGGTATCCCACAGGACCCAACCGTCATAACTATTATCTTCCAATAGCCAATCTATATATCCGATAGACATGATAACAATTTGAAAATATCGAAATTCAACGATCTTACAAGTATCACTATCCTCAGGCTTGTAAGATGCGACAAGAGATCGGATCTACTCCGCTCAACTCATCCGAGTAAGAATTGCGCAAGGTTTTCCAATTAAGAGCATGAGCGACAGACAGTTAAATTTTATTTTGCCGTTCCTCAGCGTGAAGCTTGTCCAAATCGAAGAAGGCAATGGCTATAGATATATTTATACCGTGTACCGTAAAGCATATATACATATATATACACACCCAGACACGCCTCAGAAGATATTTTAATTATTCCCGAAGCCTAGAACGGCATTTTCACGTCGACACTTTCGTTTCAAGAGCGGCGATAGATTCTCAAAGTATAAGGCGATAACAGGTCGGCCTTAAGGTCGATCGCGAGCATGCGGGTCCTAAAACCGAAGACGTGCGATCGCCTACGGGCACCTTACACGTATCCCTACTACGGTGCCCCATAAGTCCCCATACTCTTATAGTCTATGCCCATAGGAGCTATCGTTATGCTCATCACTGTAATAAACCCCACGGTTTATGTTCTACCGAACGACTAATTGATTTACGAAGTAGCTATGGATTTCTTAGCCACCACTTTGCCTTACATCTTACGTCTACATATCTCCAATATTTTAACAGCATCCCCTTTTATATTGAGACGAAGATAAGATTCGCATTGGACACGATCTAGGCGAATGTTCTATACGGTATACGCGAACTACGGTGTACTCGCTTTAAGTTACCGCCACTATATCCAACGATCGCGAGCGATTACGTAACTTTCAAAGTTTACCCGAAAGCGCAATTTTTTAAGTTTTATAGTCCTCTTTACGATCATCTCATTTAACCTCGTATCCCGCTAACTACTGTTGCGAGTAAAGATCCCACGTCTTAATGGAGTCATTGAATTAAAACCGAAGGACCAATCATGACTATCTCTGGTTTATGTGCATTTCTCGTTTTATTAGCGTAAACCATACGTACCACGAAGATCCCTATTGATTCTTCCGTAAGAAGGTGAATCCGTTGACTGTATACGTATATATTACTGCCGATCATCAAAAACACTTAATGAGTTAATGATACCCATTTCCATCTATCACGATGCTACTTCGTTAACTCATTAGCCAATGATTGTAACTGGTCAACCTTTTCATCGTATAATGATATCCCAACTTTCACGGTCGATTCAACGGTACGTTTAGTATGGGTTACGGGAGCTGCTAATCGCAGCATCCTTTTCGCCATGGACCCACCGCAGCTCCGTGACACCAGGACTTGCTGCTGCAATAACATTCGCGCCTCTACGACAACACGTCTCCTGGGACGAGAGTTCCACTCTGCAACAATAATACTGCATGTGTGGCCCAGTGCAGTGGTTCTCAGGTGCAGCTGCGACAGTAACACCTGTAATTTCTTTTTTTCTTCTTTCGTTTCTCATCTTTGAATAATCTAAGGATCCTACCACGTTGTGTGGACTGCAAATATTATTGAACTCACGGCACGACCGCGTCACTGCACCGAGGCATGGTCGCATAATATTTGCAAGCAGGTAATAGACGCATTAGAATGGCGCCTCGATAAGTGACGGACTTCTTCTTCACTGTCTCTTGTTTGTACGGGACGAGTGTGTGAATGGATTTTCTGTTACCACAATGTACCGCGAGCTGCGCCAAGAAGATTTCCATTCACTGCTTGCTAATAGACGTATGCACGTACGTAGATTGTCGTGGTCACATGTGACACTTTATATAGGAGCGACCGACTTACGCGAGACGCGAAAATAAGATCTTGGGAGAAAATCTTATCTTTTTATTTTTTTCTTCTTTTCTTTGTTTTTATTCTCTTGGGACTTTTAATGCATTCGAATAAGTTCGTTTGAGGTTAATTTATTAATTTTAAATGCAATCGTGTGTGCTTTCTTTGTTCTTACGTCATTTTCCACATTGTAAAGAAATGGCACACGCGTTACGATAGGCCTACCAATGCAAATGGTATCGACAATAGGCACACTGCACACTCTGCAAATATCCTTAGTTATAATAGAAACTCTAACCGCTGATTGGAAAATAAATTCGAGGCATCTGCGTAGTGCAGATAAGATTGTAGTTTACTCTCATGCTACTCGTTATCGTGGCTTATTTATTGTCTGGTACCTGTACCGGCCTCTCATTGGACGGTAAATGCACATTGCAACAACCACGTGCATAATACGCATTCACAGTGCATACCTTAACAAAGACTCTCATTTTTCCATAAATTAGTCAAGGTAATCCAAAATTGATAAAAAAGAAAATTTTTATGAATTTCCCCCCAGAAAAATCCACTGGATTGTCTTGCATAATATCAATCAATGCATTGCACTTATTGGTCATTGGTATAAATGCAAAAGTGCATATAAATTCATTGGATGTACGCGAGTAGCTAAAAGATTTTTTTTCAATAAAATAAGATTCACCTGGTTCATAATTGCATTGCACATGGGTAAGTAAGATTCGTACGAAAGTACGCGACCGTGCGTTTAATTAAAGATTTAAGGTCGTGTTTACGCAAGCGGGGTATCTGTTATGCTGGCGGAAAGCCAGCTTATCGTGCACGCTCATAAGATACGGCTAAGAACAATTTAATTGAGGATTAACTCGGCCTTACTGCCCATAAACCTGACCACGTCTTCCAGCAAGGTAGAAAACCGTGGAGAAGATGAGGACCGATCGTCAGCCGATTCCGCCCGTGCCGAACGCTTCTATGGCTGATCGTGTCGCTTGGACGATCACGACTAATTGCAAACTACCGATAAATCCTCGTACCTGAACACACCGGCAGTTTCGCACTGCTCGTGTAATTTGAGTCTGCGATAGAAACTGGATCGGCGATTATCTTCGGTGATTAATATTGCCGATAGCCTGAGCACAAAGTTCCCGATGATTCTCGTTTCCTATGTACACGGGTATCAAAGCGCGACAAGTGTTCTAATAGGCGTTAAGATACTTTTCATTAAAAAGTCATTTCCTTGGCATTTCACTATGCCGATTGTATATCAATGTTGGAATTAATTTTCATTAATCGATCTTCCGGACATTTCCGTATTGTTAAGGAAAACGTAGCAGAATTTTGCCGAAAGTAGCTTCGGCACGATTGATTAGATATGGAAGTTCATTGACATTTTTTAATGAATAATTCGATTAGGCATTGGGGTATTGGAAACACTGATTTATTGATATGCCATATGAAAGAGTTCCTCCGTCAATTATATCGATGTGAGTTTGCAGTTATTCTTGAGGATCGATAACAGAAAATATTACGTATTTTCACGATAACGGGAATGCCCGTTTGTTTTCATTAACAACAACACGATTCGGACATTAGCCTTAATTTAAGGTTAATGTCGTGATCGCAATTGATTTCTATCCTAAATCGAATTCGGGCATTATTAAATTAACCAATGATTTTTCAAGCAGTCAGATTGATTAATCGTTATGATAAAAAGTGCCAATGTCGGTAGTGCTTTTATTATTATTTCCCTTAAAACAATCAGCGTCGATTTATCGTTAGAGATGAATATCTCGCCGGTCTTCTTTATTCTTGCCTTTAATTCGAACGACGTATCAATATCCTCGTTTCAATCAATAATGTCCAAAGATTCCGTTCAATAATCCAATTTGAAATTCAACGATTTCTCATAGAAAATGAATTCCTACTATTTCCCATAAATCCAAGAAAATTCAAGAGACCGTCTCACCTATGCTCTTATACAAAATTCACTTTAATTCATTAATGCTCCGGTATCTGCTCATCGGCGCGATTGTATTTGTTTTGATGGAACGGATATGTCTGAGGAAAAAGAATGAACTGCGATCGCTCGATAAGAATTCTCGCCGTGTGAGCAACTGATAGTGTGTACTGATTGTTTCATCAAACTCCAGAGATCGGATTGTGACTACAGTCTAAATTGATTCTTATTCAAAATGGCAGCCATCTCTCAAAAGTCCCATATCCCCTCACTCATTCGAGAACAGTGGACCTCAGTGACCCGCGTTACAAAATGGAGGATAAAAAATTAAAAAAAAATCGACTTCCTCATAGGTAGAAACAGACGTAATTATTTATATTGACTAATTCATTATTATTTAAAATGGCGTTACGTTCTATGCGATACAGTCAATTTTTCGTAGTATTTCTACAAGCGATACTTGATCCTCCAAGCAGTATTGTCACAAGATTATATAAGCCATCAGCAGCGTCGTTTGCTACTAATCCCAGGCTAAGCGTCGGCGTCTTGCCGCGATCATATAATAGAGGCTTTGTCTCAGCTTATGGGGGCCGCTTGACAAACCCGTGCTAAACGTCCCATGAACTGTCAGTATGGTACCTGCATGGGTATACGAGGAGTATCTGTTGTGAGAGAAATATAGTCTCGAGTGAGGTACAGTACAGTCGTGAGAATCATTTAGGATTGTATTATCTAATAGGGTATTTAGGACGTATCGACCCACCTGGTGTAATAATAAATCCAAGAAAATGAAGATACGAATGAAAATGTCAGGTATACCTAATCCATCATGAATTATTATCTATAAAATGGCTGGACATTGACAAATCTCGTGCATAAACCCCTTTGGTCGTGCAGGAGTGATACTTCAACAGCTTGTTGCTACGTTATCAAAATGATTGAACTATTCCGAGAAAATATTGTGATATTCCAGGTAAGGGTATCCTGATATTCATTGATGATATTGAAAATGCGCATATATATATACATACACATACAAGGTGTCCCTGGGACATTTGAAAATGTCAGCTAGAGTTCTTCTGGCCTCGTATAGAAGGGCCCTGAAAAGTGCGGTTTCCAGGCGTCCACGAAAGCACAGTGATCGCCGTCGCGGTTGGAATGTGTCGGGCAAACATCAGAGTAGACAAACAGAAGGAGGCTACAAACGAAGAAGGAAAGGTAGGAGAGGAAGGAAAGATGAGTACGAGAATGAGTATTGGGATGAGAAGATGGTGGAGGTATAAGGAAGAGAAGAGGAAACAGAAGGAAGGAGGAGTTCTCCAGTAAGAGAAATTCACTTGGTACGAGAACAACCCGACTCGAGGAGACTGTGAGACTATGAGACTGTGAGACTGGTCTCACGATGCTTGGTTAAAAGTATTTACCCATCGAGCATCCATGTCTTCGCGGCAGCCGCCATCTTCTGGTACCAGAAAGTCGCTGCTGAACTATAAGTGCAATGCTGAATAATTGATAATGAAAAATTGTATTAGACTTAGATACGCGATATGATAAATAATGAAAGTCAATTATAGATTTTTCAATACTGTACGAGATTGTACTTGTACAGTCCCAGGAAGCCCTTGCCAATACGGTGTACACAGCTTAACCTCGCAACCAGTCATCGGCTCGCCCCGAGCGGCTTCCGGCGGATCGACATTCCATTCTTTTATCCTTCTTCGCTTTCTTTCTCAATTCTTTTCAATCTTTTCCCTCGTTTCTTTCTTTTACAATTCGCGGAAAAAGATCGCGGCCCGTTTATCGTTACGAAGATAGCCGCGCGCAATCACTCGTGCCAACAATAAAGGACTAATCCCCTCGGCCATTCGATAAAATCTTCTCTCGCGGCACCGACGGCCATTGCGCCACTTAGCGTCAGCCATCTCTAGTCGGTCAGTCCATAGAAATAAAGAAAAACGGTCGTAAGACAGAGACTAATGGGGAAAAAAAAAAAGAAATGCAACTACAGACCAGTGCAACGGAAACACGTCGGCCCTGTGTGGTTTCCCTTTTGAAACTTTGCCATTTCTATACGCTCACGGATTCGCTCAGTTTCAATATTTGCGTGGGAGAAATCTCAGTCTGTCCATCTGTCTGTCTGTCCTTCTGTCTGTCCAACTGACAGGCGAACCGAGGATTTCATAAAAGTCGCTGCGACGACTCTCAAAAGCGGAAGCTGCCTTCTGTGTTTGCCTTACGGACTATACTACCTGAACGCGCGTCTAGTCCGCACATGTAGACGAGCACTTACGATTCCCTTATGAGAAACTATAGTCGGTCAGCGCGTTCAATATGTTTTTTTTGACAGTTCGTAAACAATGCAATCCTTAGGAAATCACACGTGGCTTTTCAGAAAATCACGAAAATTTTGGCTAAAATTAAAAAAATTAATTTCAATGAAAAATCATGCACGTGCATACTTTGTAACAAAAATGTTATGCAGAGCCACGTGTGCTTTGCTAGGGTCTTCATTGTTTTTCATCTGCCAAAAAAAATACACATTGAACACGTGGACCGACTATAGGCAGTAGGTAAGTTTATACGGGTATGTAAATGAAAATGAAATACTCTGTAGAAACTAATACATAGTATGTATGTATATATATATATATATATAGAAAAGAATGATTGGTAATGGATAATGGCTGTGATCGACGTAAAGAAGATATCAAGTATCAAAGATCGAGCGGAAAAATTGCACGCGCGAAGGTGGCCGCATTCTGTATGGCGCCGTGACGCGTCCGGTAAACATGGCTGAGAGTCAATAAGTCATAAAATCCAACACCTAGACATCCCCCTCCCACCCACCTATTCGCGTATCTATATCTCTACTGAAACGCATCGACGCATCGTCTAGTAGACCAAGAGACAAAAACTGAACTGTCATTAGTATTAATTTATTCCCATACCTTTGTCTCTTTTTTTCAAGAAAATTCAAAAAAGTGTCAGACTCCCTGACATGACCACACGGGATGATTCCGTAATTGGCTGATATCGGACCAGGAAAAAAAAAATGTTT
Source organism: Pachycephus smyrnensis (assembly GCA_030142225.1). Taxonomy (NCBI): domain Eukaryota; kingdom Metazoa; phylum Arthropoda; class Insecta; order Hymenoptera; family Cephidae; genus Pachycephus; species Pachycephus smyrnensis. The sequence continues at coordinate 242,553 of JARQST010000680.1, forward strand.
GACTTTCTCCCTTTTGTATATTATTTCAACAAAGTCCTCTCGAGTGACTCCCCCAAAAAGCATCCCCTTGAGAAAAGAGCAAACTCATTTCCCAGCAGAGAGTCAGTAATTCTCATCCCTAAACTGTCTTCCGTTCCCCGTGCTCTACCACCCGTAAATACAACCCCTATGAAATTTGAAAAAAAAATCCAAAAATAATTCGCGACAGTCCAAACAAGGGTTCCTCGAACTCTGACGTTAAATATCTACTGATATTTGCAACGTCGTCAGTATAGATATATCAACCAATATAACCGCCCCCCCCCCCCCCCTCGATATAAGGGGGTTGTAAAAATCGTATAAACTCAGCGAGACTACATGAGCCGTGACGGGGATGAACAACACATTAGTCAAAGGCAGTTTACGTAACGACGAATCGTAGGTGCACCGCGGGCTATTTGTGAACTGTCTGCCAATTTGTTTCATGCTTTGACAAATGCATTCGCGGCAGGACGAGCAAGTAGTTCAGCAAACTCGTCGCTCGCAACGAACGTGAAACGAAGGGTAGGAAACATAGAGTGAAGGGAGAAAATGGGGATGGATATCGTTATACTACGTATATCTATATATACATATAGTATATATATTACATAACATCAGTGAAGATAGAGGTAGTAGCAATACAACGCAGGGTATATCAGGAAGAAGCGAAGATCGACGAAGAGGAAGAAGAGGATAATAAAGCAGAAGCGCAGAAAGCCCGAGAGAGGTTTGGCTAGCGGGTTCTGATTTGGGTTACTAAACTGTAAACAAATTCGGACTTTTTGTTCCATCGATTATTGATCGGATGCCGTTGGGTGCAGGGACCTCTCTCGCTTCGTATACGGACATCACTGCTACCCTCGAGAACGGGAAATACCCTATCGTGTGTTTTCTATAGAGGTATAACGGGTGCGCCAATGGTAATTGATGAAATCCATTGGAATTATTTCAATGAAGCTTCCACGTGTATCGGTTGGATGAATGAACACGTATGCATGTTTTGCATCAGAGTGTCCTTCGAATACGTGGATGGATCATCATGTGGAATTCATATACAAACGAGAATTTTATCATTGAATACCTTCCTCGATGACGTGCCTACGATCTCCGGCAGTCGTCATCGAACTGGAATTTTTTTTCTCAACACAAGGAATGTCGGAATGAACGGACCTTAGCCAAGGAGGACTGGATGGTATCGGATCGTGCGACGCCGGACGCCTCGTTCGCTATAAATATAAAAATGCAAATTCCCGCCTCGTAAAACGACGCGGCTACAGGCGCACGCGGTTCTCGAGATAATGCACTAGGAGGACGGGGTGAAAGGGGGATGCATTTGGGAGAGAAAGAAATTTCTTCGAAATCTCTGCTATCGCATCGTGATCGGATTGGTCGAACAGAGCGTGCCGTAAGGGACCTCACGCTGTGCCAGGAGCGTATCTTAATTGCGCAAGAGACACGATACGCCTTGCAATTTGTCCAGGTTGCATACGAGACCGAATTCATGGACCTCCGGGATGCTGTCTACTCATATTTTTATATGAATCTTTTATCCACTTCGTTTTTCATTATTCCATCAGGAGAATTCGGTGGTAAGCTTGCACGATATTTTTTATACATTTTGAAAAAAAAATTTTTTTAATATTCCAAAAGCAATCCGAGTTCTAAACTGTCTTGAAAAGATACATTTTCTTTAACTAGAGATGCATCCTTCCCTGCTCAGCATGTGGTACATTGTCATGCATTCAGCCTCTTCCTTACTTTCGCTCTCTTTGACGGTTGACCCTCTCGCAACCCGAGAGGCTCATTCTCGTTCTCGTTCAATGGACCAATCTCTAAATGACTATTCAAATGAGGCTGCGTCGGGCACGTTTAAGAGTTTGTTTTCTATTCTGTCGAATGGCGAGCGCGTCAACCATGCTTCCACAGTGAGGATTACGAATTCCCACTAGCAAAGGAGTAGACCCCAGTCTTTTGCAGACGCCATTGTCGACAATGTCGAAAGGATAAATACATATTCTTGATCAATACCTAAATACCTCCAAGTCGTATGATAATAACGTTATGGGATTAGGGCTGGTTCGTACTCCAAGCGACAATCGACAGCTATAATAAAGAGCATGGAAAAAAAAGGACAGTCTCGGTAAGAACGTATACCGCTCAACTGCAAGAGATGAATGGGATGCAGCTACAGAGCCAAATACACAGACTCCGCTACAGTCAGGACTCTATTAACGCGTAAATCCTTAACAAACAGTCATTGTCGCGAAAATGAACAGACTTCAGGGAGTACAATCGAGCGGAATGAAGTGCGCCATTGGAGCACAGTTAACGAGAATAAAAGATTTCATCCGAGCTAAGCTGATTAACTCGACCACCATTTAGCCATTTAGAGCCTGGCGGGATTTCGCCAAAGATGATTTATCAGCAGGACGCATTTCTGCGCGTGAAAAGGATTCATGGTAGCCGGTTTTGTCAGCCGTACATACGAGCCAACCTGTTTAAGCCAATCGATTTGCGAAATCCTCCCGTGACGTTGTGTCGAAACTCATGAGAATAATAGCTCGTCGCCATCTTGCGCTTCTGAGTAGATGCGTATGAGGATATGTATATACGTATGTATAATACCCGTGAGCGTTTAATACTTGCGTTTTACGCTATTTGCAACGGAAAAAAAATGAAATATACTCAAGACGGCTCGCCTGCTCTTCCCAGGAATCCCGCGGGCAGCCTATGATTACTATTCATTACTGTCACCAGTTTACGAGACAGCAGCGCGCGAAACAAAACGTGCCTATTAATATACATAATATCCTTCGCGACGTTTCGCAAGCCGGCAACGGCAGTGCAAAATTTATGCGAGACCAGTGCATTTATAAGGCCCCTCAAGGATCACGATTGATACTTACGAAAGTCAATGATAAGGAATTACACGTCCTTATAATTGATCTTTAAGGGCATATAGGTATATTCTCTTCAGTCTGACATTTAATCACTCTTCGTTTCTTATTTCTCTGCAAGGGGGAAAAAAAAGGTATCCGGTAAGATTAAACGATCCTCGACCTCCCAGCAAGTAACGAATGTACATTCCCATTCGCGTAAAATAACTCAGTCGTCCAGGAATGCTCGAAACAATTGGCCCCGCCGGGAGGTCGAGGTCGTAAGGTAGAGAACTCTCGAAAGTTCGCCGTTAACCGCCTAACAAGCGGGTGGGTAGGTGAATTTATGTATTCCCAAAAAAAGGGAGTAATTTCCGTTTTTTCTTTTTTTTACGAAAAAAGCTTCAAATACCTTTTTTTTAAACCGTGACTGAAAAGTAATACGCGGTAGCGACCTAAAGGCAGTGCACGTATGTGCAGAACGCCCTTTCCTTTTGTCGTTTAGCCTCAAGGGAACTAATGGCCGGAGACTCTCTGGTTAAATTCTCAGGGCGGTCTCCTTAGTTAAAGCATAAATTGCCTAATTTAGACGTGGGGCCGGACGGGTTGCCATTTTTTTATTCACTATATATATATATATATATGCTACTACCGTTCAAAGCCATATGGGACTTTTAGACTTCGTTAGGATTCTAATAGCTGTACTATACTCGTATACTCCTTCCAGCACACCCTAACCGTCTCGTACCATGGCTACTTCCATGGGGTTTCTTGCTAAAAAGATAGAAAAGCCAAGAGAAGTAAAAAAAAGGCAGAGAATAAATGCCTTAGCGATACGCGAGTGCCAGATTGGTATAAGTAAAGGAAGAAAGGAGAAGCTACCGAGCGATAAATTTATATGGTGATCGTATGGGGTATGGGAATAAAGGTAGTGCAACGTGTGGCAAGGTAGAAGAAATACTATGGTGTAGAAGAAGCAAGCATGTGAATAAATAAATAAGTAAGCAAGCAAGTAAGTAAGTAAGCAAGTGTGTGAATGGCTGAGTGTACTCGGGTTGAGCCGAAGCAATTTGTGGCACGCGAGGTTTGCGTCTGGGCCCCGGGCCTGAGGCCCTTGCCACGCGCCAGATACCACGAGCAGAGTACTAACAGGAGACTGGGACCAGTCCCTTTAAAAGGCTGTGTAATATGTATATGTAAAGAATTATAGTAACGAGGTCGAAATAATATATTTTTCCTAAGGATTTTTGGTGACACACAGGACAGCTGCTGTAACGTTGATATATGGAATTAAATCCAGTGGGGAATTTATCTAGTTACTTTCACACCTTTTCATCCGTCTATCAGTCATCCGGAAACCCTCCTACGGTTTAGGGATCAGAGAACTACCCCTAGGGGTCTACGCTGCATTCTTTCCTAGATTGGCAGTACGATTTGGCAAACGGTTTGACACTGCTATGGCTTTTCTATTAACTACCCCTAAGACTAGTTCATAAATATTCAGAAGACTGCCATATGCTAGTCGATCATCCCTTGGAAAGGGTTGACTCCTGGCCCTTGTCACTTTGGAATCCATATTGTGTTGGTACCATTGACACGAGATACAGTGCGGACCAATGCGCGTGGTCCTCAAAGATAACGTAAAGCTTAATTGTTTCTGGTCTAGCAATTCCCTATGCGTCCCATAGTGCATAAAGGTTTTCTTTGTCCGCAGCATCCCAATGGACCAATGAAATCCAAATACCAAAATCTGCATCAACCCTATATAAAATTCATAGTAGTAAAATCCCTATGTATTTTCTATAAAACGTACAAGTTTTCTGTAGCAAATATATGAATCTTTATCAAGGGTGTATCTTCTTTAGAGGAGGTGGGTGGAGGGGAGGAACAGGAAATGATGGTGCAATTCCAAAAAGTCTCCTTTACTCAGGATTTAATTATCGGTACCAAGAGCCGCCCAGGGACGTGCCAAGTACATTTAGAATTATCGCACCCTGGGGTCTCACAGCTCTTTCGCTTAACCGTATGCAGCGCGCTCTCATATTATTGAGCCGCGCAATGATTTAACGTTGATTGAGTGTCTCCGAATATGGTTAGCCGTCCGCCCGAAGGGCGAATCTCCAACGAAATTATCTCCCCTCGTGGGCACGAGTCCTCCCTGTTAACATTGACGGTGGCTGAGTTTCGATCTCGCGAAATGTACTCAGTTTTCTTCTCCTACGTCATCCTCCGCCATCCTTCCTCATCTTCCTTTCTATAGCTTCCTCTCCTTGGATATTCGCTCCTCTCGTATATGGCGACTGCGCAAACTGCGACGACGGCTTCAACGAAAACGATCATCCGAGCGCTCTATTAAGGCAGGTTCTCTCATCTGACCCGATCATTACTCGCAAAACTGCGGCTCCGCTCTCAAACGTTATGATTACCCTGAGTTAATCCGCGATATAATAGAGACGTTCGGCAGTGCATTATCCGGCCCGGTGGGCCTTGTGGCTCTGGTGGGTCTCGCGAATCTCGCCTAATTACTATATAAAAACGCCGAAAAATCACGCCGGGAGAAATAAGAGGCCAAGATCTTTTTTAAGAGTTAAGTCAGCCGTGGCAACTGGCGCCTTTAACGACCACCTGAAACACATTTCCCGTATGTGGAGTATACGCTCTTGGAAATATTCCTATATGGCTTTCGTAGTCAGGATAGTCGTACCATTGAGATAAGTCAAATTTATTTGCTACTTTTTATTGTTTTCTTATTCTTGTATCCCGTCAAATTGTTAGTGTCGGACATATTTGTCGGTACATGGACGATAGTAAGATACGAGTTTCATTACTCCCTCGGGAATATCGTGGATGAGAATTTTGAATTGCGTGGGTGCGTACGTGGCGCTTATTTAGTGGCACGTCGGCGCCTTTCCTCTTGCTGGACCCGCAGGTCAAAAGGTCACTTGGGCGTGGATACCATATAAGTTCTCTTTAGCCCTCCAGTATTCGCATCCTCGGGAACACGACTTCCAAATCCTTTACCTGCATCGACGATCCTTCATCCAGGACGTCCATCCGGATGTTCTACCTGGTGAACATGCTCAACTTGTTCTCCGGACGGAGCGAAATTGTTCGCTAGGAAGCATGGACCATTTATCAGTGATCATCGATAGCCTCGACGCATTTGCCATCAAAGAGCCTCTGCACAATTTTACGATCGTAAAGGTCGCATGGCCTAAGAAGGTGAATGAAGGTTGGAGATAAGAAAAAACAATTATCAAGGATCAAAGAAATACAAGCAGACTATGTACCAGAAGGTAACGTACGTATCTTGGCTTCTTCGTGGAAGGCGGCACTTTTTAGCAAAGCCATAACTAACCTGACCACGATGGCTCCCTCCTCCTTTAGCATCGTAGGTACCAACCTTCAAGCTTCGAAGCGGCAAAAGCCTACACAAAGGTTATAAATATTTTGGCACCGTCAAAGGAAGCGGAGATGGAGGGGGAAGGGATAATTTAGTAACGGCGGGTATTTCAAATTAGGTACCTATAGATCAAACAACTTTTAGGCAAGACTCGAAAAAAAAAACATTTGATATAAATTCGATACAGTAAACCGAACACCTGGGTCATAACGACAGTCTTTGTAAACGACGAGAAAGAAAAAGTTTTCTATAAATTGATTCAACTTACGGGACACCATAGACACATTTTCCATGGAACGTTGATGTGCCACACGTGGCGTTAAAGGGTTACGTTTTGATCAAGACACATTTCATCCACTTTATCGATGTAACAGAATATCGGACTGCTTCATAGGATCGCTGAGACTGGTGATGCATCTACTTGCAGCAGAGGTAACGATCGGTGATCAGTGATCACCGATCGTATCAGATATCAATCGAGCCGCAAGATCTTCATCGGAACGAGGCTCACGCACTTCACCAGAATACATTCGTATGGTGCATATACGTTAAACGAATAAATTAATGCACTTCGTTGCAACGAATCTTGATATTTTCTTCGGACAAAAAAATACCTATTATTCCAGTCGAAAGATATGGAACTCGTGTCAGGATGACGTTAAATTTCACGACACTCTACGGCAGTGATTGTATTAAAGTCGCCATGTTGTTCGATCCAGAAATATATGGATGGACCTTTAAGAGGGCTCGTTAACGGTAAGAAACGAATGCTGGTATAGGTCCAAAGGAAAAAGAAGAAAGACAGCCATTGGGTATACAGTTGGGATACACAAGGAAAGAATTCGTAGGGAATAAAAGGAAGACGGAGAATGTTAAAACGTAATAGGAAATGTAGGCTAGCTTGTAAAAGGGCGTTTCTGAGGATTGCTTATTAAATTTAATTATTTCAACCGACAAATGATTCGGTATTAATTGGTCGTTGGGATTCCGAAACACGAACGTGCGCGTTAAAGGGCGCGTTTTCAAGCGGGAGTTTACATATGGGCGTCGTTCGAGATGGCTTGTAAGAATGGAAAGGATGAAAATCGTGCGATGCTTTTAAAATGGTATATAGTGTGTGGTGTCGGCGTCGGCGTCGACGTCGGTGTCGATGTTAGTCTTCGCCATGGTGTCTAGCAGCTAACGTCCAGGTATGCACACGGTGTGTCTACGTTATGGGATCTCGTTGCTAGCGCCGCATTATTATTTTTAAGAGTGGTTGGATTGAATTTTTATAGGGTTGTTGGCATATGTTAAAGCATACAGTGGTGCTCAGCAGTAACCATATAAGCATACCAGAGGAACCACGACTTTATGGGGTTATTAATGGGCATAGATCGGATAGCTAGGTGGTGTTTGAACACCTTCGGGCCCATAATGAGTGCCGAGCAACCCTGGCGTTGCGTTAGCATATGAATGCCAGGGTAGTGGCCGAGTATGAAATACAACTAATAAAAAAGTTAAAAGGGTCCCGCGATACCCGCGTGGATAGATCGTTTTGGTATAATAGGGGCCCACGTAGACGAGGGGTGTTAACAACCCTTAGAAAAAGAAAAAAATTAGGATTGCTCCACAACAGCGTTGACGCACCCTTTTCTAGGTTAAAGTTACCCGATATCCACGATGCTTCCGGAAGCGAGAATAACCACCGTACAGTCCCACTTCCTCTCCGTGGGCCTTATTCCCATTCCGTCCAGGAAATAACTAACCCGGTCCCAGTGTCGTCGGCAACGACAGAACCGAAGGCATCGGCTAATCTGTCCATTTAAAAATTAATTTCGTTGATGAGTCAGAGATAAAGCGCTCCGTGGCAAAGGTCACAGTTCGCCGAGGTCACGGGCGTTCTCTTTAATTGACACATTTAGATACGGTGTGGCCCGATATTTTCGTCGCTTTACGACCACGCTTTCAGTTCATCGGGCCCAGAATGAGTAAACACATACTCAGGCGCTGATAAGCCATTCTATTAACGATAAGCTTTCGTGATTTTCAGTGAAAAAGGAATTCCTAGACATACCGAAGACAAAAATATCATCCAGCATCACGGAATCCTATCTTATAATTACCAAAGTGTCATCATCTACGACTGTAAAATCGATGACTTTAAAATTCTTAATGCTTCTCGCTCCCTTAGCCTCGTACCAGGCTTTGCTCTGATTGTGATTAATTGCGTGTCCGTCCCGCAACCCGGGCACACGACACGCCTTTCGATTCGTGATCGTGGCGGTGATTACTGATTAGAGCAAGCTGTCGTCATGGGTCCCCGTCATCCTATTGACAGTCCCCGCTCTACGTGGCCGCAGCCACAAGGCCCACTGTCCGCTACGCGGAGCAGCTATAATTTCTTGGGAATGTGTGATTGATTTAAACGCCGTGAAACGTTCCTCTAACGCGAGTAGAAGCGAGGAATGAAAGTGGAGGAACGGCTGAGAGAGTGTGAGAGAATCGAGAGAAGAGTAAAGAGTGGGTCCAGTAGCTGTCACAGGGAAATATACAGCAGGAAGATCTCAAAGGGAGAAAGGGAGATAAAAAAAGGGAGCAGAACTTGTAATAACATCACCGAGTCGTAATGGAGGCATCAGCCGATACTTGTGCCACAATTTCATGGGTTTACGATGGCGTATATCAGGGGGCCCCACGGCGCGGATCAGCCCCTGGGGAATCTGTAAGAGGGCATCATCCATCTCTCTCACTCTCCCGTGGACACACTCTCAGCAGCATCTATATGGATGCTACCAGTGACCGCGGGACTAGAAGGTGTCTTGATATCGCCATAAAAGTTGCGTTTATGTACCCGCAAGCCTGCTATCAGTACCTATATATATGCACTGTATGGGGTGTCAGTCCATAAGAACCCCTTTTTGCTTCACCGTATCGACCGACATCTTTACGACTTGAACGGATAAATATTTTACCATATTGAGTATACAGGCAGCCAATAATCGACATACGAGGACGACCCTTTAAGTTACTGGATCATTGAATTCATTGATCTCACCCCATAAAAGTACCTTACACAATAAATAATTAACCCTTTATACGTACAACGTTTACAGACAAAAAACAGAAGGTCCAATACTCTAAATATCAACCGTTAGATACAGCCCTAAGCATGCTTATAGAACAGCTCGTAAAACGTAAGGCGTGTCGTTCTCCCCCATAGGCGCCATGGTCACCATTGTTTCGAGTCAGTGGGCAACCGATCAGCTGGCAGCAGCCTATAATTTGGCCACGGTGGCCGATAGCGTCGATATAGCACCGATTGAGATTGATACGCTCAAGAGTGCTGACAGAGTGATCCCGCTGCGGTAGAGTGAATTGAGGGAGGTCAAGATCTTTTGGATAGATGCCACGGACCACGCTCCCTCGGTGCACTGGTCCCATCACGGATGCCAGATAAGAGCACAGCTGAGGAAGTATATAGAGGGTGTCTCGTATAAAGTAAACTCTAAAGCAAGCTTTACAGAGAATCCCGTCTTATGGGATTTAAGCGTGGCAAGGCATATAGATATTTCATGGTTAAGGTCCTAGTGAGGAAGTTGAATATTGAACGAGAGAAGAAAATAAAAAATGAATGATACATCTCGCCAACCTACCACAAGATAAAACTGCATTTCCTATTCCGTCGCGTCATTCCCATGCATTGTTTCCAAGCGGCTTAGTGTCACTCGAAGAGACTGCAGTCATATGCATTTACATCGGTTCGGCGGTCCGTTTGCATCCCTTGAAAACTATCTGTCAGCCTGTGACATGTCAACCGGTATATATACTTTTTCTCTTCCGCCATCAAGCTCGAATCTCTTGACACGATATTGAAGGGAAAAAAATCTCAGCCTATACCTAGGCCCTAGTAGTGTTACTAGTACGTGTAGAGTAAGGTAGTAGGTAACCATGGTTACGTATGATTTAATGATTTAATGGCATAAAGTGTTAGATAGTACTACTGTCCACGCGATTCACCACTGAGACTCGTGTCTTGATGATTTCTTTTTTTTTTAATTCTTCTTCTCAGTAGGCCGATGGTGGAGTATGATCGATGCGAGCTCGATAACGGGCGGCCCTCTAATGCTGTCATGCAGGACGGTTATGAGACACCGTGTATATCTGTAGACAGGACAGGACGGTAGGGAACAGGACTGGACAGGGTGACTCTTGTAAGGACAGCGGGCAGTATCATGCCGCCCTCTATTAATCACTGGCCGATGACGTGCCCGTGGCCACGTTCTCACGCGTCCGATTTATTGAATTTATTGACGAGCCATCGAATTCTCTTTCGTTATCACGGTCGACGCTGACCTAACCTTACTTTGAGTTATTGTCGCTGCTTCCCCATGGGATTTCTCATGAATCACGACTGACTTCCTACCGAGATGTTATGGCCACTCTAAAACTTACTCCCTGACCAGCAAACCAGATCACCAGGTACTGGGGATGTTGTTGGGAAGCCTAGGGACTTCAACGAGTGGTAATGCAAGCTTGTCCATGTATAATACTTTGTGGCTTTACAAAATTGGTTCGGTTGAAAGATTCTTTTGGATTTGTAATATTGTGTTTTGAAAGAAAAAAAATATCTTTTTGGTCTTGTCGCCCTTAAGTTCGTACTCGAGGTGGATGCTTGTGGAATGAGAAAAATATTGTAATACGTGTACCTATGGTCCAGGGTCGAGAGTCAAGGAGGCTGCTTTCTCGCGAGGTTAAAAACTCACTGACCTCGGCTCGAGGATTTAACATTTTACAGGCTCGTGGGGCACTCTCGAGAGACGTCACGTCGTCGTTCGGTAATGCGCTTTCGTGTAAACCCGCGGTAATTACAGACGCCACTAATTGAATAAGATCACATTACAGGGATGTGGAAGTGGCACGCACGTATACCGTTGTAATGCGTGGGCGTAAGATAACTTCCCAGTTGGGAGATGAGAATTCGTGAAGCACTGTACCAGGTCGGTAGGTATGTATACCAGACGTAGAAGTTAGTATATATGTGTGTGTATATATATATACACACCAGAAACAAGGAAACTCGGTAATTTTTCATACCAAACTTTAACCATCGCCTCCCTTTTATTTATCGTATCGAATACCGCGCCGTTACCAATTACCGATTTCACATGCGTTTTATCGCGGCCGGCTGCGACAGACTTAATCGGCTCAGATTAAGCTCTCGACGCGCTGACGAATCGCTTTTGGCGGCTTCGCATCTTCTTATACTTCCTGGAAGAGCCACCTCTTCCAGGTAGTCAGAATCGGCAGGGATTACCGTGCCCACTACGTAAATTTACATAGCGCGCCATCAGCAAGAGAAAGAGTCTGAGGATCCGGTAACCAAAACTAGTTAAAGTATCCTTCATCCTGTAGGAGAGATCAAAAAAGAGTGTCCACCATAAAAAGAGATCGTAAGCTATGGTGGTGGAAGTGGGATAAAAATTCAGCCATGGGAATAACCCATAGAGCCAAAGCGAATTATCTTGCACGGGGTGAAATTTAATTTATAATTTCGGAAGTACCGTAAAACTCGGCTGTCCGTACGTCGCCACAGGGCCCAACGTGTCCCCATGGGCCCCATAGACCCTATCATCGTTCAGCCCGACGCCGTAGCCTCGTATGTAGTCTAAGAGAAAAAATCCGACAAACTTGACTGAGACTGCAGCCTCCTCTCCATTTGGCAGTCATGGGAGTTTTGTAAGTTCAGAATTAAATTTCACAGCTCGTGAAGGTGGTGTCGAGTCCGTTGATGAACTAGACGCTCACCGCCGGGACGCACCTCCACCTTCTATACTCATTATACTCGGAACCCTTTACTCACGCCTTCTTTCACGCCTATACTCACTCGTACTCACTCATGTCTTATCCACTCCTCCTTTCTTCCCATCGCAACTCACACTGCGTTTCTCGTCAGACAAACTGACTGACAGAGCCAAACACTCGTGGCTGCCCGGAGAAGCACGCGTACCCGTGCCTCCGCGATTTTTGAAGGAATCCCAAAAAAAATTCCAGGACCATACACCATCGATTGGATATAAGAAACCGTAAGAAGGTTTATCTTGGCGCTACAGATAAAATTTAATCTAAAGGATGAACTTTTATCTTAAGAGTGTACTCGTGTAGGGTCTTAAGTTTCAAAATTGTACCAGGACCCCAAACGGAGGTGGATCGGAGAGGTGAATATGATGAGGGCGAAAGGGCACGTACAAGCCGCAAGGCTAAAGGTGGAGTGAGGCAAGTAAGAAGGGCCCAATCTCAGGTCGAAGGGCCCAGTGTCGTATTATTTCAGGTTTGCATACGTTTCGTGTTTCAGGCCCTTTATGTTTCTGCGCTCTCCCTCTCACCGCCAAAGTATTCACGTCCTGCAGCATCAAAGGGTCATGCGCCCTTTTACATCCCCTTAGCGGCTTTCGATCCTAAGATGAAACGGAAGGTAGAAACACGAGAGAGCCCTACGTCATAGGTACCATATACGTACTTTAATTTCCTGCTATCAAGGGCCTTACACGAGGCGCGTGTCCTGTTCTCAGAATTTTTCTATCCACCCCGACACCTAATCTAACTATCTATGGTATAAATTCGATCAATCGATAATTGCACTGCCGAAGGTATCTGATTGGATACTTGGATTCGTTCACTAACATGAAAACGTATGGATAAGGATAACCCTTTTTTCTTTTAACGTTCAACATCGTGAATTCAAAACTCGTCGTCAGGATCGCGAAGGACGATCCTTGTTCGAGCGCCCGACCAGTTTGGTTGCGTATCGGTACATTCCGATCGACAGAAATCGTCGCGACATATGTGCCGAACAAGTTCGTAAATGATACTCCCACTCTTTTGTTCGTGCAGGTACAGCTGGCTATAATGGAATTCAAGTACGTTTTGATTTTACCAGTTAAAGCGTATACGGCAAGGTTAATTATAGTGGCTGTCTGAGAATATCCAGAAGCATGCCCTCTGCTATACAATGAGCATTTAATTGATGAACGCACGACAGATAGTAATTCATGATCAGGTATTGAGTCGCGGAGGTGGCAAGACTACAGAGGCGTTTTCATTGGACCGCCGAATTCATCGAATGTTTTAATAGTAGCCGTGAGATCAATCACTACTAGTACAACTATTGGGTGTACCGAGTATCGGGTGCCGATGAAATAACAGGCAGTCCACAGTGAAAGGTTGTAAGAATGTGAAAAAGAGCCTTAGTAGACATTGATATATGCGAACAAGATCCAAGCCAAAGAGCACCCTTATCAGGAATTTATTGATACGCCTTCTGGGATTCGTATGGGATAAAGTTGCGCTTGACTCGGGACGGCCCCTTTGACATTTCCGTCGTCTGGCGTAAACCATTTTTTTCTTCACCTATACCCTCAGCACCCCGTAACCCATCAAAAGACAGTCGCAAAATTAAAAAAGAAATTTTTATATTAATTTTCATAGACTTTTTTTTGTATTAAACCTCAAGCACTCCTTCCTAAAAGGTATATTGAACTCCCTCGTGGGAATTCACCTGAACATTCCTGAGGTCCTGAGAGTGTAGGTGGCGTAGGTGCAAGCGGTACCACGAAGCATTGTCGTAGAAGTGTCCAAGGCAATGGACCAATGGACCAATGGAAAAGGATGACACCGTTACATGCTAACACGATTACCATTGAGCATTTCCGAGGTTACTCGTGGTAGAATGGTCCGGTGCTAGTCCTGTCCAGGGATTAGAATAACGTAGGGTTATTGCGGTCCTGCGGGCTACTATCGGGACCCTCGATCAACTCCTAATTGTAACAAATCGTCGAACGCCATCGTGAGCACCAAGTTCGTCCGATCTCCGATCCTCCGAGGAGATTTGAAATCGCTTAAAAATCTCCTTTACAAAACGCTTTACGCTTCTTGAGGTAGACACGCGACTCTGTGGGAGGATATTCCACCTATGGAGTGTCTCGAGTCTCTGTCTCTCTCTGTCCCACTCCCTATCTCTGAAGCGAGCATGGGACAGCTATATATATATATATATACACAACGGTCATACATATATGTATACAAATAAAATGGAAGGTAGCGTGGCACGAGTCACCTTATCATATGGTCAGAGCTACGTGGCGAAGTGCTGCAGGAGATATTAGAGTTATGAAAAGGAGCATGGTGAGCAACCAAACCATTAGCTGAGCATGGTAATAAAGTCGTGTAGGGGGGTTCGTGAGTATTATTATAAGACGGCCGATGAGCATTGCTCTTAATTTCTCTACGCGGAACGCCGCCTTACGTATCGTATACAGTACTATCTGTACTATGTAGTGAAATTATTCGTCCAGCCGTAATTCCATTAACCAAGGGTGGTAGTAGCTGTTAAGGTTACCTTACTGTTATGATCATTGGTTGGAAGGGCCGGGAAGTGTAGCGAATGATCGAACGAGCGTTATTACACTGGTCGAGGCCAGCCACCGGTTTGTTGCCGATCTTATCGGCATCTTCGACTCCCGACACTCCAGCTTCTTCATCAATCGTAACCCAGATGCTGTCCGGTCCTCTTCGGAGGTCTTGTCCTCTGGTTGCGTTCAGGCCACCGAGGACCGGAGAGTGTATCGAAACGATCGGCATACGAGCTTCGTAATTCATCGCGATTTTTTGTCCAGTTTATACCATTCTCCCCCTGCCCCCTGCCCCCCTCTCTTGGTACCGGTTTCATCCTTGCCGATCTTATCAGCACGCGCAGCTTCGTCGTAGGGATCTATACCTCGTGTATTCTTCTTCTGCTTCTTATTCATTGCCCTTCCTCCTCTTCTTCTTCCACTGTTTAAGTTTGCCCTTCCTTTTCATTTTTCATTCACGCCCCCTCCCTTATTCTCACCCTCATTCTCTCCGTACTTCACAGTCACGTTTCTCACCTCCTCAATTGTTAACCAGATGCTCCTGATCTCACCGACCGTGTGTTAACCTCCTCCTGATCCTGCTCCTTGTTCGACGTGTGTCCCAACCCTTTTGTACTCCTCTTAGCCGAACCGATACAACGACCCGACCACGCCTCGTACGACTTCTCGGTATACACCACTAAAAACGACCGGTTCACATAAAACCCCATAGAATACCACTAAATGAGAATGATACGTTACATTACTTAATAAATTGTCAGCCTCCCGCAGCTCTGATACGGGTAATACATACCATTATGGATACCACTCGTTCTATCCTTAGTTAACCTATTACCTAACACTGCTGATACCCATTAAAAAAAAATCATTAAAAAAAGAAGAATAACTTTAAAAATTCTAGAAATCAAATTCACTCCCAGCATCTTCCTGTCTTTTTCCTTGTGGTATGCCGCGGACGGAGTCAGTCACTCTCTACTGGATCCTTCCATGTGTCAAGCGTTATCCTCATCTTGATAAGGACGACGATGATGACGATGCTGACGACGCGACGCCTCGCAAAATGCCCCGTAAAACAAATCGATGAGCGTCATTCGATGTCAGTGCTTATACGAGGCCCGGGGCGTTTACGATCGGCGAGATTGTATCTCGCAAGCCGTTGACAGACCAACTTAATTGTCCGAGCCGTTTCGTTTAGACTTTATTTAAAGGCGCGCGAAAAATCAGCGTAAATAATCCCGCCGTAAACTCAGCCTACATCTGCCTCGTTAACCGTGGCGTTAATGTCGCGTTATGTATCGCATAAATATGCCGTAGTTCTGCCGTTCAATGGACACGTACGACATATGCATGTAAGCATATGGGCTCGATGGGATACATATATGACTACGATACACTAGAGACAAACACTGATTCACTATGATGCATGTTACCTAGAAGTAAACGACTTGCCAGTTATTTATCCCGCTCTTAACGCATTTGACAATTTCCTTAATTAATTAGCTTAATGCGATAGCCAACGCGATAATTTACGGCCTGAACGCCATAACGCACCGTGCTCGGTGTCTTTCTTTTTTCCCTCTTTCATCTTGGAACGTTATCTACGTTGGTAATAACTACGAGACAAATACCTGTAAGGATGCTTATGAGAAACTTACCATGTATCTAATTGCTATGGGAAATAATTCTTTTTTCCCCGATATCTCGTGGATTACGTACAATTGGCATAATAATGATACCGGACGGTTTTTATACTCGATTCTTGGTAAAGTTTTACGAATGGCGAATTATCGCGTTTTAATCAGCCCATAAAGTCGGCGCTCTTTAGGAACTCGTGCAGAGATATATGTATGTTACGGTTTAATTGTATTTTACGTTTTTCATTATCAGAGAAACAATGACGAGCAGATATTCGTCTAATGGCAGCAAATAAATCCAATTGCCACGAGTATAATGATTAATCAGTAATGTTTTTCTGGTACGCGCTATTCGTGAATTCGCTGCCATTTTACATTCCTGTATCGATGCATACCGTGTTATACGTACAAAAATGTATTAAGTTACAGTGAAACGCCTACTGTGCGATTTACTTTGACACATGTGACATTCGGGTATACGTGATCTATAATTAAATGCATTAACTAAGCGTCCATCTAATTATACAGCATATGTATATATACGTATAAGATATCTGGTTTCAGAAGCCGTGTATCGTTGACTCCACGACTGCTTTCGAAAGTTGACTACCGAATCCTTAAATCACGTATCCATCGTGCACACAGCGAGAAGTCGAATCGAAAGGAGATGAAAAAGAAAAGAGAAGCAAAGAAAAAATAAATAAAATTCAAAGATAAAGCGATCCTCATCGAGCGTTAATGCGCTCGTGAGTAATTCGCAGATTTAACGACAGCTCCGCGTTGGAAATGGCAGAATGCAAATTTAACGAAGGAAATAAAAGAAGAAGACAGCCGGTTGCGCGACCGTGTCAAAGTTTCCCATCGCGAACGACCAATGGCGTGTCGAAGATTCTCGTTGGAAGACGTTCCTGGAAACGCATCGAGGGCAAGTCAGGGACGGGCATGTGAAAATGTAAAAACACAAGACGCCAACATAGGCGCGCGAAGGTGGTACACACGCATCACGCATGTGGTTCCTGCGTGTATAGCGGTAAGTGAAAACACGTTCCCAGGCAAGATTACGAAACACAGGGACATAATTATTGATATTAATTTGAATATTCCTATTTATGTTATTTTTATTAATTTTCTTACGGCGAACGACATGCCGTCCGTGACTCTCAAATGCAACGCGACGCCACGCGTCGTTTAAAAACCTGCAACCGTCATATACGATACAAGCGCATCGCTCATTACGTAAAGCGTTCCTGGTCTTTGATTAACAGTTGAGAGACTCTGTCGAAGTGTTGCAAGTAACGCCCACGTGTCCTTTCCAGGTGTCTGCTTCGAGTTCGTGTCTCCCTTAGGGCCCCGGATTTCTGGCCAATGTCTCGGTTTCGTTTAGACATAACCAGCCGTGCCAGTAGGTGAGTCCGAAACGAAAAAAGTCAGCAGGCCCCCTTTAACGACGACGACGACGATACGACGCGCTCGGTCGCCACGTTGAAAACGTCAGAGTGCCAGAGCTTCGTGATTAATCAAAATTCACGTGGATTGCGCAACAGTGATTTGTGTACAAACTCGTGACTGATAAAGGCTCGCCATACCGGAAAAGATACATATAGTCACACTAATATATATATATACAAGCCTGAGATATAAAATGATTGAGAGTTAGTCCTATACGCTATATTATACCACAGAGACTGTACCGGTAACGTTTCAAAAGGCATACAGAGAATGGCACGCGTAAGGTTGACGAAGAAGGTGGTACACAGAGAAGGCGAAGAAGGTAAAGAAGGTGAGAACGGAATGCAGAGACGTTGCTCATTAGCCATCGAGCGACTTCAATCAGATTATAGGAGCTGGCCTGGCAGGTTGCCCCGCTCGTCGGGTTGTTTGGTTCGTCGCCTGAAGGAGTGACTTTGCTCGCGAGGCTCTCCTAAGCATTTTATCTGGTCCACGCTCATCACGCAGCATCCAGATGATTTTATTATTTGGCGCCCTAAACGTCAACGCCGAGCCCTGTCATTACGCAGTGATTCTCATTTCGTTATGGATCGATGATCAATACGTATCGTGTCCCTATACGTGGCACGTGTATAGATCTTTCTATAAAGTATATATATATACACACAACGCACTTGAAAAAACTATGCCTATAAATCGTCTATCTATGAAGCACGGGCGCCGCGCCGGCTTTATGACAAATTAATAGACTCGCCCTAAGGACTCACGGCTATGACTTGGGAGTGACTGCGACTTCGTGCCGTAACACGATTTAAGACTGCCTTAATGCCCGACGTGACGTCGCGCCCGATCCAAAGGGATTATCGCGGCGCGCGTTGCCTCGGGACGCCATAAAAACCACCGCAGGGTTTTACGGCCACTGCCGTACGTTCATGACCGGTAATACTCGATAATCCACATTGTCGCACCTACGCTTCTTCATCCTCTTCATTCTTCCTATTCTTCTTATTCGTATACGTATATCCATTGCCACGCTGCCCATATACCGGACGTAGTGGTACGCAGGTGTAAACTCGATTCTCGAGGTGTTAAACTCGCTTCTGAATTTACTGGCTGTGAGTGAACTTTGTTAGGCAACACATTGTCCTCCGATGTATCATATAGAAGCTCGCGCGTAAATTCACCCCTCTCTGTGTCGCGCATACGTTCCATGTATGGCGTGGACGTTATTTTTTTAATATAACCCATTTCTTTTTCGTCATTCTATGATTAACCAAGAGGGACACGAGAAGTCAAGTAGTATTACCTGCTGACGATTTACCGTCTTACCGATCAGCCTCTTTGCTGGACCGCTCTTGTATATTAAATTAGTGAGTGAGGAGTTCTCCTTTGGGTGAAGGATGGGTGGGGGGAGGAAGAGGGGGGATGATGTGATGCTGGGAGAAAGGTGTATCTATCCTACGTTATACGAGAGCGAATGAAAGGGCATGGAAGGTGGAGGTGTGGATCTTTATGTGAAGGTGTAGAAGATGTAGAAGGTGGAGGATCAAGAGAAGTGAGAAGCGATCAATCGAGGCCGAGTGACAGGCGAACGGCGGTATCGCAGGCATCAGCTTGACGACAAGTGCCACGCCGTGAAATGCGTGCCACGCCGAAGTGCCTGAATGTACCTTGCCTACGTGTTCCTGAAGCGTAGAATCTCGTCTCGATTACGTATTATACTATACGTTGTAGATATATATTATATACGAGTATATATGGGTATATATATAGAGCTGAAAGTACGACAGTGGAACCACCGTGGGACGCCGACGCCTCCGACGCCACTAAAAAAAGAAAAATACCCGGCGCCTTTCCGAAAGAGCTGGAAGCCAATCTCTTCTTTCACTTGATATCAGAATCTTCTTTCTACCATGTTTTCTCATTCACCATACCAAGGGCAGTGCAAACAGCCTGGACCACGGTGAGAGCTACCAGATGGATTAATGCAAAGGCGCATGAACCTAACAAGCGAATTATCTCTGAGATATATTATGCCGCTTCACGGGTGGTTAAGTCCGCGAGAGTAGCTTCTTCTTCTTCTTCTTCTTCTTCTTCTTCTTCGTCTTCTTATTCTTCCTCCTGAGTAGCGCGGACGGTAGAGTCGGAGCTGAGGGGTTTATGCCGGATGAGAGGAATGGGTGTGAGAGAGAGAGAGAGAGTGAGAGGGTGAGAGAGACGGAGGAATAAAAAGTAGCAGAAAAAGGGAGGATGGAAGAGAATAGAATGAGAGATCAGACAAGACTTCCAAGTTGTGAAGACTGCGGCGTGTCTCCTACCATGCCGTCTTCACTCGTAATGCCTTGTAAGCTGTACTAATCTCCTTACTACTCGTCTCTCCTGATTTACCGAGATGTTTTCATTGTCTTTGCCCCCTTGGCGACCATAAAGATCTGCCGAGTTCGTTGCGAATGACTTTACGGAAATTCGCGTCCTTTAAAAGAACAAATCTACGGACCCTTTAACGCCGTTTTACGTGAAACTAACAATTTACGTACCAACTGCTCCCTGCAATTTCTGCTTTACTTAGGTTAAGTGTCACTCGTGAAATCTTTCGTGCTTGAGATATAAAAACTTTACCGGAAGTCTTTACGGAATCCCTTGTCGAAACTGTCGCACGAGTACAGGGAGAACAACCGCTGAAGAGGAGTAACCAAGTAAAACTTTCTTTAAGGTGGTTTTCAATGTAGCAGACGAACGACAAGACGCCAGGAACTTTGTTGGTGGTCTTAAGATCCTGTTGACACAAGGCTTACGTCACTGATGACACAATTAGAGGTGAAGATTACGGGTGAAAAAATTACTATGGAATTTATTTCTGTTTTCAACCCTTAAATAACAATTGGAGATAAAAGGAAGTTCTTGGTGTACACGTTTTTTTTTATTACTGGGATTCATAGGAGGGGTTGGTTCCTTGTCTTGGCGATTAATGGTATTCCCCGTTTACGAGTAGTCAGTTGCAACCCCTCTTAAGAATTATTCCATGGCACGCATGAGGGAGCATACAGCACCCTGGGTTTTAATGGACGAGCGCAGCTCGTGGCGTTGCACCCTGCACATAAATTGTACAATCAAAGTGCATCGCGTTCGGTCAAACTTTAAGGATTTTATGTGATTAAGTTCGCCGAGTCTCCGCCATTCGATTCTCTTTCTCTCTCTTTTTCTCTCTCTTACTGACTCGAGTCAGTGTACTTTCTTTTTCTGACAGTTTCTCCTACTAGATACAAGGCAGCAGTAGGTACGCACATACGAGAGCGCGCGCGCGTATATTCTTCTCTCCCTTTTGCAATCCCGGCAACTCGATACGATGGATATCCACGTTTTATCGAGTTCGACTCGCGTCGACGACAAATCGCCGAAGTTTTAAGTATTTTCAAAAAGAATTCATCCTACGAAAATATCCAACCCCTAGTAAAGAGGGTGGCAATAAAATATGTGTGCATGGATGCATTTATACGAACTCGGATATATACGTGAAGTATACCGAGGTGAGTCAACTAAGAAGAAGAAGAAGAAGGTATGCTGAATAAGAAGAGGCTGGTCCACGCAGCATCCACGTAGGGAACCCAGTTGTTTTCCCAAGGGACAAATTTATAACGTATCTTAAAAAGTTCCAACGTAGGATATGCCCAGCGTCGAGACGTCCTATCGTTTCAAGGATCCCTTTTACTCCGAATGCTAAAATCCGCCATCCTCCGCTAAATTTATCTCAAATAACCTCATTGCCGTTTAAAACCTCATCCGCAAGTACAACAGAAATATTAATTTTTCCAAAATTCACTACCCATCCCAATAATCGATACTAGCAATTTAAAAAAAAATTGCACTCACAACAATCCCCATGAGATTTCTCTCACGTAGGTATAACCATCCCCACCACTGTCAGTGACTTGACAAAAATTTTCCCAATACTCGGAAAGGATCCACTGAAATTGCACTAATCCCTTTAAAGTGAGCTGGACCCGTGTGATCTGCCGCACTAAAGGTGAGATGCGGACAACAGGTAGGCCAGGAAAGACAGAAAGAACAAAAGGCCGCCATCACCTCCGGGCTCGACGCTCCGAGTCCCCCGGATCCTGTAGAGGCTCCACAGGTGCTTCTACGAAGGTTTTTCTCAGGTTTGGATAACCGGGACGTTCCAAGGTGTTAAAGTAAACACCAACTATTGAACTTTCTAACGTGGCACGAAAGCCTATGAGGATCAACCTCTTAAGGGATACCCTCAAATCCCAATAGCTTTTAGGTCCAAGGTCTAGACAGCGACTTAAGCTGCTCCATATACCTGCTGCATCACCTACCACTCTCACTGTACTGACGTGCTCTCATAAATTTCAAGGTCCCGACAGCGACTTCACAAGAACCAAACTGCTAGGTAGCAAAAGGTACCTGCCGTTTATAGCGGTCGAGTTGTGCACGGTGCAATACGCCATTAGTGCGTCGTTGCACCAGGGCCATTCTAAGGTGCAGACTCTGCGGGTATCGGTAGACGGTAGCCGAAGAGAACCTCCAGGAGTTACACGCGAACCCAACACAAGCCGACGCCGATGGTCTGTAAGGATTTTACGACTCTCGATGAAGACGGATCAACAATCGGAAGGCGATAGTCCCGTAGCACTTTGTTCAAACGCAATAAACTAACTTTTTATACACAGTGGAATCGAAAGTTACTGAAATAAGAATGTACGTTGTGTTATAGTCCCCTCTACCACGTTATAACGATATACAGGATCACTTTTGCCAAATCGTCTTTTATTGAGCCGACGCATAACTTAAAGGACTGTACCCAGATGCACGAAAGTCATTCCTAAAGAATTCCTATAAGTCCTGTTAACTGTGAACTGAACTTTATATCCTGATGCTGATATCCTACGAATTCAGCTAACGGAATGTTGGCTGTATAGTATGTATATATATATAGCAGGTACCAAGTAGTATTTACGCTCTCCTACTCAAAGGTAAAGGTTGCAAGGATGGCAGCAACAATACCTGGTACAAATACATAACCAGCCTGAAACATCGAGGCGTACGTGCCTCTGTAGCTTAGTTAAGGTATATACAAGGTGGCTATTAGAAAAGTATCAGTACCACTGGGTACAGTTGGATATAGACTAACCTAAGCTACTTTAATGTATATGCCAAAGCACGAACAGTCTCAAGCTCAGGGTGACCCAGTCAAGGCCTGGATCCTCTCGAATTCTCTGGTTCGCGACCTACTTTCCTACAGCACGTTTCCCAAAAAGCAAAAGGACACTCGGTGCAAAGGTTGCTACGGCCACGGACGAGGAGACGCGGCTGGAATTTTGCCAAGGGTACGTAAATATTTCGATCGAAGCTAGCTACGGGATAGAAGGACTTTCTATTCCTTTCGTATTAGACGATTTCGAAAACTTCCTTCTTCTCTCCGCCATTTTGTCCCCTTACGAAAGCTTCCACGAAAAACATAATAATTTATATTCAATTTCGTAAATATCTCATAAACGAAAATTCTATATACTTTTCTCTCTCTCTCTCTCATTATCTCCGTATCTAAATTCCTTGCCTAAAAATTCACAGGATGATCTACGATTCCGGTTTTTTAATTGGTAATTAAATAATCCTTTCTGAAGGGCCCAGAAGAACCAGAGACGCTTCGTACCTGATGCTGGAGTAAAGTATGGAGAAAAGGATGCTACTATACTATATATATAGTATAGTGTACAGCGAGAACTCAAAGTGTATTGACTCGCGGAGAGATCGAGAAACACGAAGAGGAGTAAAAGGGTTTCGAGTTTCTTTCATACTCTTTCACTCTCTCTCTCTCTCTCTCTCTCTCACTCTTGGTAAAGTTTCACCGGAGCCCATGCGTGGCCGTATGTGCGTATATATTCGGATCGAAAGGCGCTACGCAAGAAAATGAGTATAGGGTACCGGGTACGTGGGCGTGTTTTTACGCACGATAAGTACATATGTACCAGTCTAGTGTACCTATACGTAGGCGTGTATATTCAACGGTAAGGGAGACATTTTTTGCCCGGGGCACCCTGGTGCTCCTTTACGAGACGCAACCATGCGTTTCCGAGTGCGTGTACAGTAAAGGACTCAAGGGTAAGTAAAGCACTTGCCAATCTGCAGAGCAATACCGAAAGGTCTTTTGCTATGTAGCCTCGCGTGTGCCTGATAGTGAAATTACCGATTACTAAGGGTAGAATATGAAATTTTCGTTAGACAAGGGGTAGTTTTTTGTTTGTGGGGCTGCAAGAAATATTGGATAATCCTCGTAAGCTATAAGTAGATGAAAATAGTGCACGACAATTCAGGGAATATTGGAGGTCCGATTAGATCGATGAATTCCCGGAAATAAAATCATCCCTTGTAACAATGAAAATGGTCTATCTCTTTAATCAAGCTTTCCGGCTTATCGTGTCTTGAAGAAATTCGATATCGTGTAGAAAAGAAAAAATTGCAAATCGACGCGGAAAGTCACGTTTCTTTACCAAATTCAATAATTCGAAATTAAATTAACGAGGGGTTGTCGATAATTACGATTGTGATAAGGAAAAGATTAAGCGAAGGTCACACTGCAAGGAACGCACGCGGAGATACGTGAAAGGTTGTGTCACGCGTGTCGTCGCGGCCTTAAATAATTCGAAAGTGTTTCTGGCGTCTCCCCACGCGACCCCTTACGCTGACTCGGCACATAAACCTCAAGGGACAGTAGAGGCCGACGAAATGAAAGCGCCATTTTAAAAGGAGGTATAATAAGTGGAAGTGACATTGTGACGCGCGAGATTAATTGTTCAGTGACAAATGTCCTCAGAGCCCCCACGCAGTGTAAATGTTAAACAACGGCAAAGGCATTTTTTTTTTCAAAATATTTGAAAAGGGCAAAGAACCGACCCTTACAAACGATGCCTTTAAATATATCGTCAAGTCTATAGGCTGGGAAGGCAGTAGAAAAAAAAATTGCACAGCGATTTAATAAAATTGAAAGACGTGCAGTGTTAACTGACCTTATAATGAACATGTGTATCCCGTGGTCCCTGGATGGACAGTCATTGGGTCCGGGGGTGTCTGGAGTCACGCACGCACGCACGCACGCATGCACGCACGCGTTCCGCGCGCGGGCCGCGTGTCCGTGGGACCTCGTGGTCCCTGACGGATCTAGCCGTTTATCCGTTCCTCCGTTCCGTCAATCCGACGCTCGTGTCTCGTGGCGGTGGTCGATAGCGCGGCGCTCTACTGACGTCGCGACGCCTCGTCGTGTCGTGGCCCGCGGCTCCTGCCGCCCCCGCGACGTCCCCGCGACGCCCCCTGACCTCCCTGACGCCCTCACTCACTCCGGAACAACCCGGAAACTGACGAACCCCCGCAAACTACCCTTATTTCGTACTCCCACCACGCGACCAACCACGCGAGAGGGCGAATCACTGCGAGACGAGGATGTGGATCCTCGAGACTCCAAGATTACGAGAGTTCGATCGGTATTTTTTTTTTTAAGATCCACTTCCTATTAATCACTTTCTCGATACGTCCGGATCAATTATAAAAACTCTTATGAATTAATCACTGCATTTATTTTCACTGGATTTTATTACCCTTGCTATACGCGATCTATAACTTGCTACTATGGGATTGATCGTTTCGAGATCGAAGATACTTTTTACGATCCAATCCGTTTGACTGCGCACTCTTCACTCAACTGAGACTCTACGGCACGAGTCATGTATTCTTATAGTATGCGAACTAGGGAATGTGCATTCCATCGAGTTATTAAAATCACCAGGAAAATGGCGATGCCCTCTCATCCTATTCTACTCCGAAACAGTGTATCTATTATCACTGTCGATCATTTACCAAAGAGACCGTGCATTCGTTGTCATACGTGCACGCGGTATGTTCTACGCGTACAGGCGTAAATGCAAAAAAGTCTATAAATCGAGTAAAAGGAAGAGCGAAGTGAAACGTCATGGAATGAGACGGGCAGCCGGTCGACCACGTGGTCGCAACTCGTCTCCGCGTGGCCACGTGCCAAATAACTCACTTGGCACACGTAAACAATTACTCTGAAACTCGTGTTATCGCGACGCATCCACGAGGCATCCAAAATGACAGAATCGTGTGAAGGCATCGTCCTCACAATGGGACTGATACCACTCTATGTCTTCAGCTCGACGTCACTTCCGTGTCGACGAACCTGCCCGTCTGAACTTCCGCTTACAGAGTGACGTTTCGCAACGTGTTAGGCATTCCTCGATAACGTCACTTCCTGGTGTAGAATAGGTAAAGCTTGAAAGTGGGTCTCTTACTGTTGTACCTTTAACCATAATAGTTATCACGTTATCAGTATACAAGGGCCAGGTAGACCAACCTGATAAAACTACAATACCGATTTTTCCCTCGTTCGTACCTTGTGTAGATTTGAATTTGCCGCGTTTTTCCTGACTGTGTTGTCAGACCTCTATAAGGATAAGTTAATCCTTTTTCTCGAGGTTATTTATCCTGCGGGATTCGTTCGTTATTCACGAGACGATTGGCTGCATTGTCGCTTCTTGTCGTGGATATAAAAGAGGCGAGATCAGTGCTACCAACTGTAAGCCTTACCGCGCTACGAATAATAAGCGGCCGCTTACGATATGCAAATTGAAGTCGCAAATGATTTAGGTGATAACTGGATCGAGCGGGGACCACACACCGTGGCTTCGGCGCCCGCTCCGAAATTGAACGTTACGTCACTAAATCATTCCTTGAAATAAATTTATCCGACCGTGCGAATGATTTACGGCGAGTCTGATACGCACGGACATCGATTAATATCGGGCGTTTAAATAATAAACGCGGGAAACTCGTGCACGTCCCGCTGACAACGACATACTACTTCTATCTCCTTCGACGCATCTTTGATCAATATGAATTTTTCTTAAGAAACGTCCCTTTCATCGTTATTGACTGGTTTCTTGTTTTTTATTGATCTGTATTCTTCGAAGCAATGCAAAAAATCGATCTATAAATATCGATCTCGGTCATAATCAGCGAATTTCACTCTGACCGTTTATGGGGCTGCGCGCTAAGGATACGGGCGTCCACGTGAAAGAAATAACCCAGGCATCACGATCGTCGATCTTTCTTCGAAATTCACCTATTTTCGAATCTTTGCAGAATCTATTGTGATTCTTAATCTATTCGCGGATGGATTCCCCGCTAAATATAATCATCGTCGGCCAACTTTAAATTCTAAATTTGCCACTGAGCCATCCCGCAACCGGCTGTTACGAATCGTGGGCCGCCCTCTTACAGCTTTATGACTTTCCTATAGTCGACTACTGTTTCGCTCTTGGAACTCGTAACAAATTGGTTACTATCTATCCCAAGGAAATGATACCCACCACGTCGTAAGAAAAGAGGATTCGAGACCGCTTTGAAGGATGCCGAAGAATGCGAATCTCTTGACACTAATTTTGACAGTGAACGTGAAGCGTCTCTAAATGTAAAGAAAATCAATTTTTCACGGAAATTTGTCTGTCCTTTTTTTTGGATACCATTTTTATTTTTAATTCTACCAAAAATCATAGGTGGCCGTAAGTAGATACTTTACTCGCCAGAAACAGGAACCACGTAGTGACACAATGTGTCACCGGCAATATCGCAAAAGGCTATTGACAATAATGGCTCCAGGCCAAAGCTACGAGACGCCTTATTGTCCGTTTTTGCGGCTAGCAGCTAGAAACCTAAGGAAACGGTTCTTCATCCTTACGGATTTTTTGGCGTCGTATTCGCGGACAACGAATAGGCCAGCGATCCTCGAGCCAACCTGAGAAACTGGCAACCAGTTACCTAGTGCCATGAGAATGATCATAGAAAACGGAAGTGGCGTCCCCAGTAACATCAAGACACGAAATATCGATGATTCATTGATTATCGATTATCCATTAACAAATACTGAGGATCGTTCAAACCAGTTATAAATTATTCATATAGTATATATATATATGTAGTCAAAGAAAAATGTCTTCATCAAAAGAATTCAAACTACTCGAATGACTTTGTATTACAAGGCCGCGTGACGTACCTGATCATCATAAGTGACTCATTACCTTAATTGTCAGAGATCATTTCTGGTTTTGTAACAAGTAAATGAGCAATAAGGTCATCAGGCCATTGGGCCATACTAAGAGTCTGCTAGCTGCAGCAATAAACGATAAACCTAATTGCTCTCGTATCTACGTTCTATACCTTTAACATTCTGACTCCTATACGAAGAGCATCGCTGTCATTAATCATAACAAGAAAGACGTGTGACCTGCACTCAAGAAGAAATCCATGTACAGTCCCGAGCACGAAACAGCTGAAAGAGAAGTCCCTAGTCACGCCTGACGTTCTCGTAAATCGAGAAGCTCCCTAGATCCAGTTTCACCTTGTTGCCAACAAAAGCGTCTACTGGCTTTGCAAAAAAACTGTTTTTCGATCGTCTGTGTGTATATATATATACACGATTATTCCGAAAACCACCCCTCTCATCATCCCCCACGAATTAATGAATGAATCGACTTTGCCCCAGTTTCTTATACGCGTGGGTGTATCGTCTGACATTTTCGCGCAACATCCCCATCACGGCGTCGCTGACGTCGACGTCGTGGGCGGTTGGAAGACTTCGACGAAAATCCATTTTCCTCCCAAAGTATATATCTCGGGATGGCCTCCTTTTCACTTCCTCCTTTGTATTTTCCTATTTCCCGTTCTTTATCTCTAACCCCCTTTTTAACCCCTTCTCCCACTCTTTGTTTGCTTCCCTCTTTTGTTTCTGTGTCTTTTATTACGACCACTAAAAAATTGCTACTCCAGTAGTACCCAACCACGTCAAAACAACTCTGGCCACGGGGAATCATCCGGCCACACGTGGAACAGAGAATTATTTCATTATACAAGCAACTCGCGGACCCAATGAGAGACGCCATACGCGTACGCGCATGTTAGTGTCTGTTTGTACGTTGTTGAGGCAGGCCAGAGTAAGCATAAAATAAACCTGGAGACGCATGGGGTTCTACGCATTGCTCATATGAGCTCACGCACGTACGACTCCACGTACCAATGCCAGGCATGTAGCTACAAATAATAACAGCTATTATACAGCACGATTCATATTTGTCTGTTCTCGACTATTCTATACACTCTCTAGATACCACAAGGAATTCTTTTTCGAATCGTTACGATACTATGAAGGAGAATCATACCAGTTTATCAAAAGCCCTAGGAAACCTTTTTTTCGTGCTGGTTCAATGAATTACAACCCTGATAGTCCTAAGGGATTTTTTCGTTCTGTTTACACAACCGATCGTGACGATTCTTCCTGAAGGGCGCTGTAACAGAAACGTGAGACTTCCAATGCTATATGCATTGTGCAATGACACCATTTTCCTAGGTGGTTAACAGCAAGGAATTCTTAACCCTCGTTCCTCCTTTTCTTTTTTGTTACATCGACAGGAATGCAGGAAAGAAACTACCAGAGAATGTACCTTGCTAGAGGCGTACAAGGAATATCCATGTATATTAAGAGTTCATTCCAATATATTTTTTTGGAGTCCTGTAGAGATCCTTGATCCTGACAAGTGAATTTACCGGAAACATATGTAGACACGTGGTTAACAAGAGCTACCAGTAATCGTGGTACAGTATGGAGTATGCGAATGTACATTCCACGTGCGAGGCAATAACCCACGTTCATCGGTATCCTCGTACGGAACGACCTTCGTCGACCTCTCAAGAGTGGAAAGTGTTAAACCGGAAGTCACGCATGTCATGGAGCACGTATTCCAGCGATACGATGATTCCTGGTAACCGTGGAAGCCGAAAGCTCTTTGGTGCTTATGCGAATTTTTTTTCTTTTCTTTTTTTTCTTTAAGGGAGAAAAACAAACGGATACCATTGATTTATCCCCCACCCACGTGAATCGAAAATAGCCGAGTATGAATGTCAGTAACAATAGACAATAGGTCGAGTGCTTTGTGCGTGCGTCATGAGATGCTTTTATTCGGATGAGGCAGCATTCGGATGGACCACGGTTACTCAACCAAATATGTATATTCCAAAGTCAAATGAATTCTCTTTCCACGAGAATCTCGAGGCAATGTGGAAAGGGCTATTCCGTATACGCCACGGCGTCGGGACGCCTCGCGTACACTCTCATTGACTAAGACCCACGTTCATTCAGACTCGGGTTAAATCAATGAACGCTATTTTTGGCAGAGAGATCGTACCAGAGAGAAAGAGAGAGATAGATAGATAGATAGATAGATAGATAGATAGAGAGAGAGAGAGAGAATACATAGAGACAAAATAGAAAAAAAAGCAAAGATAAAGAACAGTACTGATTATATACCATACGGAATCCACAGTACATACTATTATATACTTTGTACACATATGTGTACATATGCAAAAATTCTAACACTCGGTCAGGCTCACTCGAATGCGTCAATAGTCCGTAAAATGAACAAATATACTTGAGTCCTACCATAGTAGACTCGAGGGCGTCCATTAAAACCGAACGAACCAGTAACACGGACTGTTAAACACCCGGTAGAAACTTTAACCATACCGGGAGATACCAACTGTCAAAAAACTAACCACCGTCGAGAAGAAAGAAAAAGAAAAGGAACTGGTTCAAAATTCCATGCTCTTTGCCAGCGTTCAATTATTATGGATCAAAACCAAAGGCATGGATCTCTATGGTAATAAATCTTCATGATGTAACGGCAAGTGTCCATCGTGCAAGAATGACAGACTGCGTGGAATCCATTAAAGGGACTTGAGCAGTTGAACCCTCGTTCTATCCAGTTGGTAGTTGGGGTTGGAGTTGGATATCCGTCTGGTCGCAGTCTCGCCCGACCTACCAGTGTCATTTGTTTGTACCACTGCCCTGATAGCCCTTAATGAGTTCCCAGCGATTCTCATTTAAACCGAGGTTAATATTTTATTCGAAATCTCTTGTCGCCAAGGAAGATACAAATGAGAACAGGTCCTTTTTACGTGTCCCTTATAATGGATAACCACGGGCAATGATATGCTCACGTATCTACTGTATTAATAATGGCGGGATGCCTCTCCTGTCTTCTGTGGATGTTAACGAATGAGATGAATCTTTGTTCTTGGTATTGGACGGTCGTATGTCCGTGGGGGTTTAATAAATAATGGGAGGACAGTTGTATTTGTTGTAAATACAATCTTCCTAGTTCACAATATTTTGTTGTAATTTTCTTTCGCTCTTTGGCACGAATTGAAAATGCGATTTTATCTCTTGCAATTTGCATAGGGGAATTTTTTTTAGTGATTTTCATGAGTTTTTTTTCGATACTGCGAATCGTATATGGGTAAAAGATTGACTTTATGGGGGTATTTTTGTTTGTGTTATTTTTATGGGTTTTTGTGGGTATCTGATAATTTTTTGTTACGTGGGTATATCCGTGGGGCATCCCTTTGAGACCTTAAGCTTCTGAGCTTTCCAGCTTTACTGGAACGTCGCTCGAAATTATCTGTTCACGTCTTCATTTCATAATTATTCAATTCACTTTGTTAACCAGTTCTCTACCTTGGAAGACTAATGTACTCGGTTCCGAGCACGTAGCGTGGTAATTTACTGGTGTGTGGCTTTTGACTGGATTAGGACTCGCTGGTTTGGGCAGTAAGAGCTGTTATTTTTAGTCGACTCAGCGAAGGCTTCGAGCCGGCATTTAACGGTGATATTCTACGAACAAAATTTTCGTATGAATAACATAAAAGAAAAGAGAAGAGCGTCAAAGTTTTCGTGAAAAATGGATATTCATAACCTCGGAAAACTTTCTGCTATAAATATCCTCCAATGTCTCGGTACTCCAAGATTCAAATACGAACGAAAATAATCTCCGTCTCTCCATCCCTAGGCAGCGTATCCCATATAAATGTCCTTCAGAAATCTATATGCACCTTCCATCGGAACTTGGATGAACTCGAGCGTATCTTGTCTACGGTTGCCCATATTTTTTGATGGCTTCTACATTTCGCTAGAGATTCGACGTTAAATCTGAGACAGTACTGCACTGGCATGGACCATGACTAACCCTCAGGAGCGGAGGCGGCGCTCGGTCTGTAAGCTCGTCGCCTTCCATTGTCTTAGGTAGAGAATTCCTGGTACTGTCACATCATCCCTCGGCTCACGTCGTGCCACGAAGGGGTGTGTACTATCTCATTCATTTTCATTAAATTCAACATGCGTGAGGCGCCGCGGAAACCCGTGACAACCGCCGGCCAACCCCATAATACATTTTCACGCCGCTTACAATAATCACAATTACCGGAGGTGCACACCCTGCTTTTTGAGAAAAAAAAATAAAAATAAACACCATGCCAAATTGTAGATATTTTATTGTCAGTAATACTGTTATGGTTTGTTATACAAATTTGGAGATTTTATTGAATATATTGTCGTGTGCGAATAAAATTGAAAGAATTTCCTAAAAACCGTTGTTTCTTTGGGGATATTTGGAATACGCAATAGTTTTGAACTAGTAACGCACGTTGTGTGCTTGTCATATTACGTATGTGACTACGTTAATTCTCGTGTTTACTGTAAGTTCTTAAAGAGTGGCGCTCCTTACTTTTTACTAGATCCTACTCTTGCTTCTTCTTTTTCCACTTTATGGTCTTCATTTCTTTCAGTCTGGACACTGTTCGTGGGGACTTTGAAGGCATCGATGGTGCAAGGTCAGTGACCTCCTACACCTGTAGGTCCCAACACCTTCTAAACAAGTCGAGTACCTGGACACCGAATGAGAAGAAGGACTTACCTTTGGGATAGACATGGTATAAGATACTATAAGGTTTTTCAAAATTCAGTAAAACAATTAATAAAACTAGTTTCTTAAATAATCCTGACTAAAAATTATATTTAAAAATACAGAAACCACTTGAAAAAAGAAGTCACTAGAATATATAAAAAAAATTCATATGACCCTCAACTCCCACCACACCTTACACCCACAGAATGAAAGAATCTCTTGACTAATAATTCTCAATCGAGCATCCCCTTGCAGTCAAATTTTAAAAAAAGCCCTCGAGCTCCACAAGGGTTAACGCGTCACGTATGACATACAAGGGTGCCACCCTGATGTCGCTAAATTTAATTGCAATCTTGTCATCGTCTATGCATTTATGCGCAGGAGTTGCAAGGCACTCCAAAAAAAAATGTACATACCCATTGCTCGTACCACGTTAATAAAATTTTTCCAATTATCAACGAAAACTTCAACTTATCAGTCGGCAACAATTTTAGTCTGAATTACACAAAAAATAAATGAAAAATAATAATGAAAATCCAATATATTCTCAAGCCTCAATAATAAACAGGTATTTCCCAAAGATTTGTAATGCGACTTGAACTCCACCGCTTTACGACAGAAACCGGTCGCGTGGCGACGTCTTCGGTGTACCGTGTGAGTTGACATTGGTGCACGTGGTTGACAGGAAGATGAGCGATGGCTCGTCAAGGGAGCCGCCGTGACACCCGATGACAGGGCGCACACACACAACCGAGACCACACACAATAGGGACTGCGTGGCCATCTTTTCACGTTGCCCACCAATTCATATGGTAATCGCGGCAGGACGTTACTCTGGCTTTATTAAGTGCAGCGTCTCTGACCCATTTCGCCTGTCAGGTTTGGCTCCAGGAATTCTGACTCATCGGCGACCTAAACAAAGTCGCCCTAGGTACGATCTTCTTCGCTCTTGAAGAAAGTCCCGGTAGCTCGTTGAAAATCAGGCCAATATGCGACAAAACGTCCAATGACTGTACTCGTACATTTAGACGTATATATATATGTATAGATATACACGTAAGTAACCAACATAACTGCATCTACATGCAATTCATAGGGGGGGGGGGGGGGGGGGGGGTCCAAAGCCTTGTAAATTTAATAAAATTAA
>JARQST010000680.1:276397-321300 GCA_030142225.1 Pachycephus smyrnensis
CCCCCCCCCCCCCCCCCCCCCCCCCCCCCCCCCCCCCCCCCCCCCCCCCCCCCCCCCCCCCCCCCCCCCCCCAAAGCCTTGTAAATTTCATAATCTTAATGCTGTACAAAAACCCAAGGAATAATCGTGATTATCGTGGAATGAGGGGTGTGCTTCTACGTCATAAATTAAAAACAACAATTAACATTCGTAGTCAGTCTGTTCCCACAGAATATATGTATATCTGTATCGCCGTAAGCGCACGTACACACGCGTTCCTCGACTTCGGGACATAGGTAAAAAAGTTTCTCGATCAGTCCTTCCTTCTCGTTTGAGACAGTGCTGGTAATATTTGTGAGCGTACGAGTATAGTGGATGCATCGAGCCGGGGTCATAGGTTAAACTGTTCTCTCAACGCCATCTCTGATTTATTAATCATCGCCTCAGCCGCGGGCTACCTATACGGTATTGCCTTTTCATCTCCTAAAGCTTTCGTCAAGAATTTTCTCATATTCCTTTTACATCCAAAAGCATCCAGGATGGACCAGATTAAAAAATTCACTGTCGACGCATACGTCAGACGCATCTGCCATCCGTTCTTGAGAATCTGTCATGTAGCAAAGTAGAGAGAAGCCCAGTTCTCGCGCCTCGACGTTGAACTCACCGATAAGGCCCAATTATTATCGCGATCGGCTGTGCTCTCTATGCTCGGTATAGGGCCCAAGATGTTGGTGCATCAATGTGCGTAGATACGCGTGCCGCCGTTTCTGTACTGGTGCGTCCGACACGTGAGAGAGCGCGTGTTTGAGGCGCGCATGCGTGTAAAGCATATCTCGATGCCATCGGGCGCTATGCTGGCGCCATGGAATTGATTTCAATTATGCGCTCTGCTGGGTGCTACGTTTTGGCAGATCTGATATCGAGGCACGAGTTTCAAACCCACCTCCCCCTCCACCACCCTACTATATCTCGATACCTTAACCCTGTTTCTTTACCTTCTTTGCATTTTCTTTTGCTTCCTCCTCCTCCTCTGCCGATTCGCTTTTGCTGGCGTCCAACCATAGCTTACCGATCTGGCCGCCATGCATCAAGCTTTGTGTAACGTTACACCTTCGTGTTTATCTAAGCCCAGTGATAACATCGAATTCCTAGTAATTTTTTGGCGCATTAATTGCGGTTCCTATATAGCAAGGGAGAAAGAGATTTTTCTTTAAGCATTTTGCGTATACCGAGGATTTTGAGAATTTTTTATTTTTTTTAGCATTTTTCACAATTTTTTAAATTAATATTATTATATTATCTGGGTTAATACTTAAGAGTTTTGTTAGAAAATTATGTTCAGTTGGTCGTTTATATAACGTCATTAGGTTCAAGCGCTGCCGAGAGGTATCTGTTGGTTATGTAGCCTCGTAGCTGCTCGATTGTTTGCGCTGTTAATAACGCACACTAATTACTAATTACACGGTTTCTTAATTATCGACTCATTGTCCGACGCGCATAAATAAACAGTGAGGCAACCCATACGATGCTGTATCTGTACGGCATCGATAATCTTGCAGCCTCGGGGTAGAGTAGTTAACTCCATACACCGAAGAACGAGTACATCCGAGTATAATGTCGTGGAATTTAAAACGTAATTTTTTTCCCAATAAATTTGTACTCGTCAAATAAAAATAATGCTAAGCAGACACTTCTCCTTTACTGTTATTAATAGAAAATAATCTTTGCCAAGAGTACTACATCACCTGGAAGACTCAAGTAAGCTAATGTCAAGAAGACCACTCGAGACACAATGACTATAGATACCATATAATTCCAGCAAGTACCACTAATGCCAATCCAATCCACTGGATCCATTGAGTCATGATAATGGCATCATCAAAAACTTTGGGCCTCATCCAATGGACCCAATAACGTTCCTCCTTAACATTTCTCAAGGACTAGCTAAGAGGACGAATTTGACACCTGCAATACCCGAAGTGGATAAGCGCCTGGTAAATTAAGAGGCTTGTTTAATCAGTCACGGCGTTTTGACTGCGGCTATTTTGGGGCCTTAGACGTCTTCTCTCTCCGGGGCCCATGGCTACAATATACGTCCAACAGGCCTTTTCGTTCATCCACGTCTTGCCGACGTTCCTTGCACCACATAGGTACACTCATCGGTACCGATTGACTGTTGACCCAAAACAATGTGACCCCTTGAAACAACTTTTGAGGTTAATTTGAAAATAATCATATTGCTCGATCAAACTGAGAAAATTCCAAGGACCATTAGCCGTTGCTTATTGCTAGATTTTCTACGTCAGCCAGCACCGTGCGTCAATGGGTATTGTTGTGTTGTTATTTGTCGCTGCGACTGCTTCGCAAACGTTTCCGAATGGATCGTTAAAGTCGAGCTTCCTGGTACCGTACCAGGTAAATTCGTTTGAAGTACACAGCCAATAGTTATTTGTCTAGGGAATTAAGGAGTAAGGAAAAAATTACCTAGAAACAGGTAATTCCCCGAAAAGCCATTTACAAGCTCGGAAGAACCCATAGACAGTCAGAAATTGCGGAGACGTAAAGATCACGCGAATACTTAGCCGACTATACGTTTAGAACGTATCCGCCATGTGTAACGACCTTAAAGGTAGGGGTTAGACGAATGCGGCGCCAACGTAACGCTGACGCAACACGTAAGAGGGAAGTAACGAGGGACGATACGTCTTTTGCGCGGACGCTAACGCGGCGTCATCCTGAATTTACCGTATACGTAAAAAGGGAGGGCTGCAGCAGCCTTTCTTTTTATTTCAGGTTCGTCTTTCACGGGCGCATTCCTACGTCCACGGGGCACCTTAAAATCGCCTATTAGGTAAACTCTGAACTAAACGCGAACATAACCTAGGATTAGGATAACGCGTAACGAACTACGTGCACGTTTAACGTGCGTAATAGGGC
Source organism: Pachycephus smyrnensis (assembly GCA_030142225.1). Taxonomy (NCBI): domain Eukaryota; kingdom Metazoa; phylum Arthropoda; class Insecta; order Hymenoptera; family Cephidae; genus Pachycephus; species Pachycephus smyrnensis. Next base: position 279,314 of record JARQST010000680.1, read on the forward strand.
GTGAAGGTTAGAAAGGAAGAAATTACCTAAAATGTAGAATAATGAGAATGACTGTCAATGTTAAAAGACGATACTTTTATAGTGTACGCCTTTACTAAGGCATCTCCTTAGGTACAAACTAACTTACTAATGACGCCCGTTCAAGTGTTACCTGCAACGATACTAATGACGCAATGATAATGAGTATAATGATAAAAAAAATGATGGACTATAAAACAGGTGAAAATGTCTCATACGTACGGTAGTAGTCAGTACTATACTTGGGTTATACTTTCGTTTATTAACTATAGCTTCGTTAAGTATACTGTATATAGAAAAGTGCCTCAGGACGTTGAAGAGATGCTGAAGCCAAAGGATTCGTGGACCGGCTTGCGACCGTGCAAAAAACGTGCAAAACCTATTCGAGACTCGCCCGAAGGTGGAGGACGCGTAGGTAATAAATATCGTGCGATTAGATCTTCGAAGCCCGTGGGGTTGGTACGAACGGAGGGAGCGACTATTAATCACTCCATGTTAATCAAGCTGCTACGCTAAGTAGGCCGAACTGTGGCATTAAAGTGCACCACGTATCGTATTAGTACTTTGGGCTTGTATGCCTGAAAATGTATGATGCCCAACATGCCTGTTATATGGTTAGACTATGGCTGCTATTATTCGAGCTTAGAATCCTACCTACCGCAGTGGGCACCACGCGTTCCTCATTTTTAAGGAATTAATCGGGACTAATTACTGCTCCTCTGGAGGGAGTCGAAGACTCCTGGAGAATTATGGTAGTCGTTTACACGGTCTTTACGTTCGATAGACTGTCTAGTGGATGTTGGAAATCTTTTTTTTTTGTAAAAGAAGTAAAAAGAAAGAATCTATTGTAGAATGAGATAGAGAGTGAATCGCCTGAATTCTTTGATATTTGTCTACGATTATTTATTTAAGGGTAATGCGACGTCACACCTCTGGACCAATTTAATATAGATCAATGTTAAGCTTCCTGGAGGAATTGACGGTAGGTGGAGAAGCGTAGAATTTGGCTGAATTTTATGAGCTTGTTTGTGCCTGAAGAAGCTTTTTAAAAATTATTTGAAAAGTTAAATGCCCCAGTGGAGCCGGCGTGTCACTTGCTCTGAGGATCCAGAAGAGTTTTGCACCAGCGACAATGGCGGCATCCACGTCCGGTCGTTCGATTGACTAACTTACACGATTATCTCGTTTGGAGTAATCACCGGGAATTCATTTTCTAGCAAGTGATAATTTACGAAATAGAGTACGTTCCACTGTCTCGTAATTTTTCCAGGGTTATACCAGCCCATAACGTTCCGATCGAACTTTCGTCCTGCGAGCTGATAGACAATTCCAAGTAGGCTTTTGGATTCCTCTTCCTTCACCAGCATCTTCCTCTCCTTCGTCCGCGCATCTCGCTCCTATCTCCCCAGGTCTCCCGTACCTCCCCCGCAGATGCATCGACCGGGGACCAATAAACCCGAAACACGAGAGAGGGGAAAAAGAAGTCGTTGTATAAAAGTAAATAAAGTCTCAAAAGACTGAGAAAATATGTCGATAAATCTAATGTCTAGCTGAGATAGGTACCGAGTCCGAAGTCCAAGGCTCTGGTAAAACAGTTGTCCAAAATCCATAGACAGCCAGAATGCCAACCGCATTCAATTGCCGGACGATTATTCCCAAGCCTCCGAAAAACCTGGAGCAGAAGTAACTTTCGGATTGTCTCTGTGAACCCGTACCGCTAGTAAGGACAACGATCTTTCCTTTCTGGCCATCGAAACTTTCCCAGTCCCGACTTTCCCGGCACTGGGTATAACGTACCCTATATAGTACACACCAGTATTACCACTTATACCTATACCTATAAACCTAGCCAAACCTATACCTATCTTACCTTAGACTCCCTCCACACGCGCGTAGCATCTCTTTACTTTCAATACGTCCTCAAATCTTCAGTCTGACACTCAACCAACTGCCATTTTACTCCGGAATTCGCATTCGCATTCGAATCCTTTTATCCTTTGGACAACTCCTGTAAACACGCCATTCCCCGACTGCAGCGACACTCGCAATCCAGACATCCTCCATAGTGCCGATCGAATGGAATCCTCCTCGAACTTTTAGGATTATCCGCCTTCAATAAGGTACTCCAAGAGAAGGATCAGGATTCAGCACGAGGATCTTGAGAATTCGCATCCGCGCCATGAAGGTCCTCCCAACTGTACAACTGTACCGGTACTCGCATAAATCGGCAATGCAGTATATGTCGTTCTTCGACAACGTGGCGTCCACGGCTACGGGGGTCTTGTAGGTCGAAACAGTCCGTACTTAAACATAAGAGAGAACGTATGATACGTGAAAGAGATAGGTATTAAGAATGTTCTTTTTTTCACCCTGCACATATATATATATATATATATATACGTATACTGGTACAGCTGCTATAGATTAAGATAGGACAGTTCACGTGAACGATGACGACTCCTCAAAGTAAATTCTGTGATTAGTCCGAAAAGCTCCAGTAAATAAGATCGAGTCTTTTCGTAATTGAGGGAGAATCCACGTTCTGCCTGATGGCTCCAGACTCTCGATACCTGATTAGAATTCTAAGCATGCGTGATGCCGTGCGTGTCGTTGCGTGTTGCCATATATCACCGGCGCGCGCATAATACGCACGCATCCACGTATTTATTACCCAACAAATTACCATCTAAATTAATATTACGTATTAATCAACACTTCGTAGAGAAGAAGCCACGTGCATAGATACTTTACCTGGTACACGAAATATATGATTAGCAAACTTTCCCGTTGTACGAATAAATTGAGTTCGTAGACGTCAAAAAAAAAGACAATTTTTTTTTCTACTTATCGATAAACTATCGATAATTCCCAATACCCCTCGCGCATGTTCCTCGTACATACACAAGTATAATATACGCGTACAATATCTCTCTCGCTATGCCGTAGCAGTGCAATTTCTTAAGGAATTATTCCACGCACGCCAACGGCAGTTTGTGATATATGGGCAGGCGCGCGAGAGACGTGTCCCTCCTACACGCGTGACCTTTGACCGGGGCCGAATATTGAATCACTTTAATATCTCGACGAGACACGAGACACACGACTGTCCGTTCTTTCAGCTTTCCCCGTGAGTCCAATTACATCTGTACACCGAATGCATTATAAGCTCGTTACACAGCGTTATGGAGTCATCTTAGAATCTTAGAAATCATCGACAAGCCTCGTGGGAAAGATATAGCAAAAAAAAGATCCTGATCGATATACATACCCGTGAGTACCCAGTGATGCAGGTATATGTAAGATCCCATAAAAAAAAAAACGAATACCGTCCTCCTGGCTACCAAAAAGATCGAGCCCATAGATCCTCCCTCCTTCTGGATGGCATCTAAACCCCAAGGAATCTCTCATTCGGTAGGACTTGGAGAAATTGATCTCCACACGAAATGGAACTGTACTGGTATCACGTTGCCGTCAATTATTCCCTGATTTATATCGACTCGTGCGCCATGAGAAGATCCCAGCCACGATGCGCGATCGTATCTTGATCATGGGCACGTGTACCCCTAATTGCGTACAGCGCAACTGGAGCCAGATTTCCAAGTACTTCGATATCGAAGACGAATTAGGTATCGGGACACTTATTCAATTAGTCGAATTGGTAAGTAGGTGAAATTCATGAATGATAATCATCTGGTTTATCTCATGGTAAATGACTGGAATCATTCGTTCCGTAACTTTCTCTCCTGCAAGGACAGTATACACAGCTGGTGAATATTCCCAAGAGCTTCGTAAAACTAGAGATAGGCTTGATATATTTATTGGCTCGTATGAACAGCGTCTTTAGGATTAATTAGTTATAGCAAATTTTTGATAAAGGTAACAAGTAGACCTCCGATTACAAGATATTTGATTAGGTTTACTAGAAAGTCCTCAAGGTCTTCTAGAATTGTCTCGTCCCAATGCGTATCTAATTAATTGATACGAATAGGCTATAGTCTGTCTTTATTATTATTTCATTGTTCTTAATACCCTAATTAGCTTGTCGTCATTTCTTCGCTGATGAACGGCCTCTTATCCATTTATTGGGTGGCAGGGTTGCCGTTAGATTCTCCTCGAATGTGTCAGCGGTAAAGTCCTGATCATTGACAGGTCTGTTACGCAATTTCGTACGATTGACAGGAGTCATGACAGGACTGTCAAAAGGTACGGAGGCAATGTCGTTCCTCGTACGATTATATTTGACAGCCGCAGAGTAAGACCCTAGCGACGTGGATGGTCGAGAAGATGGTGCAATTATCCTTGGAGGTCCTGAGACCCTTGGGGAAGAATGCCTTGGAGGATAATTCGCACTATGATACGAAGGTCCAGGTGGTGGCATTGGTGGTAGGATAGCTGGTGGATGACGCGGACCAGGAGGTGGACAATGTGGTCCGTATCGAGATGGTCTAGATCTGTATCTAGACCTTGGCGGTGGTAGCGGTGGTACTGCTGTCAAGGATGGTGGTGGTAAAGGTGGTCTCATGGGTGAGAAGAGTCCAAATTCAGCACAATCGAACGGATATGGTTGCGGGTATGATGAACCTTCAGGGAATCCTCTTCTGGATGGTGGATAAGACGTTGGAGCACTTCTCCAAGATTCCCGAGATTCCCGAGATGCACTGGGGGTGGCGTGCTTTCGTTTTCTTTCCCTTCTCACTGTTTTCTTCGTGGTAACATTATGATTACGTGTCTCTACTAATTTCACGTTGCTCGTGTCTATCTTCTCGCCCCTGGGTACCTGTTTCAGGCTCTCCACGTAATTCTCGCGTTCGATCCCATAACCGCGTGCCTCTTGAAACGCTAAAAAAACAGATCAATACAAGTTCGAGAAAAAGTTTTGTACGGAAGAGCGTGAGGGTCACTCTGTATACCCTGCGAAAGAGAAGTAACAATGAGAAAAGCTCGATAGCGATGCTATGGCTTTATATGAAGATTGTACAGGGTGGTCGTCGATTTCAATGAATATCAAGCTGAAGACGGAAGAAATGAGCCTTAGTGTGCTTACAAGTACGTGTAAACGCTCGTGTGAAATATATGAGAGAAGCTTCGGGCTAAGAAGTATTACTTAGCGTTTCAAAGTGGCATTAATACCAGCGATCGGATGCCAGGGTCGGGTAAGTGGAGGAAAGAAGATATAAGCTACAGCCGTCTGGATGCTGTAACTCCCATCTCGTACCGGCGCGCTAACGGAGTATCATATTTACATACGGTGGTGACACTAAACGCCCTGCTTTACGAGGCGGCCCTGCGTGAAATATCGGCGGAGCAACCCTCGATCGTCGATCGTCGATCTGCGAATGGATGACGAGGGTAAAGGATGAACGGGTATAAAGTCGTGGGAGTTGATGCTGGTATCGAGGCAGTATAATTGATATCGTTATAAAGCGATAGTCGAAGGACACGTGTCGGAAATTTCACTTGGCGTTTATCATCCTGATATCGTTTGGCTCGCGTGGTACGCGGGTACGGGAAGTGGAAAATTTCCTCTGAGAGAAAAACACCTAGGTTTAACGTGCCTCTTAACTCGAGTCGAAATCGTTGAACCGTCGGTAATATAACTTCTGGCCACATTAGCCGAGATTAGGTCAGGGCCGTCGAGAATCGTGGTTTAAAGGCCAGTGTTAAAGGGGTAGCAATAAAATCCCATTTTCCCATCTCCAATCCTAATTAAACCTGGTAACTCCGTATTGTCTCTATGGTGTAGGCGCCGCTTTTTGGATACTGATTTTATCTTTCTGAATTATGGGTATCTACCGATGCTTTGCGTCATGGCTTAGTAATTATCAGCGGTGTAGATTTCACTTGGATTTAGAATACCGACGAGAGAAAACCGAGCTGATGAATCTTTATGGGTTGTACCGAACGCTCATCTCGGATATCCGTACTGAAGATGACATAAGATGAAAGGATTGTCTTCTCGCAAAATAATACTTTACCATTATCAAACCGACCCAGACGACTGGACGTTTCTAAGGGATGGAAATTTTTAATAAAATCTTTTAATACCGTTACCTTTAAGTGCGTCCTGGTATTCCCAGCTTAATTGCTGCACGAGATATCTATAATAAAAAAAGAGAAGAGAAACGGAATAAGAGAACGTGGAGTTTGCGTGCTAGAAGGCCCTAGGAAAAACGAATTAGATTTCTATCAAAGTACGTAAAGCGACGAAGTGACTTCCTATAATGTCGAAAAAAACAACCGAACTTCTTCGTTACGACCGAAATTCGTGTTTCCTAAAGAATGCCACTTCACGTACGAGGATTCCTCAAGAATTTCCAAGCCGACTATAAATACAATTAGCTAATTAGACCTGTATATAGTCGGTAACGATTAGCATACTCATGCTCGGACCAAAAGTCATAGAACTACATTATCTATATATACAATAAGAAGCGAAGTACTTACCGGCAGATCATATATCCGGTGCGATTGACCCCATGAGTACAATGGACTCCTATGAGATCATCTGTAACATAAAGAAAATTATTTCTCGGTAAGATCGATAAGAAAATATCACGAACGTCCGTCTCTTATCACCGATATGAACCACCAAAGGCAACAGCTAAAAGAAAAAAAAGTAACTCAAGCAGATTTTACAATGATCGTATGACAATTTTTATACGCAATAAGCCGTACAGTCCCACAGAAAAATAAAGTATCAAAGCCAAGAGTTTTACGAGCAGCTAACTTTCTCGATGCCTCGTCCTTCCTTTCCCTAGTAACTCATGATCAATCACCTGGTTAATTTGGCAACAGATCGATAGTGATTTGTACCCATCGTACCCGAAGAGGCTCTCCTCACGGATCGTACACGGTGCCGCGCGTGTATCGGCGGGAGCGCAGTTAATAAAAGAAGTGAAAAAAGGGGGAGGGGAAGGGAGAGAGAGAGAGACAGAAAAAGGAGAAATAAGAACGAAAGAAAAAGACACGAGGAGAACCCGACCGAACAAGACAAATTGCTCGGGAGTCTCCGAACCGTGATAGAATAAAATACAAAAAAGTGAGGTTAAGCGTTCTTGCGTAATATACTAGCAAAAGTCACTCTTCTCTGTCGGTACTGATCACTGTTGTATCTTGACCAATGGTTTGCTCTTCGTGGTATATCCTTATAAGGAATTTTTATCGCTCTCCCAGTATACGCCATGGAACCACGAAATAAAAGCATCGCGAGTATCACGATTCCATGGATCATCAATTTAATCCGCCGAGCGTGCGCCGCGGCCCGCGTCGAACCCAGCAAGGGGCTGATTATAATATTATCGCAAATTGCCGGCAAAAAGCTGCGACGAATTCACGAGGAACCTCGCGACCCTGGCGCATACGAGCCAGTCACGACGTCATGCCCGAGCTGCATACCTTCTACGAGGAAAGTGTAGCTTTAATGGGGAAGCACACGTGTAACGGGCTCTGCATTTTTTATTCGACGCTACTACGTCGTTTACTTTGGTATCATTAAAGCTACGTATTTAAGGCGAATATTCATTGGAAGGAAGGAATTAAAAATCACTGTTAAAATCATCCAATATCACGAATAGTTCAGGAGTCACGATCATTAAAAATCAGACATAGGACAGTAAATTCTAGAAAGGGTATCACCTAGAATTCGGGTGACAGGTATGTCTGTCTTTCTCTTACCCGTGCGAACGCTCATAAGTCCGTTTCTCTCGCACTCGCAGCAGGTATAGAAAACTTGAAAAATCTTTGAGGAAAGGAAGAACCTTCTTCTGATCGATCGATCAAAATTGCCAGTTTACGAAAGACGTCTTTAAGACGTAGTCACTTAAGAATGTCTACCACACTACTTATTTCACGCGTCTCGAAAGGGACTTCCTCGAGACATCTTTCTGACGCGTATCCTTAACAGAGTACCTTCTGACAAGTAATTTCAAGCCAGTCAAGGGAAAGTTTGTCAGATTAAAGAGCTGTTGACTCGAGTCAGACGTTTCATGGCGAAGATCGTTCAGGTTCGCCAAAAAATGGTCTAATTTACCGACTCCATACATATATAGAGGTAAAGGTCATAAGGTCACACCTAAAAACGAGAAGGTAATCCGAGTTGCTCTCGTTTGCTCATTCGACCTGGATGCGGCGTCAGCTCATTCCTCCGTGCGCGTTATCTCCCACGAGGTCATCTCAGCCGACTTTGCATGCTGAGTAACTTATATGCCTAGTAGGAGACAACTGAGAGGTCTTATTCCAGGAACACGTCGCCATCTAATGCGAATCTGGAGCGTGCACCCTGGCGCGCATATTCGCAAACTGCGCAACGAGATAAAATCTTTTAAATGGATTGCGAGATCGTTATGGGATCGTTTCGCTGGATTGATTTTATACGTATACTCGGAAGGAGTACAGGCTAGACGAAAATTAGCCGTTTTAAGAATCAATCTTTCTTTCTAGCTCTATATCCATAATCTGATATACCCATATGCGTACTCCGCTTAAATACGTGAAGACGTAAGATATACGGACACGGCCTGAACGTATTGTTAGACTTGCCGAGTACCTGAAGACCCCCTGCTGTTACTAAGTTCAAATCAAACATCAGTCAACGGTAGTGCAACAGTGGTAAAAATAATGTCCAATGTATCATTGTAATCCAGATACAGGGATCAGGATCTAGTCGATCCAGGATCCGTTGATGAACCATCAATGGCTTTGAGAACGTCAAGTGGTACGGTTAGGCGGGAAATTCAAAATTTTTCTTAACAGACCCCTTGAATCTGTGTTATAATTAAGTTTGAATGACAATACTTAAGAGGTTGGTGTAACCAAGCTGGGCTGGGTTACGTGAAGTACTCGTGGTTCGTAGGTACAAACAATTATGTCCAGGGCGGTACGTATCACTGTCGATCACGCGGCTCCATCAAAGACAAGATCATCGATCGTATCTCAGAATCCATTGATCCACTGTATGGGTGGTAGGGACGTCCTACGATCGGCAGTAATACATTTGGAGAATAGACACGTTCATCTTCGAGAAATTCTAGTTAGGTAACGTCGGTAAGTATGGTATATGGATGATATGTATAACACTGTTCTAAATGATCTCATGATTTTTTGGTGGCTCAAAGTGAATACGACGCAGGACTAAGAGAGTGCTGGCTTCGGGCTATGAATCTGTGCCACTCCCTACGCGCATGGTTTTTCGGGCTACCGGAGTAGTCACGGAGTATCCTGAAGGGACGTGGTTAATGTGGCAATATGATATATATGCAAGGATGGGTTCAAATAGCCTCTGGTGAATTTGAAGGAACGATGCTAGTTGGTAGCAGCCATACGTGAGAAACTGACAGTGCGATCGGGTTAACTATAGGAATTATCTTAGTTAGTGTCTACCACCCACCATGTTGGTGCAAATACGTAATTCGTAGGAAAATAGATAAAATATTGTAGAAAAAAAATAAATCAACGATCGATCACATACGTATCTGTGTCTTATATGGGATAAGGACAATTCCTGTTTGATAATATATATATATGTATATATGGAAACATATAAGGCCCAAAATGAAAGTGCCGACCTAAGGGCTGAACTAAGGGCTGAACGTGCAGGGAGACACGGAGAGATAGCGACATGTGGATCCATGATAATGCCCAAAGGACCCAAAATCAACCGGTGCCCACTTGATATTGGGTATTGGGTATTGATAAAAACTAAGTGGCGACCGATGGATGGGCCTTAGCGGTCCCTTTTGCTTCGGAATGCGTCGTCCAAGTCACTGAGACTCGTTCATGGTGTACAGTCGACCTTCTTCCTCGTGCGTCCTGGGTCCTATTTCAGTTGTTCTCATTTATCCATTTACTATGGTACCTGATCGCTGTGTATCCGTAGATCGAGTCCAGAAGGATCTATACGAAATCTAGATCCTCACTGACCTTCTTGGGACCTACAGGAAGTCTACGGAGAAGTCAAAGCAAAACGAAGTATGACAGAGTGCAGAGAGGATGAGAAGCGCTTCGAGCAGCAACTTTCTTCTTTTCTTAGCCGGTTGATAAACGGCGGCAGATAATTAACAACAGGGCATATATGCATGTATGCGCTCAACTGCAAGTACATGGCGTGGGCGATTACCTCCACTCTTCGAACGCGAGTGCTCGAAATGCGTTCTGAAGATGGCTAACGAAATTTTCAGGGACGGAAGCCGAGTCGCGATCTCACGAGTAAAAATGAGGAGGCCTGCTCCGGGCCTCTGGGGTACTCGTTCTTCGCGTATGGCATAACATTGCCGGCGCCATAACCGAAAGTAAATTAGGAAGACCCTAATGGTACAGTCAAGCTAAAATATATCGTCGCTGAGAAATACCTTTGTATTTGGACTTTACGTCTGTTTACGTGTTAACTGTAACGATGAGCTTACCTGGTCCACCGGTAGAGGCGAAGTCGTCCATCACTTTGAAGAATCTGCAAAAAAATGTATATATATATAACGAGCATGTGTATAATCTCTAAGGTGGACGACAGTGGTACCAAAGTTTCATTTCCACGGTTGGTAATAAAATCGAAGTTGTTACGGTTACGAGGGAGAAGGTTGGATAATGGAGGAAGTGCCGTAAAGGAATAAAATTAACATTTTATCGAGTCCGCGGGGCAGTAGCGCCGAATTAGCGCCAGGGCGTGATATACCCAGGGTTCTCGAATTTATAGCCGGTCAACCCTTATTTATTTTCGCGATCCTAATAATTTCGATCCCGACGCTGATAATCGACGCGCCTGCCCGTGTATCGGAGATGGTGGGTAAGGACCGATCGAATTTCCACCGAATCGATAAAATAATAATCAGCTAAATAAATATTCAAATATGGTAACCGCCGGTTCGCTCTCTTTCCCCTTTTTTTTCTTCCTTTCCTCATCTTTTTTCTTTCTTTCCTCAGGCTTCCCTTCCATGTAATAGCGTCGTAATAGGTATGCAGAACGTGCAGTCAACTTTTGAGTATACGGTAACGAGGCCTACTAACAGTGTTGCCTTGCAGAAAATGCTGTTACGATACATATATACATACGCGTGAGTAATGTACAGGTCGATTCAGTCCGGTTTTCGCGTGGGGCCCTAAAGGGGAGTCGCGGCGCTAAACGATTTGATTAGAGAATCGCCGAGGCCCCAGGAACGTTTCCAGGAAGGTTAGCGGCTCCCTTTGTGATCATCCCGAGGAGGGAGCTTCCCCTTCTACTCTTCCTCGACTCTTTGCAGATTCAAAGATAGAGGGTCCAAGCTTGTAATAATTCACGGATGGGTGCCGTGCATCATCCCTTTTTTTTTCCTTCGGGATAACTCGGCTTATTAACGAATTAACCTACGACTACTCGATAAATTATCAGGAAGAGTCACGACGAGATCCCCGTTCGCATTCCCCAGGACATTCCATCTTCGATTCCCTCTGCAGCATAGGGGCCCATGGTACTCCGGAGTCCCTAATAGGAACAGGGAAGAGGAATCCTCTGGTGAAATCGTTCCACTCCGTATCCAGGATCTTGATAGAAATCGATGTAACTCAAACCTTTTTTCTTCGCATTCTCCCGTACGATCAGGCGGGGGTCCCTATATAACTCTGACTCCCCTTGAGAAAAGTTGCCGGCAGTCATTGTGTGCAGGGGGGCCCTGATTGTGCGGGGCCCTATCGAAGGCCTTAATAGGCCGTTTTAACGCCCTCATCCCTTTCATCTTCGACGCAACCCCCTACAGCACCGATTAGTCTAACGTGATTATAACCACTAACTCACTTCACTCACTCACCAACTCACCGACTCATTCTCTTCTGGTTCTATGTCTAATATCGTCTGGATATAAGGTGGCCATTACAAATGAGGCCCCCCCTTTAACTCATAATGACTCTCACAATGTCAGTTTGGGCCCGCGCCAAGTGCCGCATTCATTTCATCCCTTCGAATCGACTGTATTTAACGAGTAGCAGATCCTTGCATTCCCTCCCCTTTATACACTCCAAGTTGTAGAGATAACAGAATCAAAAATGGCGGTCTATACGAATTTCAACGAAGGAAATAAAAACGTCGAGCTGACACGGACATTTGGAATTCGAAAATTCCGAACGATGGTGGCTAGTGAAAAAAAAAAATACCAAGGTATCAATCAGCCCATAGGGTGAGCACCGGCGAGCACCTTCAGGATGAAATATCGAAATAGTGGCTGAAGGGTGGGCCAGCACACGGCGCCCTGTGAAAAATGACGAGCGTTAAATTAATTTGACTCGGATTTGAATTACAGATTCGTGACCGCGGCTAGAGAGAAGTGTCGGTATGGTGTCGGTAGGAACATGACGGTTCGCGCCGTACCCAGTGGGAATCCGCCACCTCGACTGATCCTCCGAAAACCAAATCCGAAACCGCACCGCCAACGTACGCTGATACATTCTCTCTCGGTCTCTCGGCAGCCCCCAGAGTGAATCGAACATCAATATTTATAAAACCCACCATCTATCAGCGAGTCGCTTCCCACTAAAAATACTACGTCAATCCCTCAGACTTTCCGCAGGCTCAGACACTCGTAGCAAATCCACCCTTAAATGTTTAAAAACCGTTCTTACCACATCCCCCTCAAAGCTGTCATGCATCTTCCTCTTAATCCCTTTGCTACCCCCCTTTAGTATAAGATCCACGTTAATTTGCCGCATATCGAAAATATCTCGAAAGTATCGTTGTCGCATTTCCACGATGCCGATTGGTCGTCGCTGTCGTCGTTCGATGCGTGTGAATTTGCTGCTTGGCGTGCGAGTTCACGACAAGCAGTAAATTTGACAGATTGCGGTTACTTTAGAAACGTGGTAATTTTTTAATCGTTTATGGAACGCTTGGTTCGGTGCGCCCAATAGGCCTCTGATTTTCATATAAAATTCCAACCTTGACCCACCTATTGTCAACTGACAAAATGGCCTATCGATTAAACACGAAATTGACTGTTTTTCTAACAAGATGGAAAGGGGATAGTTAAGACGTATCGTTGAGTACGAGACGCGATGAATGAACGAGGCATTAACTGGTATTATAAGCAGCCTAGGCGCATCGGTATTGTCCGGTGTGAATATAGCGGCAAACCCAAGGCAGGGAACAAGGAGAGATACATGGAGCTATGAACAGCATTTATAGCCGCGTGATAGTCGGACATACGTGGGGCTCATTTGAATATCGCGGCGTGTGTGGCCGAGAAACGTGCGCGCAAGCGCCCACCGGTGACTACTACTACGTATGTCAGTACGCGTGTAATACGCAACGCGCAAACGTACATTACACCTCGATCGCATGCGTGTGCGCGCACGCATCGCTAGAGTAAGGAGTCCTGTACGCGCGCGCCCGATCGTTGATTAACGGCTTTGTTTCGCCGAGCACGCGAACCCGCAATTATTCAGCCGGAACGAAGCGTTCGCGCGGCCCGTTATGTAGAACAGCGTAAAAGGACGCGACGCGATAACGTCTTCCTCGCGATGCTCTTTTTATCATCCAGGAATTTACGGTACGAGCGGCCGGAGCTCGTTGCGCTACTGTTTCCACGCATTTACAAGCGCTCGCTACCAACCCGCCATACTTTGACAAATACCAAATTTTCAACCGTCACCGTTCTTTTGAAATCCAAATTTTTCAGTGAATCCATCCCGAGTTCAATATTTATTCAAATTTTTCATTATTCTTGTAAATCATGAGCTGCGGCTATGGAGGACCTGCTGGACCCGATCCCTACGTTCCGTATTCAGCGCACGAGATGTATTTCAATGGTTATGAAATAATCGAGGATTTATAATCGATCTACGTTTCTTTTTACAATCTTTATAGATCCCCACCGGAAGGAGGAAGACTCTATAATCGACAACCTCTGGATCTTTACGGTGGTGGTGCCCGAAGACAATTGGTCTATGACGATGACGAAGTTTACGTACCAAATTCACTAGGACGTCCTCGGGATCCTACGGGATCCATATACTCCAAAAGACCAGGACAGCATTGCAGATTAGGACCTATTCGAGGAATAGGAAATCGTCCTGATCTAGCGGAAATGACAGGAGTGGCGATAGCGCGCCGTCGACTGAGCTGTGAGAATCTATTTTTAGTACCGATCGTAAGAAGGAGTCGTTTTCAATAGAAGAAGGAAAAAAAAAGTCTCAGCGACCATTCGGCATAGTCGCCATTATCCAAGGATGTTATTGTCGCAATGAGAATTTCGTGACGCGTTACTTTAATATCGCAACCTAATGCCGTACCCTTATGTCGCAACGGTTTAACACTTTCGACTCTCATTTGCGCTTGACTTTTAAATCTTACTTATATACGCCCGATAATGGCCTCACACAACGAGGAAGACTGACTGCGAGGATGTTCCTCGTAGAATTTTCTGCGTCTTGTCATCTTTATTACGGCGATTTACATAATACAATCTTACAAAGGTTGCGAACCGTTTTATACGCGCAAGCACCTACGCCCTCTGGTTGGTTCACACGTTCGCTCTCTTACCAGTAAAGGCTCTCACGGGGCTATCACTTTCGGTATTTATTTCATCGGAAAATCATTTCGTGTTATGCACCGTCGATGCGCTTACGAATATCCACCGAATTGCTTGAGCATTGCTGGATCGAAATATCTGACCGTGTAATATACCGTGGGAACATTTATTTCCAGTCGACAACGACTCGGATAGCGAGGACGACGACGATGCCGAAGTGCCTGGTGAGTGATTAGCTTTGAATTCCATACGGAGGAAGAATATTTTTTAATAGAAAATTTTAATTTAAAAAAATAGTTCAAGTTGACAGAAGACGCAGAGCTAGTCTTCCTGCGCAGCCACTACCCAATTGTTTTCCTGGACAATCCCGTCTTGCGATGATGAGACAAATGAGAGGAAGGAATATCAGTCAACAAGCGCCTAGAATGTCTTACGTCACTAAGGGAGGTGGAAGAGTAATGAGAGTATGAAAAAAAATGGCAAATTCATTAACGATTTTCGCGTAACAGAATTCTGTAATTAATTACGAATTATCGTTATTCGCAGATGTAATCGAAGAATTTCTTGGAGATATCGAGGAAAAAAAATTTCGAAAATTTTTCAATAAGACAAATACGAATCTACGGTGGAACTACTTCGAGCTCTCTAGTGTGTAAAGCAAGTCTTTGCCGGGACTATAGTGTCGACTGCCGATCCACTTGTTGTATCTAAAAGAAGATGAAGCAGGTTGCGCAACCACAAGATACATGGAGTGATCCTGAGCATATATCTGGGCCGCGTCAAAAAATTTATTCTGTAAAGTCCATCACTCGTGAGGCTCGTGCTTCCTGAGAGGCAGTTCAATGGCAACGTAAGATCGCTCGTGTTTGAGGATGTTTAATGCATGGCCTGGCAGCCTGATCGTAGGTAGGTGAATGGTTCCCGCTGTTTGTACGGCTGTAGTCGCTGAACGAACCACGAAGCACCGGGGCTCAGACTTGGGAACCCTGAAGAGATCTTAGAAGTACTCCGCAAACACTTTGAACGACTGTTTCTCAATCGGTGCCCCACGCGCGTCCATGAATACACTCTCGAGCGATCAGCAGCAGCAACATCAGTAGTAGCAGTAGCAACAGCAACAGCAGCAGTAGCAGTAGCAACAGCAAGAGCAATAGGAGTAGTTTGATGATCGCGCATCCTCCCTGACTGGACCAAAAAACTTCTAAATTCTTAAGACCGTAGCATGCACTTGATAAATTATTTGAAATTTTTCTGAGACTTTCAGCACTCGTAATCGGAATAGTGTTAACGCGTAGATAAGTGCAGTATTCGAAAATCCGGCAGAGCATAATAAACCGGCGCAAATTTACGTAATGAAGAGATCGGCCCGGGTGGTCCAGAGAGATGCTTCGGGTCTCACGTCCAGAGATCCTCGGGAGCGAGGATGATCCTCGTACTCTCCTCGAGGTGAGGTCTCCAGGTGATGGCACGTAAAGTAAGAAGTAACGCACATTATGCATACGAGAAACATCACGTGAGTTACCACCCACAATCAAGTCCCAACTGTTTCTCTTTATCTTTCCCATCCTCCCTGGTCCATCCTCGACCCATCAGACTACAGACTCCAGACGAGCTCATGTCAAAATATTTGAGATGGGTTCACCTCGACCCGTGCTCTTCGGGCCATGGACCGATCACCTTTACGTCCGGGAGGCTGTGTCGCAATTCTATCATTTCGCACTCGCGTAGTTCACATAACGCGAAACCATATAAAATCCCATAGAAAAAAAAAGAATATACGAGATCGTCTCCCACACGGGGAATGGCTAGAATTTCCAATGGGGGTTGAAGCGTGCCTAAATTAATTCAATGGCGAACATCGACAAACTCTCGACTTCAAGACTCGCGAGAACCGATCTTGATCCAAGTCCCACCTTCCGATTCTCCTCGTTGCTGGTGTCTCCTTACGCCCCATAGGATGTATGGCCATTGTCTTGCAATACGAGACAGGGAACACGCGAAAACCTATGTTCGACGTCTCGGCGAATAAAGACGTCGCGCGGTGAGGCGCCAAACACCCACGTGCAGCGACCCTGGGGGAGAGCAGTCCACCGTATTATTCCTCGCCAGCAAGGATCCTTCCACCAAGACGAGAATTGATCATGGAACTTGAGGAATTTACCAGGAACATATCTTTCAGCCAGAGTACCAGCCATTTATTTTACGTCCAAGGAAAGAAAAGAAAAAAAAACGTTGCTGCGTTAGATCCCCGTTACGTCTAACCGTGCATTAATCCCCCACTCCACGAATTAACGTATCAATTAACATGGCATTCCATGCAAAATTACTTAATCAAAGCCCGTGAAGCTAACGAGATACTATCATCAAGATTATCATTGGTTACCCGTGGTACATGTTACACGAGGTGCAAGTTTAATGTACCGAGAGACATCCTTATCTTCGTCACTCTCATACCGAGATTCATCTGACACATAGATGCACATAGAATATATGACCAGCATCCAGTAAACATCCCATACGAAACGACTGTACGTTAACCATAAGATTATTCCCAGCATCCCAATAAGATTTCCTACCTTTTTCCCCCCATTAACATAATACCGAGCTACCAATGCGAGAACGTCTACCGAATCCCACTGACTTCCCTTTGAAGCCATACCGACGTTATTATCAATATTATTTGTCCATTTGTCAACGATTTCACGAGACAAACATCAAGCGACGTTTCTAAGCGCGACTATACTCTACGACAATTCACTCGGCTCCAGGCCGGTTCGCTTCTCGACGTTGACCAAGACGCCAAGGAGGAGCAAGATGATCGAGTACTCCTCAGCCCAAGGGATTCTCCTCGAACATGCAAAGTCGGACGGCATATAAAAAAGCCCACCGCGCCAAGAGGTTCGTGCTAACGAACGAGACACGGTTGTCACAACACGTCACGATTAACATACCTTCCGCGTCTCAGCTTAGGAAACAAGACGAGCAATCAATCTATACGAGTTTCGTCGATTAAAAGTCAAATCACACGAGTCGACTGTTTAGTCGGATGAAAGCTTCGGTCGGTACCTGATAATTCGATACGTCATAAATAACACGTAATAACATTAGAAATTCATTATAGAATAACGTGCTGTTTAATTCGAATACGATGGACTCCCTTGAACGCATACGTTTCTCACGCGTGTCTCTATATGTTTCTCCAACAAGGAGAATTCGGTAGCGCCAAGTTACGCGTCACCTGGTAATTATAATGCATCTGATAAGTGGCGCCAGTCCGTCCTACGCGGTACAGTACCGTAGCTATACGTAGAGGTGCACTACTGCAAGGGCCCGAGCAATCCGATACGGTCAAAGAGCGCATTACGCCATTGTGATTGATGAAACTGGCAGACAGAAAGAGTGCACGGCTAACAGGAAGAGTTTCGTGTTACACGTACTTCATTTCTTTGCCGTGATTGGATTGTTTGGCGCGTGGGTTGTTTTCGGCAGCTTACGTGAACTCTTGACCTTGGTACGGTGCCTCTCTTTGGTAATATTAAAAATGCACCTTTAAGGTCATACCGTTAATGGTGAATTGTAAAATAATGACTTAGGGGACACTCGCAACGCCTTTCGCAATTGACACGACCTAGGCAGTAAGTATTTACTGAAACCTTGCAGCTAGTAGTAACGATTAGCACTGCCATTAGTATTACCATCTAGTACTAGTGCTACTAGCACGAGTATTGACCACTACTGGTTTTCTGTGGTCTGAAAGCCCAAGGTAACTTTGCCGTGGGTTTATGTATAGGCGCACGAGAGTTCAAGGATATCTAGTATATTAAGTGGCGCCTAGTTTCACCTCTGACCCCGTTCCTTACCTTTCGGCGAGTTAACCGATCCAATCCTATCAAGGATGCAGTTAATTACGACTTGCGTGGCTTTGCCGTTGCTCACGAAGCCATCAGCGACTCAAAGAGATCAACAAGGAATTAAGGAGCTGCCTCTTGCGCGCATTCCTACGGCCCGTTAAAAGGCCAACGTGAATCAGACTTTTATATAGGAATTATACAAATTCACGTAAAGTCCATGAATCTTTAGCGAATGCCTTATTATATGGTCAAAAGAGATGTCCTTGTTATATTTCTGGGAGGAACAGCAAGGTATCGCATAAGAAACATTTATATAGAGATAAATCGTACAGGCGGTTTATTGCTTGAAAAGTGCATCGATATGGCTGAAGAAAATATTCATAAAAATTTCCTATGATGATAAAATCGCCTGAAAAAGAAAAATTCAGCAAGCCTCCGTATAGCTATCGTACTGAAGTATATTCCCGTAGGAGCTAACTGGCACGCAATACCTCCCGGTAGGGAATGAAGATCGTAAGCGGGCAAGAGGCAGCGCCTCGTTACGACTGAAACGCAAAGACGAGACGACAGTGACGGCGCAGTAAAAGTCTCCGTATTTACGTACAGCCTCCGCCGTCGTGTCTCCCTGGCCGTTGGATTCAAACGGCGTCTGTAAAAGGTCTTCCACGTACAAGAAGGATTTCCGTACGTTTTCGAATGATATCGTTCCCCTTAGCTTTGCTATACGAGCGCTCAATATCCTTGTACGTTACGTTACGATACTGACAAAAAAAAACTAAAAAAGAGAGAAATTTACTATGGTCTTAGCTAGAGGGCAAAGTCCTTTGAGTGTAGGAAATATTTTCGGTCATTTCGTATACGAGATCGAGGGAGGTGGAGAAAAAACGTGGAGGAGGATCACAGAGAGAAGTAACAGGACGAAAGGAGTAAGTAAGAACGAAAGGAGAGAAAATGAAAAGAGACGTTAATACAGGGCGAGAGTAGGTGCGGGAGAGTGCGCGAACGATGCCCAACGTTCGGTAAATCATCGGACGTTTATTGCAGTTAATTAGCCGGCTGGCCAGTCCGCGGGCCTGTTTTGCATGCGAGAGTCGAAGGGAGGTTGCGTGAGACGAAGTGTGCGTGTCGTGCGAGTAGGAGCGCGTGTGCGTGGCGCCGTGCAAAGGTTAAACACGCTCCTCCGTCTCCTGAGCAAGGAGCTCGCCGCGCCGCGACGCTCCGCGCCAGGCATCCCGGTGCATACAAGCCCATAACCTCGACGCGGCACACGGGTTCCTCTTGAACTGTCATCGACTCGTTTTGTACGTTAGCGGCTTTCCCGCCATTTTTCATTAACACGGTAGGCGTCGAATGACGAAATTCAGTGAAACGCACTGAATGCACGAGATAACCTTGACTTTGACTAATTGTACGGATGGTCTAATCGATACTCACTGATTGACGCAATTCTGATGAGGAACCACCCTCCCGGTTACGTAGATCTTCCTGTAGGTGACGCCGGCGTTGATAATATCCTGAAATGGAACGAGGTGATGATGAGTAATTTTTAAATAATCTTTGAGGAGTCGTGGGAGAGGCCGAGGGGAGGGGGTATGCGATGAATAAAAAAAAAAAATGGGTAACGCGCGTGGACAAGCTCATGGGTTCACGGCTAGTTTATGGCTATAAATCAATCATCGAGTGATAGTACCCGGCGTCCTATCGGTATCGAAGGTACGCATCAGGTTGGCCAACCGCGCCACTAATTATCGAGGCTAATTATTACACAACCTTTGTTAATTATGAATAATTATAGGGCTGTGGGTGCGGGAGGCGGGCTGTGTTAGTGTAACAACGCGTATCGGTTACATGCGGCGGCTCCGGCTTTGAAATCGGAAAACGAAACGAAAGCGCTAAGCCAAAGGAGAACCGAAACGCGATGATCCTCGGATGACGATCAGCCTGTACATCCACTAGCATCACTATAATACCATCAGCATCATCATTCGCGTCCACTTCTCTCTCTACTCTCTCCCCTTCGTCCTCCTTCGTATTCCTCATCCACCACCACCTCCTCCTCCTTCTCCTCCTCGACAGAGACATCTTCTACAAGGGAGACACGTATGCATATGCATGAACCTCTCTATTATCTATCCCCTGTGGTTCTCAAACATTCACGACTTCTCTTTATCCTCGCGACTCGCAAAGTCATTAAAAAAATAAATATCTTCAGGGGCTGACTAAAATTAGCCTTACGTAATATAATCTTTGACTAGTCGAATACACTTGAGATTCGATCTAAAATAGAATTCCATGTAATTGTTTTACCTAAGAAATTAAATAAATACACGGGACCACCTTAGACACGAATATATTTCTTGTTATTAAAGTAACAATAGAATGATGACTTTTCATAAAAATTACTTAGACCGTGGTACAAAATGGTTCAGGTACATTGATAACCACTGTGAAGTTACCCCGCTCGCTTATATTAAACCAATTATATCTGGCTGATTGGTGGACGTGACACTGACAGCGGCGATACGTGCACAGTCCCTCTCCCCTCGATTCCTCCGAACCCCCTCCCGTGCCCCTTGAAAATCGGAACTAAAAAAAAGGGCCGAGGTACCTTTGGGTGTCTCGATTCTCGAGGTTTCTCACTCAGCCACCGTTTCCCTCTCTCTCTCGTTCTCATCTCTCCCACCAGGATCGAGCTACTCTCTCGGGGCCGTAATGCTCAAACTCAACGGCCACAGGTTGCCGTACGTATAGCTCGATGGCTCAAAGGCTCGATAGCTCAAAGACTGAAACCCGTTACTCGCGATACCCACAAACAGCTACCGATGCCGGCTGCTCGAATTCTCTCAGCTTCTTTCTTCATCATCTCTATACGGTTGGCTGACGGATCAGGCCGAGATAAACCATCGGGTTTATCTTTTCACGTTGTCGTTACCGGGGTTTGGGACTGACGTTCTCTCTCTTTCTATTTTTTGGGCCCTTGACATCCCTTCGTGCTTTGGAACAATCGTATTATACTGGGTGACGGTGCCTTTTGCTCTCGAACATGATTCAATGTCGAGACAAACACGCTGCGAGTAATAAGTGGGACTGTAAGTCTGTAACTCGATCGTATCGGGGGAGAACAAGGGTTGACTTGTAATTGCATTGTGCTATACTGGCAGGGACTCTGTTTGGTTAGTACGAAACAGTTTGGATATAGCTGAAGTGCATTTAGTTAGATTTTTATGGGATAACGTAATAAGAGAAAAATGTAATAGTGACGTATATGTATTAGGAACGGGATTGATTATTACGGAGGGGATGGAATCTCCCGATGGGCATACCCAACCCCATTGATACAATCTCCATGGTCCATTATGACGTCCTTTGTTTCACTGAATGAGTTTCGTTTTTTCTACTCCTGTCAAAGGGACCAGGGAAAGGGACAACCCGAAGGGGTTCATTAGGTAATCTGCTCCAATTAGGCAGGGGTGACACCCTGGAATTTATGAAAGGATTATTCATCCTGATATTATTAAACTCGACGAGGCGTATCGTGTTCAATAATGAAAAACAGAAAATCCCATAAATTTCAGTTCGATGCGTTGGAAGAGCTATATCGTGACTACAGTCTCACGTGTGATCAATACGAAAATTATGGAAGTCAAGGCTCGTACGTGGATTCTCACTTTTTCTTGCTTATAGATAAGAGTCCACGCATACCGGTTAAAATCCGTGGCTAGAAAAATAAATAAGTAAAGGAGATAAACAGAGAAAGAAAATGTAGACAAGTTTAAAAGCAATGGGCAGGAGATGCCGAAACGCGGGCCTCACGAGCTTATTAATATAATTGATCGGTCTTCGGTTCTGACAGGTCTGACCTAGAAAACTCCAACCCGTCTAGTCCGCTCGATCGGACTGTTCACCAGCTATTCCAAAAATCTAATAATAAGTTCATTAGTCGCATCCCTACTTCGGGTTCCTAAGGATATACCCCGAAGGCCTGCTGGACTCTCACCCGCTACAAATTAACCAGGCCCCCATGGCCGCTCATAAATGCTTAATAAAGTCAGAACTGCCCCCAACGTGTTGAGATATCAGGCCTCCTTTTGGAACGGCAGGTGAAGTAAAAAGAGAGAAAAAAAAGGACAATGACGGAGACGGCAAGATACGTGGTTGTATGACGAAGGAGGATGGAGAATATGAGAGGATGGTGAGCATCGTCGAGGAGTCGAGATCGACAAGGAGAGAGAGAGAGAGAGGAGAATGAGTGAACGGAGAAAGATGTCTCTCTGATATCTGCCGGATCAAGGAATGCAGCAGGTGACAGCTTGAAGTCGCCACGTGAGAACTTTTAGGCTCAGCGACTAAACGGTAAACGTCATTAGCGTGCTGGCAAAATTTGGGCCTTATTTAATTAACCTATAGAAGACGGGAAGTCGACTTCTTGGATCTACGTCGATATCATACTTTTCCTACGGTATCACTTTAACATATGTATTAAGATTTCAAATAAAAAACTGTACAAGTCGTTAAAAAATCCACCCGTCCTCTAAAGGTTAAGGGACATTTTTTTTTCATAAAGAATCGATATAGTTTATCTCGATGCATTTTTGTTATCTTAAAAAATCATGTATATTTTTATATCCTTACCTTTCTGTCGTAGTAGCGATCAGAGTCCGTTAAGTCAACCACGCATTTCAGTCGTGGAAAAGCCTGTAGCATCAGGGAAGTCGTAAACCTGAAAGAAGAGGTAGTCATCGATATTAGAGAATGATTATACGTGGAATTGGACTCCTCCGCGCGAAGCCGTGATCTCGATGACTGGATGATATATCGTGGACTTTAGGGATGGAGGGTTGCATTAGGCGGGGGTGTTGGTCCAAATAGTTTCAGCATCCCTTACAATATATCAAAATACCTGGACCACTGAGTGGGCACGTGCATGTTGGACTTGAAACGCTTTGTCTTAAGGAACGACCCTATAAATAAACAGTCTCCACCCCTGTGCCCGGAGCTATTAACGAAAAAAAAAATCGAGAGAAATTTATCGCGCTGGTTAATCGATTTAAAATCCACTAACGAACCGCTAATGTGACCTGACTGATTTATTTTTATACGAGAGAAAAAAAAATTTTTTACCCCCGTAGATAAAAGAATTCCAAAATTCCTCAACACCTCAAACCGAATGAAAATATTTCCAAAAATTCTTACTATCTTCAAATATATGCAAAAATATACAACGACCAGGTACGTTCGTCTATCCCGATTTCCACGAAGCGAAGCGTCTACTTAATTATTTGATATGAAAATCATCCACCGACATGGGTTCACACTTTAATCGCAAAAGATTCTGTCACGACCGTACAGGAGTCTACAAGTTCGGGACACGAGTATCGAATTCAACGGTGAAAATGAGACGAAGAATAAAACTAAACTCACCGTTGCTCAGGCTGCATGTGCTTGGACACCCCCTGAAACAGAACAAGAAGAACCGCTCAGCTAATGAAACGATGCTGGAAATAATTAATAACACCCCAAGAGAGCGCATATCCAGAGAGACCCCTCTTCCTGCACTGTCCCCCCCACCCTCACCACCTACCCGCCCTATCTCTCTCTCTCTCTCGACTCACCTTAAGAGAGATATTAACGTGTCCCGGTGGCTTCATCATTTACGGAGTTGGCACTACTGGCCCTGTTTCTCAGATAGGAACAGCCGGCCAACATCTAAAACGCGAGTCATCGCCTACTTGTGGTAATTAATAGTGCGAGTGTACGAGGCATGAGCCATCCGTCGATGGACCGCATCTCCATTGGAAATGATTAATTACGCAAAACTTTGTACCAAAAAATATCCGAGCCAGTCGTAACATTAGGTGGGATAAAGGCGCGCTCGTGACTCCGCGATATCACTCATATACGTCTAAGTGAGCAGTATATAGATATAATGATTAAAGGAGGTCAAAGGGTATCGGATGAATTTTTTTTATTTCCAAAGTGATTATTAATTTATAAATAATAACCCATACAGTTTTGTTTCTATTTTCGTTCGAGCCAGTATCATCGCTAATTTTCAAGACTGCCCCAAAATAGGCTCTCTATGGGTGGGCTAATAGTAATTACGGGTTCGAGCATCGAAATGTTATTGACTGGGCGGGCGAGATCCTATCTGCGGAGACAAGTAGAGAATGAGTATCGGTTGTCTTGGTTGCATTAATAACGCGCAGCGTCCTAACCTTTCGTGTTACGATGTAATAATCCAGCTGATCTCAAGAGGTGTTGTTGTAGAGTCTAACCGTATCACTGTGGGATATTTTAAAAGGGTTCGCGTCCGGACTAGAGTCACGTATTCTACCTATTACGAATATAAATTCGTGAACCTCTGACTCACCGTACACACGTACAGTCGATTATAATCGATAGAAGACACGAATTCGATTCTGTATAGATCGAAAGATCGCGTGATCGTCTTTGCTACCATTCGATCAATGATACAGCGATAAATCAAATCAAATGATATAAAAATGTCTCCGACTCTCTTGGTACAGATAAATATCACTGTATCTACCAAATAAATCTTATTGCCTGTTCCATAGACGATTTATGTTTTTTTTTTTTAATTATTCCAAGATACCTGATGAACTTGTCCAACAGTTGGAAAAGTATAATGGAGGTGTTGATAGAATTAAAAATGCTTAAGAACAACGGTGTAAGTGTTGAATAACAAGTATGCAAAGTGAGGCGACGACCTGCTTTTCCAGGCTGATATATATCGACGTCAAAGTTTTACGGAGTTTCTTGTTTATTTGGAGAATTTATCAGGTCGTCGATCGAGCATCCGGGTCGGAGCACGTGGATGGCGCAATGGAGTTCCTGTCGCAAAAGGCAAAAGTCCTTTGGCGTCCCGTTTGACGGACGCGAAGAGGTTCGCGGCTTGACGAGTCGAGATTTACGTATTTGCGTTTCGTAGTACGAGGCGCGAGGTAAATACAAAGATTTACGATCCTCCTTCGGGAAAGGATCGAGCGCGAAACTGCAAGGCCCCAGAAAAGGGGGCCGTCAATGAACGTAGAACATACGTAACTATACGTACGAGCGAATGGACAGATGGACAGGCGAAAGGTCTTTTGGGAATGGCTGCTGCTGCCCACCTGAAAAATTTACTAGCCCTTACCGAGATAGTTTATTTATTATTATTCGTACGTTCTCTTCACGTGCCTCTTCCACCTCCGTTATATAGTCAGGATGGGAAAGAGCCTGGACGAGGAGGTCCTTGCTGATTCCACCATTCAATTTCACGATCCTTAGTCTAAAATATGACCGCTGCTAAATCAGGATTATCGGCCGTTGAGGAGTGCATTGTGCGAGCGGCGCCTTCGCGACGCTCCTGGTGGTCCTTGGTACGGGAGATGAGGTTTTTACATTTTTCACATTTTTTTCACATTAAATTTTGACGATTCTCTCAGTACCGATCCCTCTGACACACGCCGCTGTACTTTTCCCTTCTAATTATTCTTCCGAGTGTGTTTCGTGTTTCTGTTTTTTTTTCATTTTTTTTTCCTTTTAACGCATCGAGTCGTGCCGATTTCCAGACTGGGCGCGGCACCGTGTAAGTTTGGGTTACAGACAAATTTGGCGAGTCTGAGTCGCGGGGCGCCATTAAATCATGCTTTGCTTCACGCTTGTCCTGCAGCTTGCTGGCCACAACAATATTCGGCGTAAGCACGCATGCGCCCGTGCACGCACGCATGTGCGATTCCTCCTGCGAGTCGCCGCGACGCCGTTTCGTGCTGCAGGAAAAGCGATTCGATCGAGCGACGTTCAAGAGCGAACAAAAACAGTTGCGCAATGGCAAAGAACAAAGTGCGCACGGAGACACTCGCGAACATAAATCTCAGGTGTCTTCGCCTCGAGACAAAAATTTTTTTTAAAATTAATCCTAACAACCATACGGCATACTCAAAAACTTTTGTACGGACTCGCAAAGGCGTAGGACCCATTACTGAACGCGTATAATAAGTGACAGTAAATGGCGTAGGCGTCAGCCAACGGTAGGTATCGATGATATTTATTGCGAATATTTATGAGTCGCTGGGTGCTTTCATACTTGCACGTGAGCGAATAGCTCGTAATACTTAAAGGCGCAACTCAAATGAAGCCGACAGTGCAATTTCGGCGAGTTCCTCGTCGCTGCAGGTAGTTTCGCCCTTAGATAAATGTATGGTATTACACTTCATCGTGTCTCAATGTAACGAGCTAAGAATAGTCATTTAGAAAATTCACGACTACCCGAGACGGAGGTAATATTCGCTTATGCATCGGTCACTAAAATATATATATATACACACACACACAGGTAAATACAAAAACGCACAATGAAGAGTTTCCATTAAGAAAACTCTGGCAATGTCAGCTTTTAATAATATCCTTAAACGCCATGATTATTTTCAACGATAATGTATATTCCTATACAAAGCGCCATTAAACATTAAGGATCTTGCTAACGTGTACCGAATCCCAGGACGAGGACTGTCTGCATACGCGAAGGAGTCGCTGCGTTCTGCAACACGGGAACTCGAGGAGTAAGGAACATTTCGCCGCATGAGTGCAGGCCAACGGTTATGCGCTCATATAGAATCGTACAAAGCCATATAGACTGTTATACGGCCCCTGCCAGCTGATATATGCACGACGTTCCGTATCCACTTACTTCCTCGTTTGGCAGAAGACTTAAAGCGATTTAAAATGGGTCACTCGAGGAGCGTGTGCCGCGGAAGGATCCGAGAATCGATACAGAGATTTAGTTGTGTTATTGTTAAGATTAGAATAAAATTTAAAAAAAAAGTGGGGAGGGGATTACGGAAGGCTTGGATGATCGTAGCCATAATGATATTAGAATGCTTGATAAATCATTAATCTTCTGCAGATCTTCACAGTGGGTCCAGGATGAGCCTTGAGAATGGGAAACCAATGGGATTGGAAAGAAAAGGGACTGACTTCGCAGCAGTCCCATTGTCGGGGCCCAATTACAATTTCGAAGATATCGATGGGTGTTGATGGTGGATATCGTGCGAAATTAATATTGTAGCTTTACAGTATGGGATTAGGCAGGCGGGGCCTGGTGGTCCCATTGTCTGGTCAAATTGGGCATTACTGTTTTGAAGATATCATCGATCGGGGAAAGCATACTTCAAATGAGTTTATTGCCGTGAGGTTGGTTATAGGTACTGGGTATACCTTCTGGTATTCGTGAGAGGGCCCACCATCTGTTGGGAAAGAAGTAGAGGACTACTGAGAGGGTGGACCCGCCATTGGGACCATAAGCCTCTTTCGGTAACATTTGGGCCCTTTCCGCAGCAAGCCGCTCAACGTAATGGTACCGGTAGCCGCGGGGGACCTTTTGCGGGCATAGCTTTGCTCTTCCTTTATTTATGTCCGCCTTCTGGCCCGATCCCCTGTGCTGATAAGGGGGCAATTAAAAATGGCCCATTCTACGAAAATTTGGAAAACGAAAATAAAAGGGGACCACGCGTCTGTAGCTTTTTTCGGTAGACAATTTGACGATAGGAGGAAGAGGGGAAAAAAAAAAAATATGTTAGCAGGCGACTTTTATTTTTGTCGTGGGAGAGTTTTTGCTTGGCTTGCGTCCGTATGGTCCTGGCAAAAATCTGAATAAACATGGCCGCGCGCCGATACCTACGTGTGTTTCTTCTGATATAAATAATAAGAGCGCGCGTATCCCCTCGCTATAATTCAATTCACACCTAATAATGTGACCGTAGAATTTCCATATTACAGGCTGTAATAAAATTAAAAATATTTTCGGGGCGGCTTCAAACCCTCGGGGGGTCCCTTCCTAAGGATCCATTCGACTTCACCTGCCCTCCGGATTCCTTCCTCGAACGTTTCTCGTCCTCTCGGTCCACCACCACCTCAGGGACTAACTGAGCACACGACTGGAGCCTATGGTCACTTCTATGAAAAATAATCAGAAAAACAAATCGGCATGATTCGATATACGTATACACGTTCATTTGAATTTCCTAAACTGCCACCATTTCGAAAACTCAAAAATTTCAATGGGCTCCATTACGTTTTGGATTCCCTTCAAACCCCGAAATTCCGTCGATTTACCCGCATTAAAAAAAAATCTTCTATTTGATCGAATCTGTAAGTTGCCCAAGTACCGAATCCTAAAGCCATTGAAGATCATTTTCAAAGTGTCGGCTGGACCAGGGATCAGCTTTTTTCATTGACCTTAAAAATTTCTACGCATCATTCGTGTTTACCGATTTTCGGTATGCCGAGGTGCTCAAACTTCCCTATCCTCTTTCTTTTTTCTCCTCTGTCTTTCTGTACCACAAAACTTATGACAGTCGATACCAGTGGAGCGAGCTCAACTGACGCAAGAATGTGACCCGACTTGACCCGTCGACTTGACAACCAACCTCCGTACATGGAGTGCACGCACCTTCTCTCCTTCTCACCAGAGCGCACTGTGAACGCATCCATGCACCCATGAACGCACGCGCCGTCGCGCGCGTCTTCTACAATGTTGCGACACCGATATAATGCGTATCATGTCTCTTATGCGTTGCGACGCCGCCGATATGCATTAAGGCAATATTATCGCATAGCATTCATAAGCGTTGTCTCCTAAGGTCACGCCGTGTGGGAAGCGCTTAAGGTATTCGACCGCTATGAGACTCACCTGGACATTTCGCCGAGGCTGTTATTGAACGTAAAAAAATCAATGGCTACAGTCGTTGACACAGGATAAAAAATGGCAGGGAGGAAGTCGAAAATTCCTA
Source organism: Pachycephus smyrnensis (assembly GCA_030142225.1). NCBI lineage: Eukaryota > Metazoa > Arthropoda > Insecta > Hymenoptera > Cephidae > Pachycephus > Pachycephus smyrnensis. The sequence continues at coordinate 308,459 of JARQST010000680.1, forward strand.
TGAAATCCTTCATCCCCCCTGTATCTTATCTGCGATCGCAATATTTCGTCCTGGTGCCGATTTTCGCGGAACCATATTGCCCCGACCGAATGGTCAGCCGTCCGGTACCTGAAGGAGCGCTAATTAACGTCCGGCAATGGGGTAGCGACCCTTATTGATTTCTGTCTCGGTTTTTCTTCCTGGGGGTAGTTCGGACGCTCACCAAGACTCTTTTTTTAAAGATCCAGGAACCGCCGCTGGACCGCCACTCGCCCCTCCTTCGTCCATTTTCTCTGCGTTACCTCGACGCGGCTCTCCAGCGCTGATTGTTTTAGCTACGGGGGTGAGAATACATTATATTAACGAGCCAGCGCCACAACCGAAGACAAGATTAACGACCCTGAGCTATTTATGGTCGTGACTTGTCGGGACCGTTTAAACAAATGTTTGTTTCTTGCCTCCCCAACAGATATACATATACCAGGGGATTTGTAAGGATCTCAGAGGTCCATTTCGTCTCACGGCGCCGTCCTCTTATACCTCAACACGCCCATTCCTAGCGCCGCTTATAATCTCTCTGCTAAACTGTACAAACTCCAACTGAGAAATCGGCAATTATCCTGGGGCGCCAGCAGGATCTCTTTCTGTTTCCACAGAATTCGCACTAGCTCCCATGCAGGACGTTTTCCCGATTCTTTTTAATTCATTCGACACCAGAGGACTCAATGTAATGAAATTCCTTTCCAGAGACGTTCCAAATAAAAAAAGAGCCACATCCTGCAACCGCCATCTTTGCAAGGTTTACAATTTTTTGTGATACCCTTATATGGCTAATTTTAAGAGGGCGTGGTGGGTGGGGTGAGAAAAATCCAATAAATCTGCAATTTCTCTACACGCCATTGCCACGTTGACATTTCGGTAAACAGTGCGACAACCGGGAGAAAGGAGCAGGCAGTTTGGGTTCGTGGAGATGAATAAAAAAAAAATGGAAAGGTGGTACCGACCTAGCAGGGGCAGCATCCTTGGACAGAGAAACGGGAAAAAGTTATGTGACTGAAGGGAGGGCAGGTGGGAGAGAACGGGGCGCCGGCTTCATACGTATTCGGCGTTCATACCATTCAAGGGAAATTTATGTACCAGAAGCATAAAGCCACTAGCGCGTCTCTCGAGGAGGGACCATCCAAGCTATCCAAACCATCCAAACCACCGAATCCACAAATGTCCCTATCCTCTTCCTCTGCGTGTAGCCACTACAATGCGCGCGGATGCTCCGCCGTTGCCACTATAGTAACGTATAACGACCTGACCCCACCACGTATACCAACCTGAGGGAAAGTCTTCGTTTTCCACAAAAAGCCAAAAAAAAATTAAAAAAAAGTGACACACAATGAAAAGAAGAAAAAGATGAATAAACAGAGATGAATTATCGATCCGGAATTTGGCAAGAATATCTGCATATACTTTTACCCGAGAACTCCAGAATAAACAAACCTTCCACGGTGCAACATAATAATAACAACACAAGGACCACCAGCGGACCCAATTGAAAAGTGTGACCGTAAAATTCCAAGAGATTCGTATATAACCCAAAGAAAAATTCCAAACTGAGTCCCAAAAAAGGGGGATAGAACGTGCGCGCGTTAGATCACTCTCTATGATAAAAGGAATACCGAAATATTCGTATGTCACGGATAGCGTAACGAAGCCGTGCAAAATGAGAACGGCAAGACACGATTGGGCCCAGAGATAAGGCCGCTACCGCGAGATCTTCCCTTCTGTACGACCAAGTTAGGCTTCCCGGAAAGACAGTAGAGACAAGATGGACACTCGGCCGTCTCATCTAGCCAAGATAGAAGGCACTCGGGTGTCCTATCTGATGTCGACTGGATGGATGGGGTACAGAGACACTAAAGTATGAGACGAAACTGTCCTCTGAGGTAGCCATTTTGTCCAGAAAGATACCCAAGGGAATAAGAGAGACGAAGGAACATTGATCCATGGATCATCGAATTGATCTTGAACGTTCCTGTACGAAATGAGCAAAGGCACCGGCGCTGTGGCGGCTTCGCTCGAGGAATCAAAAAGTTATGGTGAATATCGTATGGATGGGTCGTTATCGGTGAAGAGGAACCAGGATCCCCTTTGGGGAAACCATTTTCGGTGGAGACTAACGCATGTGGAGGTCAGAATGTAATGGGAGAAAGTCGACTTAATTGTACGAGCTGGATCCGAGATAAACCTGCCCTTTGGATAGCGTCGTGCAGGGAGCATATCCATATATGATATAAAAATATAGAAAGAATTCAGAAAGATTTTTAAGAATGGAGTAAATCAAAAATAAAATATCAAAAATTATTGCGTAATCCACGCTTCACAAGACGATACGCGTTTACGTGGATAAGTATTCCAAGTTTTACCTGGATACAAAAATTTTTCGTCTTTTCCTAATACAGCAGGTACGTTGTACCGAGAATCTATAATGGCGTCTCGAGGGGATTCTTGTGTTTCGTCATACTCGTCTCGCTACTTTATTTCACTTTGTTCCGTCTCGCCCTCTTCGCGAGCGCGCCATTCCGTTCGGTGGTTACGTACGCGTGGAAAAGCGTCGCGGCGACGGACGTCGCCGGTGGACGTCAAGCGGCGTTCAGAATGTAAATTCAGCCGCCGACAAAAAGAGGCAACCCACCGCCGGCAACCCCCCCCAAGCGAGCGCATCTTTGCATGTACCAGACTGAAAGTGAAACCGCGTCTGATATATGACGCTCTCGTCTCGAGATGGTTCTCCAAAGTTTTCACTGTGTACCGGGTACTCTGGTGTATATAAACCGCCCTTCATAAACTACCTAATGGGTTGAAAACTTTGGCATCCGTGACCATATCCCGTCCTTTGCCAGACTTGATACCAACGGCAAACTATGCGGTTGACCACGTGTGACTTGGAATTCATTTGAGAAAAAAAAGAACAAGATAATAATTTCCATTGAATCGAATCGAATTTCGTTCTAGAACTAAATGGAAGGAACTACAGGGAAAATAAAAGTAGGCAACAGGAAGAGGTTGTAGGACAGTAGGTCTGTTGGTGACGCACGAGCCGTTCGAGGCGCCAGGTCGTGGGCCGTGTGTATGGGTTTTCTGAAGAAGAAGAAGAAGAAGAAGGAAGGAAGGGATGAAAAAGAAGGAAAGAAAAAGAAAAAACAAAACGAATCGCAGTGTCGGTCCGCGCCGGATAAGATCTCTGTAGCTGGGATCGGTAATATTTTACAAAGTCATCGAAGTTGCTCGCCAACTTTGGCATAAATTACGATCTCCTGCGGTGGACGACTCCGAGGGTGGAATATAGCAGAAGAATCGGATAGTCTCTCACCCCTGCAGGGCGTTAAACAAACACTTACCATTGCTAATAGGGGAGGAGGTTTCGGTTACGTGGCCTACTTCATTTTGGAGAAACGACGAGGAAGAAAAAAAATAAATAGAAACTATAAATCCGGAAGAAACAAGGTACGTGGGCGGCGCGAGATGAATTTGCTAAGGTCGAAACAGCGGGGAATTCTATGGCGAGAAGAGAAAAAAAAGGTCTGCACGACTTTTCGTCTTTAATTCAAAAACGTAACGATATACTTAACGTACCGAAACGGTAATAGGGTCCATCGTTTAAAAGATCGTCTCTAAATTACGAAAACCGAGTGAAAGTACAATTTTACAAACGAATCGAGGTATAAGCTACGCAGGCGATAAAGTACCGATTACCACGGGACCACTTACTAGGAGGAAATAAAGTCCCTAGACAATAAGTGCCACGAGGGAACATGAATATTTGTACTGGGCTTGTGTTAAGCCGGACTTAAATCATCGTCCAGTTACGAGCGACACGCATGCGCATACGATATAATTTCGAAGAACATCGTGTAACGGTATATAAATGCATTAATTTTTGTACATAACAAATAAAATTACCTTTTTTTTCGTAATTCATTTACAATTATCAGCCCGTCCCATTGCTCTTTACCGATTAACTATTTTTTTCCTAAAATCCCGAAGAATCGAGTCTGCCATAATATAAGCGCCAGACACGATGCTCGCTTCTACGAGTATAGCACAGCCTCCCAGTATAGCAGTCCCAAAAGTATTTCGTAAGCATATAAAATTTTATGAAGCCACACACGATTCGATTCGTCGTCGCAGGGACTCTCCCGTTTCGTATCTGAGAGAAATCGGTTGTTTGGCCGAAAGATTAGCGCCTTGCCGGACACAATGAGCCGTGGCTCAACTGCCGGTTATTATTTCCGGCAGTGAGCCAAACTGATTACCATTTCGAGGGCCGTTACGTAGTATTGCGCCGGAGACAAGGCCCCGGGACCGTGACACCGATACGTTCCGGGACCGTTAAAAACAAAGGAGCGTTAAGCGTGGGTGTAAAACTCCATTGCCACGTGAGCAAAATTCACGGTGTACCTATGAGCGCATGACCCCTCATGATTACTTCCCTATTTCACTACAATCAAATATCCGTAACCCTTTCGCTAAAAGCCCCAAAAAAAAATGAAAAAAGTCTACGAATAGATAAAAAAAAGAAATACGCGCCCTTTACGTAAAAGGGTGGGTGTGCGGCTTCGAGCGCGTACATTCCAGGGTTATCATAACAGAATTAATCAGACAGGTTGCTGGGAGGTTTGGGCCTTGTAGTGCGTCGACCATGCGTGTGGTGCGTGTCCACGGTTACCGGGGTCCACGGGAGGACGGAGAAGACGTAGTTAATGTCGAGGCGTGATGCGGTTGACAGCTCCTGGCTCCAAACCCGCCGAACCCTGGTTATTTATACGCCTTATATAGCCGAAAATCTGATACCGAATTCTATACTGAGACTCTAGGAACTTCGAAGGAGTCAGATATAGCCGATCAAATGGCCAGGACACTGTAGGTACAAGCTCACAGGCAGCAGTCGTTATCCTAACCGGAAGGATAACCAGGGTGAGTAAATTTTCACTTGGGGGGGGAATTCTTACTATTTTATACAGTCGAGTCGGTAGCCATTTTATGAACTGACGTGAATTACGAAACGGTACCCTCTACCATATTCTACCTAGACAATGCTTCCAACTCTGTTGTACCCCTCGACGACCTCAGGACACCCCAAAGTGTAACCGAGAAGTTAACTCGATAGGGATCTGAATGTCGGGACTTCGGGGGGTTGAAATACAGATATCACCCACGTCGAGAGACTATCCATCCTCCAGAAGGTTACTTCACTGTCTACTCTCGTTCCTACAGGCATTAATATTCCCATCGTGCAGAAATAACCCGGCAGGCGTCGGACACCCTTGGAACATGCCCTGTGTCTAAGGGCTGACATCTTAGTATATTTGTCTGGAGGCAAAAGGGACGTTTTCAAAAAAAAATTACTTTCCATCCACGACAAGTAAGAATATCAGTAATTAGTTTAAATGAATTTCATTGTCAATTGATATGAACAATCAAGGTCACGGTACGTTATCAGGAAGTCGATAAGATAAATAAAGAGACGGCACTTATATGGCGGGTACAATATGAAAAGACAGCTGAGAAATTAATGATACCATTACAGGGGTAATTAAAGACGCGTGGGTGATACAAGTCGGTGTTTACTTTATTCTTCATTGGCAAAGTGCGTCACTTGATTTACGCACTTGACACAGTGCGTGATGCTAAAGCGAGTGAATCCTACGTTAATCGCACACCGTCCACGAGGGCCACCGTTACGCGTATATATTATCCATCTGGATATCCAAGCATACGTACGTCGTACGTGTCCTTAAAGGTATAATTATCGTACGGCTTGAGGTCAGCACCGAGTGACCTCACACATCCGCGCCAGTCTGATTTATCGAACGATTCGTGTAATTAAACGAAAACTTTACGGCAGAGAGAGGCAAGGGGTGGGATGGCGTTTAGGCTACATGGGTGTCCCGGGTGGTTCACGCATTAAACGTGCCTAAACACCCCGAAGGACATATCATCCTTTTTTTCTCTGAAAGGGGGTCTAAGATCCCGTGGGAAACGAAAGGGCGGTCTCGTATCCCAGAATTCTGCCGAACTAGATTTTCATCCCTTAAGAAAGGAAGATCACTGTGATGACAATCAAGACAAAGGATTGAAAAGTAATCCTGTGGGATTTACAGGATAACCGTAGAGACAGTTATCAAGCAGGAACAACACCTAATATAACGGGATAACGATTAAAAAAAAAAAGATAGCTCTGTAAAATTCTAAACACCCTATATTAACATACGCCCCTGTTAGTCTCTTAGTCCAAATAAAAAGTTTAATGGATCGTTTTTTGTCACGCGGATGATACTTAAATCCCGAGTTTCATAGATCCGATCCTTTAACGATCATCCTCGAGTTCTTAGCCAATGTTAAAGACCGATCGAGAAAACCGTTCGAACCCCCTTTCATGGGAATTAACGTACAAGTTGTACAAGTTACGAGGTCGGACAGTACGGCGGCACGCGAAGCATGCCGAACATTACCGATCACGATTCAACGCTCGGGATACTCCAAGTTCCTCGTAAAACGCAAGATTAACGATTCGGAATCGGGACAGGCGTGACTCGCGACTACATTCCGATTGACGGAACAGCCAGACGACGATGAGGGACACCTTCGGGTTGTTCGGGACCAGTCAGCATCCGATAACCCAACCGCGCGACCCCTTTCAGGCCGATCGACGTTATTTGGATTCCTGACGGTTGTTCGGCTCGCGCATCGACGATCCACCACGTCCTGCAAACATTCTACTTTATAGAGACAGGACGACCACAAAGGATCCCGGTACCGTGGTTAAGAGAATCTTCATGGTTTGGGGAAGTCAAAGAGAAAAAGGAATTAAACGAGAGTCAAATATGAGAATGGCTTACAAGCCCTTATACGCGACCCCTTATACGACCTCGTGTATGGAGGTCGTAATGTACTAAGGAGAACGATGGAACGCACGAGGTAACGCATAGGAGCATGAGATAAATGTCGTGTGGAGCCGTGATCCTGAGAGCCAATTGATTATTATCATAATCCTCGTTACGCCTGACAAATCGTCGGATTAGGTTCTTCGCTATTAACCCGTCCGACTCTGCCGGCTGTGTATAGTCGTCTATTCTGCCGCGTTTGTTACTTTGGAATTCGACAATGATCCCTGGTTTAAGGTTAGTTCATACTTTAAGGTCGTCCGGTTTAACTATTAACTGTTTGTAATACGGCAGTAATTATATTACTAGTTCAGTTAACCTAATGTAACTGTGCAAAATTGAAATCTCGGCATTGGCATTTTGAAAGTGATTTTTCAAGATCATTACGGGTCAGTAGAAAGTGCAAGTTCAGTAGCGTCATCGGAGACATTTTTAAAGCGACCATCCTTACTGTGTTTTTGTATTACGTGGGACCAGAAGAATCTTACGGGTATCATGGGCCCAAAGCACAGTGAGAATGGGTGCTGGCATGGGCTTTTGAAGGCCCTATTAACGAGGGGCCCCCTGTGGCTTCCGCAGCGGGCCCAATCAGTCCCTGGGTCCAATCCAGTCCCAGCGCCGCACCGTGGACTTGTTTTATGTAAAGCCCGCGACGCCAGAATCAATTAGCCAAGCCACCCTCCTATTTTGCGTATGCATACGTAGATCTAATGGGCGTTCCACTCGAAATGACCTAACACTATTTAAAGCTCAGCATCATCAACACGCATACGTAAAAAAGTTCAATAATTAAAATCTTCTTTGATTTTTTCTTTCGCATTTCACATCAAATTTTCATATCGTATACTGAATATCATTTTCGATACCGTATACGTATAAAAATATAAAATACCATTAATTTTCATGGAATATCTTGAAATAATGCAATTTTGAGTGCATCCTTCGGTATAGGATACGCATGCGCATACCAGTGAAGAATCGCACGCACAATTAGTAGGCATGGATACGAATTTTAATGAGGCGTCGACGCAAGAGCCAAGGTATAAAAATGGTTTATGCCCCGCGAAACTCGGCACCGCGCGGTCCCATCAATTAGCCACGTTATGCGGCGCATAATCAACATATTCAATACCGCAAATGAGAACGCTCTTAAATCGATCGTACGAAATTGGCAATTTGCAGCGAGGCGAACCAAGCGAAACGAAGTGAACCACGTGTCCTTGCGCAACCTGCTGAAAATCCCGTAAGCCTTCCTCTTCTTATCCAACCTTAGGATCTTCCCATACGAATTCCTGAACGTCATCGATCCGCCATAAAGGAAGATGTCAATTTCCACGAGAAACCCGTGTGACGCGTAGCGACCGTACGATTGAGTAAATAAATAAATGACAAAGAATTCAAGGTATTAATAATACAAAAGAAGAAAGTATATATGTACACACATACATATACAAACCGAACGGACGAAGAAAGGTTCGAGTGACAAGACTAGGTGTCTAAGGAGTCGATTGGGACCTCCTCCATGATGTCCCAAAACTATTTCAATAAGGATTGCCGAGTCGCAGCATGGGCGCCATATATCATAGAAACATAGCAGCATGGGAGCATACGTTTTACTTCGCTCGACTACTAGACAAACACTCGGCATTCGGAATCCACCGAGTCGAATGTACCGGCTGAAAGAGTACGCATATATCAAGCTTGTTTATATCTACGAGGGGGTCCCTCTGTGCAACAATACACCAATTTGGCTTCAGTGATAGGGGATCTCACGGTGGATCTTCTCCAGTTCCCTTTTCTACCCCTGAACGAGCTTCAGAAAAATCCCCACAAGAGGACGAAGCTTCCACGCTTCTGTTACGTCGATACGACGCCATCATTATGTACATACAGTTATTCTAAAACACGGTTGCACCTAACTCCACACTTTTTTCTTGCTTCTTGTTGCCTTTTCTTCCTCGTTGCTTACAGCCCGTGCCAGAGGCAGATCCTACGGCATCCAAAGTGATCATATCTCTTATCTATCTGATCTGTACGCGACCCCCGCGAAGAGGACTCTTTGATTTAGTGTATGGGGTGAGAGTAAGGTTACGTAGAAGAAAGTCTCTCCCCATTGGATGGCGGCATCCTTTCACTCGTTGGATAACAAGGGATACCATGGGAACCAGGAATGATTTTTGGTTAAGGATCCTGGATGTTACTGGAACTTCCGGTAGGAGTGTCTAAAAAAAAATTATGTCATGAGTTCATATGGGAATTGTGTTTTGGAAATGAATGGGATGAAAATTCAAATGGATCCCTATGGTTCGTTCGTATCCAAACGATAACCATAAGGCTTTAGCTATATGGTGTTGAATGCGTGGTGCCTTTACCAGTTTCCCGTGGGCCTTGTAATTCCGTTGCTCTTGTAGTAACGGGCAGATTATTAACAGCGCCGATCGACGTCGTTTAAATAAATGGACGCCATCCATCGCCATCGCGGGTTGCAACACCCGCCTGCACAACGCTGACGCGACGGAACAACTTGTGAAAATATGTTCGTCCCCGGTATACGTGAACCTGGGCATTGTGTCTATGCTAATGTTGGGGGGGACCGTCATCTCCTTTCGCAAAGCCTATAGCGCTTAGTCGCTGCTATGAAAACTAACAGTGTTCATCACTGCCACCACTCTGCCGACAACTATTATATCTGTGAACTGAACAAATGCGTGGACAAGACTCACGCGATATCTCCATAAATTTGGTCACCAAAAATTAGTATGGTTTCCAGACTGTGTTCGGTACTCTGACAAAGCCTATGTGTTCATCGCCTTCATTATTACGAAAATTCTTAATTTCTCTTTTTTGTAACGGATACACTGCGAGAATTTTTATGTTTAAAGAATTCTGGTGATCAAAATTGTAGGGTTGGATGAGATCCTGTCAGAATGTTTTTATAATAAATTCTTACGAGGAACTTGGTGGCGATGTGGTTAAGTTGCGAATCGACAAAACGAGCTTGCATACCTGTCAGCACTTGGACCGAACTACTGATTTATATCGACGTAAATCACCGTTAGCATAGTACGACTACCTTGCTCAAGATGGAGAATATATATCTATCTTGAAGTAAAGAATCTTTATGCCCGACTTCTTCTTGACCCTCGAGGCTGAATCTCTGATAGTTTCTGGTATCTCCATTTTCTACGGGATCGTTAGGGAACGAATTTCTTGGTTGCGCTCGATGCGTGAGATCCATTTGAATTCGTGGAACACTAAAGTTCACGATGATGGGAGCTCGCGCACCCTCCGGGATATCGTACGGCCCTCGAAATCGGAAGGGTGTAAATCATCGAGTAAAAATAGTGACAACATTAACGCACTTTTCGGAGTTTACGATTCGTTGAATCTGGTCTCGGTGTGCTCGCCGCGGGGGTCGCGGATGAAAAAGGCCGCCACGCTTGGGCGCACTAACACGTATCGCGAGCTCGACGGTATATTTTCGGTTTTGGAGTTGCATTATTTACTTATTTATAGCTGCACTCACCTCTTTGAGGGGCACTTTAAACGCCACGATTCTTGTACCCTTGATCACCTCGCCGAAGGCTTTGTACTGGTGCCACCTGCAAGCCACAATGGAGATTTTTATTTCTTCGTTCAATTCAAATATATAATAATCGTGTGTAATAATTATATGCTTCTAGGTAATATGAATATAAAGAACAGAACCATTATTAAGAATTAGATTAATTTATTTTCCTACCGGAATAAATTCTAATCATTTAAGAAGTTTGCAGTCTCAAAACTGAATCAAAACAACGCCGGTGTAAGTACTGCCATCTATGAGCCAACGTAAGAACTGCGTACTTTACTCTGCTGATAAAATAATGTAGCAGAAAGACGCTACGATAAAAACAATCTTTAGGATTATTAAGACGACTGAAGACTGATCAATAATATTATTCAAAAGGTGTAATTGGCCGGTGATGTCACTGATAATATCCAAGTCTGCCTATTAGGGTTGAATAACGTATCTTATGTCAGCAACAGTCAGCGCAGCATAACCTCTAAACAATGTGGCCTCCATTTCAAGGAAGTAAACAAACATTCGTATTGATTGCAACCCATTCCCCGTGTTTTACAAAAATTCAGCAAATCAAGAACTCACCTCTGTGGCACCGATCTTGGCATGTTAGCTGAATTTACACGTATTGCTCTCACAAAACCGAAAGCATAACAGATTCTAAATCACTATACGCACACACCAGCAGTAGACAGGCAGCTCAGTCCCCAACTTGTGACGCAGTGAACGATCGATCTCTCGATTTTCGCGCGCAATGGCGTAATCATATGAATGATCATTTTATTAACTATATATGCAAGGTGGATGGTCACAGAAATATAAATGATAATAAATTAATTTTGTAGATTATCCAGTGGTTCTGTAAAATATTATATCTGAAAATGATGGGTACCACTACAAATTTAATGACAAATGCTTGTTTATTAACTTGTGGGACATTGCACATCGCCCTCCTTCCTGGACTTCAGCTGCATTAACTCATCCAATACTTTTTTCTCTAAATCCAGGAGCGAAGGTGGTTTTTTATACTGAAAAAATTAGTATATAAAATTATACATATGTACAATGTTAAATGTGACAGTGTACTTACTGTGATAATTAATGTATTAAACTGATGGGTGAAGGATATCCGTTCTTGTTCTGGTTTAAGTCCTATACGTTCTAAATCTGGAACATGGAGTTTTTTGAAGTACTTTTTGTTCGTGGTGCGCACTGTAATTGTACCATCATCGCTTGCAGTCACCACGTACACATCCTTTGGATAGGGTAAATTTCGTATTCTCCATTCCAAGGCGGTTTTTGTGACTCTTCTTGTAACAAAAGGCTGTAGGAACAACCATGCATAAGATTCTGCCAAACTCGATGTGCAAGAAAGTAATGTTTGAAAAGTATGTAATGTACAGCATTTGAACTTTCGCGAATCCCAGTAATGTCCAGATTGTCCTGCTGCTTTGGCTCAGGATCTCCTATCTCGACCAACCAGCCAACGTCCTGACCAAGTTTTCCTTTTTCTCTCCATGCTCTTCTAACAAGAACATTTGTGTCCAAATGATACTCCTCTACCATTTCTCTGCCATCTTCTAGCAGAAAGTGAACTTTTCTTTTGCCTATATTTCAAAAATAAAAGTTACATTGAAATTTCACGAAAACAAATACCGATAAACTAAATTAAGTATTGATCAAACATTTCTAAAGCCAATGAACAACACCTGAAAACAAAAGTACTCCAAAAACGTGTCATTCATACAAAATCGTAAAATAATATTACCTAATGTAAACCAATAACAAAGCAATGCAAAAGAAATTAATTGCACTCACCATCTTGTATAATTGCCGTTTTTTTCGCAGACTGAATAAGCTTCAACCAATCTTCAGACCCCATTTGTAAATAACTATTCCCTGACAACTTATACGCCTGAAGTTGGCTTCAATGTAATTTTCATAAGAACTAACTAGTTCTGTTCGTAGGTTATTTACCGACAGAGACGTGGTACCACCGTCGTAGACTGAAGAGGTAAATAGACTGGATGGACCGGGCATCTTATGGGATATGGTGTCACGCAACCTTTGGCGTCGCGGACATCTGCAGATCGCAGCATCTTCGATGATGCGTCAGTACGTCAGACGACGCAGCACTGAATACTCGGGAATAACTAGTGTATTTACCTCCCGTCGACTGTTGCGTCAAGTACATCTAATTAGCAATACCCAAGTTCACTTGACACGGAAACCTACCAAGATGTCTAATTTATCTTCAGTCAACGATAGTGTCCAAATCCACGATATATTGACCGTCGGGAAGTTAGCGCTGGAAAATTAAAATTTATATGTTTATAATGCCTAAAAAATTGCTCCTTAAATGC